>JALXJV020000025.1:21412758-21531871 GCA_024633595.2 Lepomis macrochirus | reverse complement strand
TTATATAAATATGAATTGTCATGTCAATAAATAAATATACTTCATTCAGTTCACTTCAATTTTATTTATATAGCACCAACTCAAAACAAAAGTCATCTCATTACTTATCAGCCTCCTGTGCCTAGATTTGTCATTCTTAGACCAGAATGACTGTGAAAGTTCTTCAGCTTCAATCTGTGTTAAAAATGTCTTAATTAGTTTTTTTTGAAGAAGGCTGCAGAAACACTGAGCCATGAACAGAATCAGAAGCAGCAGCTTCTCTACTGATGAAAGTGACTGAAGGGGAGGCAATTTTTGGGGGGGATATAAAGTCAGTACAAGGACAGGACTGATTCATCAAGACACACTAACTGCCACCCCTGATGATCTTTGTTGTGTCTTCATTCAGGACCTTCTGATGAAGTCTGTCAGTGTAAACTTAAATCTAAGCTGAAGAAGAAGTTCCAGTGTGTGTTTGAGGGGATTGCTAAAGCAGGAAACAAAACCCATCTGAACCAGATCTACACAGAGCTCTACATCACAGAGGGAGGGACTGCAGAGGTCAATGATGAACATGAGGTCAGACAGATTGAAACAGCATCCAGGAAACCAGACAGACCAGAAACAACCATCAGACAAGAAGACATCTTTAAAGCCTCACCTGGAAGAGATAAACCAATCAGAACAGTGATGACAAAGGGAGTGGCTGGCATTGGGAAAACAGTCTTAACACAGAAGTTCACTCTGGACTGGGCTGAAGACAAAGCCAACCAGGACATACAGTTCACATTTCCATTCACTTTCAGAGAGCTGAATGTGCTGAAAGAGGAAAAGTACAGCTTGGTGGAACTTGTTCATCACTTCTTTCCTGAAACCAAAGAAGCAGGAATCTGCAGCTTTGAAGAGTTCCAGGTTGTGTTCATCTTTGACGGTCTGGATGAGTGTCGACTTCCTCTGGACTTCCACAACACTAAGATCCTGAATGATGTTACAGAATCCACCTCAGTGGATGTGCTGCTGACAAACCTCATCAGGGGGAACCTGCTTCCCTCTGCTCGCCTCTGGATAACCACACGACCTGCAGCAGCCAATCAGATCCCTCCTGGCTGTGTTGACATGGTGACAGAGGTCAGAGGGTTCACTGACCCACAGAAGGAGGAGTACTTCAGGAAGAGGTTCAGAGATGAGGAGCAGGCCAGCAGAATCATCTCCCACATCAAGACATCACGAAGCCTCCACATCATGTGCCACATACCAGTCTTCTGCTGGATCACTGCTACAGTTCTGGAGGAGGTGTTGAAGACCAGAGAGGGAGGAGATCTGCCCAAGACCCTGACTGAGATGTACATCCACTTCCTGGTGGTTCAGTCCAAACTGAAGAAGGTCAAGTATGATGGAGGAGCTGAGACAGATCCACACTGGACTCCAGAGAGCAGGAAGATGATTGAGTCTCTTGGAAAACTGGCTTTTGAGCAGCTGCAGAAAGGAAACCTGATCTTCTATGAATCAGACCTGACAGAGTGTGGCATCGATATCAGAGCAGCCTCAGTGTACTCAGGAGTGTTCACACAGATCTTTAAAGAGGAGAGTGGGCTGTACCAGGACAAGGTGTTCTGCTTCGTCCATCTGAGCGTTCAGGAGTTTCTGGCTGCTCTTCATGTCCATCTGACCTTCATCAACTCTGGTGTCAATCTGCTGGCAGAAAAAAAATCAACCTCTCCTCAGTGGATGTGCTGCTGACAAACCTCATCAGGGGGAACCTGCTTCCCTCTGCTCGCCTCTGGATAACCACACGACCTGCAGCAGCCAATCAGATCCCTCCTGGCTGTGTTGACATGGTGACAGAGGTCAGAGGGTTCACTGACCCACAGAAGGAGGAGTACTTCAGGAAGAGGTTCAGAGATGAGGAGCAGGCCAGCAGAATCATCTCCCACATCAAGACATCACGAAGCCTCCACATCATGTGCCACATCCCAGTCTTCTGCTGGATCACTGCTACAGTTCTGGAGGAGGTGTTGAAGACCAGAGAGGGAGGAGATCTGCCCAAGACCCTGACTGAGATGTACATCCACTTCCTGGTGGTTCAGTCCAAACTGAAGAAGGTCAAGTATGATGGAGGAGCTGAGACAGATCCACACTGGACTCCAGAGAGCAGGAAGATGATTGAGTCTCTTGGAAAACTGGCTTTTGAGCAGCTGCAGAAAGGAAACCTGATCTTCTATGAATCAGACCTGACAGAGTGTGGCATCGATATCAGAGCAGCCTCAGTGTACTCAGGAGTGTTCACACAGATCTTTAAAGAGGAGAGTGGGCTGTACCAGGACAAGGTGTTCTGCTTCGTCCATCTGAGCGTTCAGGAGTTTCTGGCTGCTCTTCATGTCCATCTGACCTTCATCAACTCTGGTGTCAATCTGCTGGCAGAAAAAAAATCAACCTCTCTGCTGTCTAAACTGTTTGGAGATAAATCAACACGTTTCTACCAGAGTGCTGTGGACAAGGCCTTACAGAGTCCAAATGGACATCTGGACTTGTTCCTCCGCTTCCTCCTGGGACTTTCACTGCAGACCAATCAGACTCTCCTACGAGGCCTGCTGACACAGACAGGAAGTGGCTCAAAAACAAATCAGGTAACAGTCGAGTACATCAAGAAGAAGATCAAAAAGACTCCCTCTGCAGAGAAAAGCATCAATCTGTTCCACTGTCTGAATGAACTGAATGATCGTTCTCTAGTGGATCAGATCCAACAGTCCCTGAGTTCAGGAAGTCTCTCCCCAGATAAACTGTCTCCTGCTCAGTGGTCAGCTCTGGTCTTCATCTTACTGTCATCAGAAAAAGATCTGGACGTGTTTGACCTGAAGAAATACTCTGCTTCAGAGGAGGCTCTTCTGAGGCTGCTGCCAGTGGTCAAAGCCTCCAAGAAAGCTCTGTAAGTGGGATTTATTCATCAATAAATACTCTGCTATCTTTCAACTGGAGAAAAAATAAATGTGTTATTACTTGTTTCCTTCCTGTTGTCTCTCCAGACTGAGTGGCTGTAACCTCTCAGAGAGAAGCTGTGAAGCTCTGTCCTCAGTTCTCAGCTCCCAGTCCTCTAGTCTGAGAGAGCTGGACCTGAGTAACAACAACCTGCAGGATTCAGGAGTGAACCTGCTGTCTGATGTACTCAAGAGTCCACACTGTAAACTGGAAACCCTGAGGTCAGGATTCATTAACCCACTGAGTTGATGACCATCTAAAATCTGATTTACATTGGTGAATAAACAGCTAACCTCTGTAGGATTGTTTCTACTGATATTAACTAAACATCGACAGTATTTTCTAGACTGAGAAGATTCCCATGACTCTTCTTAAAATAATTTTCTGTTGTTCATTCTTTTGTTTGTGAATCATTAAATGCCACTCATGATCTTAAAGATGTCTTCTACATTTGTATCTGAAACAAAAAAACATCCCGCCTCTCAGAGGGTTTCTGTTTGTGTTGGTTTGTGTGTTTGCAGGCTGTCAGGCTGTCTGATCACAGAGGAAGGCTGTTCTTCTCTGGCCTCAGCTCTGAACTCAAATCCCTCCCATCTGAGAGAGCTGGACCTGAGCTACAATCATCCAGGAGACTCAGGAGTGAAGCTGCTGTCTGCTGGACTGGAGGATCCACACCGGAGACTGGACACTCTCAGGTATGAAGAGGCCTGCTGCAGCCACTGACAGTCTGATAGAGGAGGTGTTTTTGGTTAATGGTGTGTAGCGACTCGAGGGTGGGGTTGTCTAAAAACAAAACTAGAATTAGATCCCTGCAACAAAAAAACTCAAAATACCTTTATTAGGCAACCAAATGAGCAAAACAACTATGCCAACACTATCCTACAGGACAGTGTAAAAGATCCTAAAACTGAATGAACAGAGACATGAATCCACAAATATAGACTTTATTTATAATGTTCAGTTTTCAAAATACACTAATATTTTAAATGCATAAAACATAGGCCTCTCTCTCACACACACACAGACACACACACACACACACACACACACACACACACACACACACACACACACACACACACACACACACTCATCCATTCACATAAAACCACATGATACATTAACAGAGCCAATACCTCTATCAGTCCCAATAACAGCAGGAGCAACTGTTCTAGTGTGGGTACAAACCCACGAGGGAAAAGTTCAACGCCGACGCCTATAAATTGAAAACAATTTAATGTAAGGAATGCACCAGTCATACACAGCAGGGAAGAGAAAGGAGAGAAATACACATCGCAGATGAAAATGTTTGCGCGCACACGCACTAGAGACAAGCGCGCACCCACTAAGGCCTCAGCCCGGCCGCCAAACGCTACAAGTAATGAAAACACTGTATAAACTGCAAGAACCAATAACGCATATTAAAGAAAAACAACAAGAACGTTAAATGAACCCTGAACACCCGCGCCGTGCACGCATGCTGCGCACTAATAGTCCAAAAGAAGCAATAAATTAGTTTGGAAAAATTTTATGAATGAAATACCGCGCAATGACAGACAGTTAGGCTACTCACCGTCTGAATGCCTTGCAACGTTGGCAGCACAAGCTGGGAGATACCCCTGCAGTTAAAACTAAAATAAAAAACATCCACTTATTTATATACATAGAAATTTCAGAATAAAAACTCAGATAATCTCTGAGATTCTAAAGTTATAGAAGAAGCTCCATACAGGCCGTCTTTAGATGCACCGCATGCTGGCAAGTAGAGGCTTTTTGTCAAATATTCTGGCCTGTAATTAGCCGACTGTAAGCTCCAGAATTTGGGCTGTGAAATTGTGAAGTCCTTAGGAATTGTGTGAAGGAACGGCGCTGTCCAGAATGCTGAAAGGGAGCGGAGATCAAATCATAGTTGGGTTGGTTGTCTTAGTCTGCTTGCTTTTCAATATAACTGTCAGCAGGGTGCCAATTAAACAATGACAACCGGGAGAGGGGGGGGGCATACAGACAACAACTGTTGTAGTCAGAGTCAAAGTTCCTGCTGAAGTAGTACAGGGTCCAGGACTGGGGAGGCAGCAAGCCAAACCAGGACAAGTTGTGATTGTGATTACCTTTCTTTGGAAAGAAATTAGTAGGCAGCTGTTTCCCTTCACTTTGCTTTCCAACTCTTTCCCTTCTATCTATCTATCCAGGACCCATACCCTAAATTCGACAGGAAGTCCGCCATTTTGAATTTGGCGGCCATTTTTGGACTTACACACTCCGTACTTTAACTAACTCCTCCTAGGGATTAAGTCGGATCGACGTCAAGTTTCTGCTGTGCCTTCTAAAAGCATTGACGATGAAAAGTTGTGCTATCTGCAAGTTTTCGTCAGTGGGTGTGTCCGTGGCGTTGCGTCAAAGATAAACTCATGGCCATGACACAGGAAGTGGTTGTAACTTCACTGTAGATGCTGAGATCTGTACAAAATGTATTATGTTTAATAAGAGTCCCGCCCTAAACACATGTACATGCCGACATTCACCCACAGTCATAGCGCCACCTGCTGGAAACAGGAAGTGAGGTACAAAACCTTTATGCAACGTCTGAAGCGCCTGGCAAATTCACAGCCGCACTGGCAGAGCTCCTAAATATGCAACGTGGCCGCCTCACGCCCCGACGCGCTACATGTGTGAGGGCCCGGCCCTCGCTGCTTGCAGCTTTAATTGCAAAATATTTCCAGATGACACATTTCCACACAGATCGCTCATCTGTTCACACAAATAATATTGAAACATAAATAAGCCCATAAATGTCCATGTTTGATGCTGCTCTGACCCCCCTCCTCCTTTCAGGGTGGAGCCTGCTGGAGTCCGATGGTTGACACCAGGTCTGAGGAAGTGTAAGTGTGTTTTTCATTTGATTCATGAAAACAAAGCAGCACACATTCAACCATCTTCAGACTGTGACATCACTCATTCAAAGTGCCAATCAATGAACAGATGATGGATCAATAACTGCAGCTGGATTCTCTCATCAGATTCCTGTCAACTCACAATCGACACAAACACAGTAAGCAGAAGGATCAAACTGTCTGACAACAACAGGAAGGCGACATGTGTGGAAGAGGATCAGTCATATCCTGATCATCCAGACAGGTTTGACTGCAGGCTGCTGCTGTGTAGAGATGGTCTGACTGGTCGCTGTTACTGGGAGGTCGAGTGGAGAGGAGTCGTTTATATATCAGTGAGTTACAGAGGAATCAGAAGGAAAGGAGACAGAAAAGCCCGTGTGTTTGGATGGAATGATCAGTCCTGGAGTCTGATCTGCTCTGATGGTCGTTACTCTGTCTGTCACAATAACACACAAACACCCATCTTCTTCTCCTCCTCCTCCTCCTCCTCCTCCTCCTCCTCCTCCTCCTCCTCTGGTAGAGTAGCAGTGTATGTGGACTGTCCTGCTGGCTCTCTGTCCATCTACAGAGTCTCCACTGACACACTGATCCACCTCCACACCTTCAACACCACATTCACTGAACCTCTTTATCCTGGATTTGGGCTCGGTTCTGGTTCCTCAGTGTCCCTGTGTTCCTTGTAGCAGGGAGAGTCTCCTCCTGGTAGAGAACAGATCCCAGAAATCTTTCAGCTTCTTGTAATAAATCCAAAGTGATTCAAAGTGATTGAACAGATTCCTCATTTCCATTGTAAACTTCTTCCACTTCCAGTCCTTTAAAGATGGAAGCTCTGATCATTAAATGGTGGAAATGCCGTTGACTTGTACCTTCTGTCATGTGTTGCTTTGAATTCTGGCTCTTGTTCCAATAAAAGCAGAATGTTACTGTGAGTGTGTTTGTTGTCTTTCTCAGCTCAGGACTGCTGACACCATTCAGCTGGGAGGAGCTTTTAAGGTGGCGTTGTGAATTATTTTGGAGCATTATAGCTTATAGCTTAAATTGTTATCATTAATTGCTAGAGTAAGGGTGGTCCACATAGTCATTATTTAAAGTGTTATTTTATAGGATCACAGTGTTAAAACCCTATAGTTCTGGGTGTGTGTGCTCCTTTCTGTATCTAACTGCCCAGGCTCAACAAGTTGCACATGTTTGTGTGAGTGAGCAGGTTCGTGTGCTTTGGGAGCAAAGGGAGGGAGCAGCATAAGATAGCAAAAGGCAGCATCAAAACACCTGCTGGGGAGTTTTCGAGGGTTGTGTTGCGGAACATGCATCTATATAGTCCATCTCATTTTGATGTATACTCATGTACTCACATTTTATGACTTATGTACTCACATATTATGGATTTTTGTGTTTATTGTATTTACTGGATACACATTGATTGGTGTAGTCACTGAAACTTAATCACAGATTAATCAATCACTTTATAATTATTTAGAGATGCTGTATTAATCAGACGTGCATCTACTGTAACCAAGTAGAAATATAAGCTGTGAATTGGTATGATTTCTCATGTCATTCAGCATGTACGGGAGTGAACTGTGTAGTACGACCGAAGGTAAACTCGCGAGTGAACTGAGAGTGAACTTGGGACGCAGAATGATATAAAAAAAGGAAAACATTTTGGGCAGATCATGTAGCATGTGTCAATGTCCAATAGCAGAAGGAACATCTCAGCCTATCAGAAGTAAATATGTGTCTTGTCCAATAGTGAAGGAACATCTTAGCCTATCAGACAGGAGGCAGGAGTACCAGCCACGGCACGTGGCATCCCTGGTGCCAACCCCGGTTGGACGCGTGCCAAGTGCCTGATTCTGTTATGATGTATGAAATCATGCAATACACGTATTGATTATGTTGATTATGTTGATTGTTTTTAAAAAATACAATGATAAAAGTTTAAGTTTTGATAGTGTCAAAAGTATGACTTAAGAAAATACGGTGAGAGTGAATTTGAAACCCAATGGTGAATTTCTAGTCCTGAAATATGACCACTACTCAGTGTTTCATCCTGACCTGCTAGGATGTTACTCGGGTTTATTCGTCCTTTTTGGAATAAACTCTTTTGCAGCGACTCTCCAGTGAAGTTTTTTAACTACGATGAATCAGCTAAAGAAGAAAACTAATTATCTGTTGAGCTTATTACGTTGGTGAAGGTAGGGTCCAGGCTTTCACTGGCCCAGCCTGGCCTTATTTCTGACCCGACAGTTGGTATTACTGTGGTGAAGACTGTTATATGGTTTTAAGGTGGTATTAGTATGGTGAAGACTGTTATATGGTTTTTAAAGGTGGTATTAGTATGTTGAAGACGGTTCTATGGTTTTCAAGGTGGTATTAGTATGTTGAAGACAGTTCTATGGTTTTAAGGTGGTATTAGTATGTTCAACATGTTTTAAGGTGGTATTAGAATGGTGAAGACTTTTATATGGTTTTTAAGGTGGTATTAGTATGTTGAACACTGTTATGTGGTTTTTAAGGTGGTATTAGTATGTTGAAGACAGTTCTATGGTTTTTAAGGTGGCATTAGTATGTTGAAGACGGTTCTATGGTTTTTAAGGTGGTATTAGTATGTTGAAGACTGTTATATGGTTTTAAGGTGGTCTTAGTTTGTTTAAGACAGTTATATGGTTTTAAGGTGGTATTACTATGTCAAACACTTATTTGGTTTTTAAGGTGGTATTAGGTTTTTTAGGTGGTCCTGTCTTTTGGTCCTGTGACTTTTAAGGTGGTATAATGTTTAAAAGTGATGTAATGTTTATTGCGGGTTTAAAGGTTTTTTAGGTGGATGTGTTTTCTTTCTGGGTGTCCCCGCTGGATCCAGACCGTTTTGGCTTGCCCCCCTCTTTGTCCCAGCCTCCCTGGTTCCACACCCTGCCTGTCCAACTGCCTTGTGTGCAGCGAGTTCGCAGAAACAGGGAAAAATCCTGAAGTCAGCTAATAAAATCTCCACTAGAGTAGAAGGTAAACTCAGTGGAGGTTTCTGAAACAGAAGAAATCCTGAAAGCGTCCTCAGTGGGAGCTACGCTCCTGTTTCCTTTGGATGTTTGAAGCTCAGAGTTTGCAAATCTGCTCTGAAAGACACAAAGAGATGTGAACATGAGGACTGACTGATGTGAACTCCAAGAGGAAGAAGCAGAGGAGTTACTAGGGCGGGGCGTGAGCGCAGGTAGGTCAAAGTTCATCAGAGTAGAAGGCGGGATTTGAAGAAAAAGACGATAACATAAAGTGATGGCGCAGCAGATGCAGCAGGTAGGTAATCACAGCTCAGTGCTCCGGTCAGCTGCCAACGTCCTGCTGCTGTTGGTGTCATTTACACCAGGGTCGCTGTGGACATGTCCCCGTCACTTTCTGAAAGCAGAATTGGTTAAATATGTTCTGAAAAATAGCTCAGAACAAGACATGTTATTACAAATAAAAATGCTTTGAGAAAGGTTTATTTGCACAAGAAGAAAACATGCAATGCAATTTTTAAATGTAGAAGAAACAAATGTGAAGAAAGTAAACTTAAAGCTTCAGTAGGTAACTTTACTAAAAATATTTTTTTACATATTTGTTAAAACTGTCAGTATTTCCTGTAAAGAGAGAGTCTCGTCATCTCTGTTCACTCTAATGGCCCAGTTTTTTACAGCAATGGCGGCTCATGGAACGTCTGAATAGTTCCCGGAAGTTAGCAGCAAATCCTAGCAGCTGCTAACTATTTGGGACACACGTTTATAAGGTAATACGTATAAAATAAATGTGATTATAAATGATCGGCACAACTGAATCAAGTTAACATGTGCATTAAAGCATGTTAGTTGATTTCCCCACTAAATTAGAATATTTAAGGACATTAACAGTTAACAAATGAACAAACACATTCTGATCCAGTCGATGGATAAGTTTAGCAGCACACTATATAAACAGAGGCAGCCTATTCATTTATTTTAAAATACGTTCCTTTAATGCCATTTCATCCAAACTTGTTGGATCTGAATAACATAGGCTACTTTAAAACTATTTTTTTGGGTGGGGGTGATATTAATATAATTTAACTATAATAGTGGTGCCTGTAAAAATAAAATCAATGTAAGTTACTTATTTTTGGGGGGTGGGGGGATTTTATTTGAGTTAATTCTATTAGTGGGGCTTGTATGAATATCCATTTTGGAGTAGAAGGGACCAAAGAGAGATTGAAACAGGCGTGGTTAAAATGAAAGGTTAAATAGGTTGTAATTTCCAGCCCTGACACTAATCTTCATAGGAAACATGTATTTTATCAGAGCAGTGATGCTGAAGGTCAGGAGTGCTGAGTGGACCATGGTGAGATAGAAAACAACACATGATTGTAAATGCCTGTTATAATGTGCCATCACCCGCTTCCAATGTTAGCACTTTCGATTGAATGGAGCGTTATCTGCGGTTATCAGCCCCATAGATATGGGTCTGAAGGGCCCGCAGCACCTACTGTTAGGTTCAGAAGGCCATTATCATCCATTTACATGGTTAATCAGCGATACTAATAGAAGAGAAGACTCCAGATCCTGTCCAACAGGAATCCAGCTCACCGCTGACCGAAAGTCTGCTGGTTAGTGGGATATTTTCAGGTCAGACCATTTAAAAGGGATTTTACAGCTGATTAATTAGCAAATATGAGAAAATAAAAAAATTTTAAGGTTGTGTGACATGAGTGCTGACAGGAAATAACCGTTTTGCTTTGTATTATTATTATGTAATATGTTAGCATTACTAATTATTGGTAAATTTCACGTGACTGATTTAACTGGTAAATGAAATTGGCTTCAGCGTTAGCCTGTAAAAATGCCATTTCCCACACTGAGATTGTAAGTTAGACATGTTGCATAGCTTCTAATCTGTATCTGCTCTTCACTGAAGCTGTTTCACTCAGATTGAGTAAAATCTTCAAACCCAAAACGTATTTCTTTATAGCTGCACCGGCAGCATTAACGTCAGGCTACATGCAATGGAACAGTCCAGAGAACCATTTGAAATAACTTTACATGTAACTAATTCAACCTGACATGTTTGGTCTCTTTGGAAACTAGAATGTAAAATCAGTTGATGAGGAGCGAGCTCAGTCGGGCTGCACCTGTCACCTGTGAGTGTTAGCTAGAAGCTTCCAATCATATGTTCATACAAAAGAGGAAGCTGCCAGTTTATTAGAAATACCTGAGCTGGTTTACTTACAGTCTGTGCTGATATCAGGGCTGTGGTGTCTCTTTCACTTCCAGTTCCTGTGTGCTAAGTTAATAGTTCTGTTTTCTTTTATTTCTTACCATGCACTATGTCTCTGATCAACAATCCAAAAGTTAGGTTTTGGGCCAAGCTGCATAGAGAGTGAGAATTTATTAAACTATCTATCTAACATGTGCAGAAATAGAGGCCCAAAGTACATCTCCCTCCTCTGCATCCCATGTTCACTGATGTGTTTCTGTCTTTGAGGCTGTGATAAGAAGTCGGGGCTTCACTTTTCCACTAACTGCCAAATATTTTGATTTCAGAAATGGGACAAACAGTAAGAGCGCATGCTTCAGGAGATTAAGGTGGTGAGGAAGTGTATCACTGGGTGTACAAAGGTTTCTTACCTTAGTCCAGGTCCTCCCCGGCCCAGCCCCGAACAGACGGACCCTCGGGACCCTTCCACTGTTACCCCTCAACAGGCTGAACCTGATGATGTGGCACTGAGCAGTAGCTCATGTTCTAAGACTGCGTACAGTAAGGCAAAGAAGAGAGAGCTTTCTGCCTGGGATGCAGTCGAGGATGACGTGCTGAAGGTGTCCTCTGAATGTTGGGCACCAGTCACTACCCAGTGTGCTGTTTGCCTACAACATGCTGATTAGAGGTGCTTGGAGTGCAGCACCACTGCAGTCTTTTGTGAGGCTGGTCTGAAGAGGACTCACAGAAATTCACTGCACCTTCCTGATCAGTGGAATGGAAGAACAATAGCCTGCATTCATACATACAGACATGCAAACTTCCATTCATTTGGAAACAGATTCATTAGATCCTTCTGATTGTTTTAGCACTATGTAGCATTAACTGTAGGTGTCTTCTTCAGTTTGTTTGTTAGAAGAACTTTGTTAGAGCTGCACTCTTTCTTCCAGAAGACCTACTATGAGCCCTCCTCCTTGGGGTTATTCCTAGATTTATCTGAAGGCCATGGCACCCATGCTGTGTACATGAAGGACATGAAGGTCATTGTCAGCACAGGTTTGTCATTTTGCATTGAAAAAATCTTTTCTTGACAGGTTAAGGAATGAAATCCTATTAAATGTGGAGTAATGGTTTCCTGTCAGGAGTTCATCAAATGAAAGTTCTTCTCTGTGCCTGTTTGCTGATTCCAATAATATCAAACATTAAGTTAGAAGTGACCCACTCAAGTGCTTTTGTCTATGCTGACACAGCAGTCTTTCTAGCAGTACTTGTTTGTGTTTGATTTGATTTCCCTCTCTTTATTTGGCAGCACGGCTCTGCACCGTCACCGTCAATATGTGTGCGTGTGAAGCAGAAGCCTGCACTCTGCTCAGGTCTGGGCCCCACACAGCCTTTTCCATCCCTCTGCTAGAGCTTCTTGTCTGTCTGTCACTGGAGTGTCAGCTTTCTGTTGGCTGGAAAAACAAGCTCACACTTGCAGAGGTAAGTCTGAAGTCTGTGAGGTGAAGACTGACGAGTCCAGACGGATGTGAAAATTACAGCCTGCCATGATTGTGCTCATCATTAATTATCCCACCAAAATGGAAACAGTGAAGATGAACATGGAGCCATGTTGAATTCTACAGCTGCATGTAAAAAGCTTGTGTGTAAAGCAGCTTCACCTCGGCCTTCTGTAGGAGATCTGAGTGTCTGAAAGAGGAATGTTTTCTCTCACTGCTGCTTAGACCGTAGGTTAACACACTCTACAGAGCCCTGCTGGGAGAATCCATATCCCAGTTTAGGCATCCCAGTTTGATGATGGGACCACATGCCCAGCAGGTCCAAAGGTTGCTTCTAGTGTCAGGCCGCTTCCTGTTTGATTAACCAGAACTGCAGTTTCCATGAACTGATGGCTTTGAATTGATCTCTGCAAAATCACTTCATTATTGTAGAAAGTATTCTAATAAAACAGTGCTCTGCATTTCTGAAGGCTGTTTGAGGATGAACCTTCAGCATTTGTCAGTCACTTATTTATTCCATGGCTGTTTCTGACCTAAACTCTTTTTCTGTAGCACCAGATACAAAACCAGGATTACTGTGTTTATTTCCCGAGCGGATGGAGATATGATGGTGACGCCAACTTTGGCCTCGTGAGGAAGCAAAGCTCCGGGACAAGTGTGGTGGAGCCGTTGCGAGGAACCCGCATGTTTGTTGATGAAAACGATGTAGAGGAAAACCTGCTATCACATCCTGAGAGCTGTAATGGGAATTCCAAACATATTGCATGTAACCCTGGACTCAGGGAGACTCATCTGTGCTGTGTAAACGTAACAGTCAAAATATCTCTGTTCCCTGTGTTATCCAGACCTCAGGGACAACGTGTCTCTGTGGGATGATATGATTAACCCTAAAACTGGATAAATAACAGGCTCACTGAGCTCTCCACACTCATTTGAGCATACATGTACACGGCGTATGTGTGTTCCTGTGAGTCCTTCTGCAGAAGACTTGAATAAAACTCACGGAAAGACAAGTGTTTGCCTGAGCTATTTTTTGAAAACTCGAATTGCCATCACATTTGGCGTTGTCCGCTCGTCACTGCACGCGTGAGGGGACTCTGACACTCGGAGCTGAAGGTGGAAACCGTGCACGGCCAGAGTCTGGGACTCTGGGACTTCAAACCTCCCCTCCAAAAATAGGGTGAGACATTGAGGGCCTGATGCCTGAGTGTCTGGGACTCCCTCACCGCTGTGATCCATAAGAACCTGATGGCTGGCAGCACTCTCTTTCTGGTGAGTAGATTGTTCAAGTGGGACGATTCTTGCTTCCTCCCAGGGTGAAGTGTGACAGACGTGTCAGCAGGGCAGGCCTGGGGCCGCTGTGTGAATCGGCAAAGCTTTGTGTTAAAATATACTATAGTCAAGAAATCACTGTGGGATAGTGGATTTCTTAAAAAGGCCTGGGACCTTCTGTTGCAGCAGTTTCGTTTGGGTCTGGGACCCACGGTGTAAAACTGTTTCTTTTGGGTCGGGGACCCACGGTAAAATAGAGGAGTGCGAGTACTCTCTGTAAAATTGGGTTTAAGATTTAATTATTTTACTCAAATTGCTATTTGTGTGGAATGCAAGAAAGATACACAGTGAGGCTGAATGTGTTTGCTACGGATGCGTGAATGAATTGTGATTGGAAAAAAAAGAGAGAGAGAGAACGTGTGAATGAATGTTGAAAAGGTATTTCTTTTATATAATTGAAGCACTTTGGTAAACTGGTGAGCAGTCTTTTCACAGACCTGGCTCCAGGGTCCTGATAACAAGAGACTCAAACAACCTCCCAAATTTAAAACAAAATGGGTCTAAATTTAGAGGTCTAATTCTCTATATTCTGGGAAAAGAGGATCCTTACACGACCAGCGGAAAATGGGTTCAAATAACAGTAAGAGGGAACAAAACCCTTCAACAACTAACGCTCCTAACATTAATTACATGATTATTAACTATGGTGTGGGGAGTATTGACCAACTGCACATGTGGGTTTCGCAGTGTGGTTTTCCGGCAACTGGTAGCTTCAGCCTAAGACAGCTAGACGCGCTGAAGGTACAGTTAGAGAAAAAGGAAAAGGAGGGGAAATCCTTTAAAGCGAACTGGGCCGCATATTCAGCATGGTTAAGAGAAGCAAGCCACAGGGACAGAAAAATAAAGGCAGGGACAGATTCACTAATAATTCTGCATCTCAGTGTGTCAAACTAGATCCTGACCTGGACTCGGCTCCCCCACAATCACGTCTGCCAAACCCTGCTCCACCTGCGGACCAACCTGTAGTCGGTGCAGCAGCAGCAGCTCAGCCTCGGCCAGGGGGAGGCGGAGGAGCAGAGACCCACTGTTGAAAAGATTTACCTGCAGCGCGAGCTAACAGCAGCAGCCGCAGCAGGAGTGGAGGAGGGAGCCGTCCCTCCACCATACGGAGAGCCAGAGCATCCAGCCCGCATCACACTAGATCTAACAGGGTCTGGCCATCCTCTAAACCTCATGTGACAGCCCCAATGATGGAAACGCACAGCTGGTTCACAGGCCGTGGCTTTTCAGCAAGATGAAGGAAGCATCACAGCTGCTCGAGTTCAGGACGGTGGGGCTGAATATGCTGAACATCTGCTGATCTTTTGCCAACAACTCAGGCCCACAACCGCTGAACTGAGACAACTGTTGGCCCTTCAGATGGGGATAACCTGGGCACGGGTGTCAGCAGGTTACCCCACCGAGGACATTAGACTGTTAAAACCGTCCTGGAATGATGAGGGGAACGCAAACTACATACAGGTGGTTAGGAACCTCTGTAAGAAATTAGAGGAACTGTTTTCCCGGAGACTGGACTGGGCACTATTGACAGGGTGCACATAAAAGCGTGATGAGACAGTGACTTATTTCCTGACCAGACTCGCTGAACTTCATGAAATCCACAGCGGTCTGCAAAAGCCGAATGTGATGGGACCATCACATGACATCACCCCATGGGAAGCCACGCTCAGGAATAATTTCCTCTCCGGACTGAGACCAGAGATCGCTAACATGGTGAAACGGGACTGTTTGACGTGGCAACATGGTCACCTGGAGATTATTCAAAGACATGCCATCCATGCTGAGGAGTACCTTTTGAACAAAAAGGTTGAGAGAGAGCAGCATAAAGACAGACTGCAGATGGCAAAGCTGCAGCAGGTTCAGCGAAAGGGAGAAAGAGAGACAGAGGTCGGGGTCGAGGGGGCAGAGGAAGAGGTCGTAGCAGATCTGATGTTTGTTACATCTGCAAGAAACATGGACATTGGGCCAGGGACTGCCCAGAGGCTGGCAAAGGACAGATGGCTGATTGACTAGCAGGGGGGAGACCGGGGCCAGGGAAGGAGGGTTTGGACACTGAAGCTGAGATGACAGAGCAACCTGCACATGAATCACGTGAGCGAGCACACACACACACACACACACACACACACACACACACACACACACACACACACACACACACACACACACACACACACACACACACACACACACACAGGTTAAAACTGAGACAGACATGCAGACTCTGATAAATGAGGCTATCTTTTACCTTGAACAGAGACAGGAATTGGAAAAAGTTAAATCAGCAGGGATATATGCAAAATACAAGAATGACGCATATCAACGCATGCCTGAACACATAATCAACGTGGCAGGGAAAGATATCACATTTTTAGTTGACTCAGGAGCCACAGAATCACTCATCAGAACTGAAGAATTTCAAACCACTCCAAAAATGAGCGCAAGATTTCTCAGGACAGTGGGGGTCTCAGGGAAACCTCTGGTAGAGAGATTCACAGCACCACTAACATGCAGTGAAGAAATTGAAAAGCATTTTAAACATTCCTTTTTGCTGTCAGATCATTTTCCCGTGAATCTCCTTGCTCGGGATTTAATGTATCTGTTGGGTATAGTGTTGATATCCAGTCCACAGGGGGTTGTGATGGCCAGAACATCTGAGATAGATCACAGTGTGTTAAACAGAGTCAAAGGGAGTTGGTTTATGACTATCAATGGAAGATGCCAGAGACAGCAGTTAACTCAGCTAATCAATCCCTAATCACAGAAGTTGAGACACTTTTCAACAACAGAGACACTCAGACAGACACCATGTCCCCACAGGAACTGGGTTGCAGGGCACATGTACATTTGGGTGCTGATATGGCTTTTGAGAATGAATGGTTCAGAAAACATAAAGTCAAGGACACTCTGACACTGAGCTGGTTGTTTTGGAACGATAAAAGGTGTGCTGTCTCAGTTATAGTGAATGATCCACACTCTAAAACTCTGTTTCAGATTCCTAACTCTGTTCCTCATGTCTCTCTGGTCAAAGCTAAACATGACAGGTGGGAGGATTTAGGACTTTAGGAAAAAGCATTAGAACTCTTTTGAAAACTCGAATTGCCATCACACAGCTCAAAGCCTCAGGAGGTTAGTCGCAGGTGCAGCTGGGTCCATAAAATGTAAGAGCATTATTCTTCCCATAAATGTCATTTCCAACTGCTGCCAAATGAAAATTGAGCAGAAGTGACAGCCACCATCTCAGATGTTGCTGATGCTGCATCAGAAGATACAAGCAGGTCAACAAAGAAGCTTCCTGGGGCCCAGATATGAAAGCAGCTTTAATGAGTTTAACTCTTGGTTTTCCCTTTCAGACCCTTTCAGAAAGCCAGCTAACTTTAGCTCAGAGTCAGTTACTATGGTAACTGAGGAACAGGTAAGTAATTAAGGTGAGTCCAGCTAGCTGGCTTGATGAAAGCCGGCTAGCTACGTTACTTCTTCATTGGTTTTTATTTTACCAAAGAAAGAACGTAAGAAATAAATCATGAAGGTACAAGAGATTTCAAAATAAAAGAACTCAAAAGGTGTGATGTCCCCCTGTGAGACAAAGGTGTGTCTGTGAAGTCAAGTTTGGGTGAATAAAGGAGAAACCAGCTCCCAGCAGTGGTGAGGAGCATGCTGGTTTCTGTGAATCCATTTACCAGGCAGCTTTGTCTACATGTGGCTCAGTGGGTTGAAACTCCTTTCTTGTTAACAGGTGATCGTGGGTTCAACTCCCAGCAATCCCTGATTGTTACCATCACTATTTCATTGGTCATCAGTTTCTACTTTCTGCTCACCAAAGCTTCCCATCTGGCCTTCAGAATGGCCGCTTCCGAAAGTACTGTGAATGAATAAGTGATGCAATGTTTATATATTTGCAGTATTACGAACAATTTTTGGTTGTTTGGAGGAAGTGACCATATTTGGAGGAGAAGGTGGAGCTGACCTCCAAACTCAGTTCCATCATACTAAAATATCAGTTGGCACAAACTATATTTACATTTATTCATCTAGCTGACGCTTTTATTTAAAGAGACTTACAGTTACTATTTGTCAGATGTCGCACGCCTCTGCAGCAAACGTTTTGGTTTTGGCTCCAACACACAGCAGTGGTGCTGTAGGTCAGTGGATAAAGTGCCTGTCACACAAACAGGGGAGCGTGAGTTCAACTCCCTGGGTCAGTTGTGTTTAATCCTCTTCATTGTGAGGATTCCTCAGAGTGGTGATTTGAGTTACTGTTGCCTTTCTGTCACCTGGAACCAGTCTGTCCTTTCTCCTTTTTGTCCACACCAACTAGGTTACCATAGTAACAACTCTCAGCTAAAGAGATCTGTGTGTAAAACTCACTAAAGCTGTTTTATCTTTATATCCTGCCATCAAACAGAGACTTAGTAACAGATATGATTAATGATTAACAGTAATGCTGCGCTTTGGCTGTTTCCTGTTCAAAGTTCAGCTTCACTGAGTCTGGACCTTTGTGTCACAGCTTCTTTTCTCCACCTGAACCTCCAGCTGCAGGTAAAGTAACCAGCTTTAAAGGTTTTCCTCGTTAACACGAACTGTGGTTAGCTTAGCTCCGCTAGAAACAGCAGACGCTTCATTTCTGGTTACAAATGTTGTGGATATTTGGGTTGTAAGCAGGGGAATCAGAGCAGGAGTCAGTTGATCTTAACTGTGAACCTTTCACGCTTTGTCTGTTAATGTTTCACTACGTTTCAGGGAAATACTGTACGTTTTACTACATTTACCTGGCAGCTTTAGTTAGCAGTTACTTTGCAGATCCAGATTTTACAAATCAAACATGAGAGCACCTTATATCAGAACACAGAGTCAGAGAAAGTTAGAGCTGAAATAAGCCGAAGGAGCTGAGTTTAATGTGAACAGGTAACCTCTGGCTGCTTCAGGAGGTCGATACTGGAGCTGAGATCTGTCCAGGGCTGATTGGATCTGTGACTAGGTCTAGTTCTGTCCAGCTCGCTCATCTACAACATGAACACAATCAGTAGGAGGAACTCTGTAAGTAGAACAGGACACTGGCAGTAAAACCTGCTTTCACACCAATTCACAAACAATAATAATCTAGAATTACATCTTACTTTTAATATTGTAAATATACTTTCAATCAAATACAAGGACTTTTACTTGTAACAGAGCGTTTTTACAGTGTAGTATTTGTTGTAGCCAATTATGATGTGTGTTATATGTCCTGTGTTAGTGGTAAGTTGCATAGGGGTGACACTCTTCCACCTGCACACCAGGGGGCATAGGCAGGGAATCACGGAGGTAAAAGAGGCTATATGAGGAGGTCACAGGTGAATAGCGAGAGGGAATTATGATCGGAGGTAGCTACAGTTTTTCAACCGTGTTTGCGTGCATGTGTGTGTTCGTGATGGATTTTGTTATATCTCAGCATTAGATCGTGTTTACAGTTTTTTGCTTGCAAACGTAAGAGCTCTATTCACATCCTTAATGTAAGCAGCCTTCTGTAAGTACTTTTAATCTGCATAAAATGAAGTGTTAATTACATACTATGGCAGACGTGATTTTTTTGCACCATTACGCGTTGGAGACGACTTCAAATTCCCTCAAGTGGCTATTTTGTGGTACGATTGCCACTATACAAGTTGAAAAACTCCGCTTCAATGGACAGATCGCGCTGATTGTGGGAAGGCAGACGCACGGCGCTCCAGCTGATTCCACTCAGTGAATGTCGACAAGAGAAATTGGACGCCGAAAAATGAAAGTGGGGCACCGAAGAATAACGGTAGGATTGTTTTAGAATTGTTTTAAGCTGTGTGGAAGAGATTGGACTTCCTGCTTCAATTCTAAAATAAAACCTTCAGCAGCTTGTCTAAATCATTATCAAAATGAGTAACGTGGATTTGAATGCACCTGTCAATCAAAGTGAAACGGAGAATGCACTTGGTAAAAGACCAGTTAAACTCACGGTTAAAGCTTTGGAAGAAAAAATATATCAAAAAGAAAGCAATCTTAGGATAAAGAAACTCTACAAACTGAAAAAGGAAGTTGAGCAACTTATGCTGTCAAATAAGAATGTGTCTGAGGTACAGATCAATTCAATTTTATTTATATAGTGCCAAATCACAACAACAGTTATCTCACAGCGCTTTTCATAAAGAGCAGGTTTTAGACCGTACTCTGAAGTTATTTACAGAAGCCCAACAATTCCCACCAAGAGCAGCACTAGGTGACACAGGCAAGGAAAAACTTCCTTTAAGAGGCAGAAACCTCGAGCAGAACCATGGCTCAGGGTGGGCGGCCATCTGCCTCGACCGGTTGGGGGTGAGGGAGAGAGAGAGAGAGAGAGAGCAGAGGGAGGCAGCCTACACAGTATACACGTAGAGGTACAGACAATAAAGGTAATGTTGCTATAGACTGAATGAAAAATGGTACATATATTTATAGTAATGTTAATGATAATAATAATAACAGTAATAATAGCAATAGGACTAGTAATAGCAGAGGGCGTCGAGCAGGAACACGGGGGCCGCAGGAGACTCCCAACCACAGATGCAGACTCCACAGCTCCAGAGCCAGCAACACCCGCAGGAAGCGACAGGAGGAGAAAGCACACGACCACGGGAGAGGGAGAAAAAATCGAGTTAGTAACATGCATTAATGGGATGAGGTTGCACTCAGAGAGAAAGAGAGAAGAGGAGAGAGGAGCTCAGTGCATCATGGGAAATCCCCCGGCAGTCTAGGCCTATAGCAGCATAACTAAGGGATGGTTCAGGACTCACCTGAGCCAGCCCTAACTATAAGCTTTATCAAAAAGGAAAGTCTTAACCCTCTGAGGTCGGTTGACGCGGGGGCGCGTCAACGCGGTGTTTACTAAATGTTTCTATAAATACCTCCGCGATTATGCAGCACACAGAAAAGGTTCAGATATTGCCTTAATCGAGAGATTCTCAGCTTCACAGTGCTTATTGTCGCGAGATTGTACGTGACTCACACGTCGAGCTAGGGGGAAGACAAGATGGCCTTTCACCTTGCGTAATTGGTGGGTTAGCCTGTCTGTCTGCATTTTGCATGAAGCTAACCAATAGACGCTCTCAAAATCCCTAAGGACCCACCCATCACCTCGAAGTGGGGGAAATACAAAGCTGATGAGAACGGGGGGAAAGTCTGCGTGAATAAAACATGGAAAAAACATGTATAAAGAAGCGGAAAAATAATAAGACACGGACAGAAAATGGCGAAGACGCCTGCATTGAAAGAAGTTGTTGCAGCGGTCTTGGAGAGCAGCGACGAGCATGAGGAACGAGTTTCGGGCCTCACTGTTTTGAATTCTACGATGAGGAGGATTACAATGAGATCCATTTGATGACGGGTAAGCCTATTTATTTTATAAAACCTTGTTTGCAATGGTGCACTTAGTGCTTAGCTAACTGTGACCATCGTGGCTAAAACAAGCTGCGTCTGTGCGGCTTTCAGTTTCAGTAAGTTATGAACTTTTGACAAATTGACTGCCCCTTTAGTTTACTTTGTGTAAAAGTTATTTTCTTGTGTAAAACTGGGATTCACTTTCAAATCGTAACGTTGCAGGCATGTCTGCTGTTCTCTGTGATATCCTTTTGATAACTCATGTGATATATCTTCACCTCCATTCACAATTTGAGTTATTTCTTGTAATGATGAGTAAATGTTTAGGCCATTGACTATTTTATTATAGTACTTGTACAGATGTGGTATTTCATATCATTTTATACATTTATGTTCAGTATATAAATACTAAATGAGTGTAAATAGAAGAGACAGTATTCCCACATCTCATTCAGGTGTTACTTGCTTTGATTTGGGGTGGACAGGGCGGGCAGCACAGAGAATAAATTGGGATAGATATAGAGAGTACAAAGATTAGCTGAAGGGAAATCTGTCAAAGCCTCACACATCCTCCACATTGTTGTTAGGTGTAAAGTAATGTGTGTGTGAGGGTGACCTAAAGGAAGACCAGAGAGGATGTGTAAACTTTCTTTCAATGAAACTGAAAATGCAAGCCCTAATTTGTTTTTTGTTTTTTTTGAGAGAATTCCCAGCTGCCCAGGGCCCAGTGAAACACAGGCAACATGACCTGTGCCTGCCACCATGTCACCACCAGGACCCCAACATCAACCTGCGCCCCCATCTACTCAGCAGCCAGCTCCAAGAAGATGGACAAAGACCACCACCATCGCTCTCCATCTCCAGGTTTCTACCAGCTCGGACACAGGGCTATGCTCATAACATGCAAATTATGTAAATAGTGGGGCTTTTCTGTGTTTTTTAATACATAGTTAGTCTTTATATTTAAATACTGTTTAAAAGTTAAAACATGACAATTTGTACATTATGTAAATATTGTCAGTTGTGTGTTTTACATCTGTATGGCTTTTATATACATAGTAAACCTTTTGCTTGAAACAAAGACCTGTTGTAATGCTTATTTTTTATTTGGACACATCCCCATAAAGCTTGATGTGTAGTAGGAAGTGATTATACAGTCCTATTTTATTTCAGTCCCTCTAACATTAGGTGAAAGTAGAGTCACACACAACACTTGTACTCAAAAAACGATTGTTCAAAATGTCATTTTAGACAATTATTATGTATTATCTACAATTTTAGTCATATATGTCACTACTTTTGTGACCCCAAGACTTTGGTAAACCCATTTCAAGCACCAAAATAATTCATCCACATGAGTAATGGTATGTTTTCATAAGAGATTTGAAGAATTTCAAAATCGGACTTACATTTTCAACTTTAGGGCCACATTATCTCTCTCTCTCTCTTTACACAATGCTCTATGAGAAGTGGTGGGCTCATTATAAAGAGAGCTGAGGGTTTTCTGAACATTTTGATATGAAACACATGGTATCATGTTATGCAATTCCCTTTTAAAAGGTGAAATTAAGAAGATATGTAAAATCGGAGAAAAAGTCAAAAAATGCCCTTAGACCTCAGAGGGTTAAGCCTACTCTTAAATGTAGAGACGGTGTCTGCCTCCCGAACCCAAACTGGAACCTGGTTCCACAGGAGAGGAGCCTGATAGCTGAGCAGCTCTGGCTCCCATTCTACTTTTGGAGACTCTAGGAACCACAAGTAACCCTGCATTCTGGGAGCGCAGTGCTCTGGTGGGGTAGTAAGGTACTATGAGCTCTTTAAGATAAGATGGTGCCTGACCATTAAGAGCTTTGTATGTGAGAAGAAGGATTTTAAATTCTATTCTGGATTTTACAGGAAGCCAATGCAGAGAAGCTAAGACAGGAGAGATATGATCTCTTTTACTGGTTCCTGTCAGAACACGTGCTGCAGCATTCTGGATCAGCTGAAGAGTCTTAATGGACTTTTTCGAAGAGCCTGATAATAAGGAATTGCAGTAATCCAGTCTAGAAGTAACAAATGCATGGACTAGTTTTTCTGCATCATTTTTAGACAGGATGTTCCTGATTTTTGCAATATTACGTAGGTGAAAAAAGGCGGTCCTTGATATTTGCTTAATGAGAGAGTTAAACGACATGTCCTGGTCAAAGATAACTCCAAGATTTCTCCAAGATAACTCCAAGATTTCTCACAGAAATCTTGCCATCCAGGGAAACTATATATTTAGATAATGTGTCACGGAGGTGCTTAGGGCCTAGAACAATAACTTCAGTTTTATCTGAGTTTAACATTAGAAAATTGCAGGTCATCCAGGTTTTAGCATCCTGAAGACACATTTGAAGCTTAGCTAACTGATGAGTTTCATCTGGCTTGATCGATAGATATAACTGAGTATCATCTGCATAACAATGAAAGTTTATGGAGTGTTTCCTGATAATATTGCCTAAAGGAAGCATATATACACATCACATATGATACTTTTCTAAAAATGAGTGTGGAAACGAGTTGCATGAATCATTGAAATCATTGCTACCAAAGGACGAAGTAACAAAACAAAATGAATGGTTTGAAACCCAAATGAACAGCAATACAGAAATAATTAAAAGGATTAAAGAGTGGTTGCTTAACACTAAGGAACAATGCAAACAAGATGATGTTGATGACGATGAAGTTGACAATGCTGCGCAACACATGATGGTGAACACTGATGATATTGGTCCAAATGACAGTGTTTCTAATGTCTGTGATAAAAGGTGCACATCAGCTTCCTGCTCCAGTCACAGTTTTAAAGTCATCAACCTCATCTGCATACCTCAAAGCAGAGGCTGAAAGGGCTGCTCTTCTTGCTATGGCAGCTACCCTAAAAGAAAAGCATGAACTGGAGGTACAGGAGGAAGAAATTAGACAAAAGAAGGAGGTGCTTGAATTGCAAAGTCAAATTGCTGCTCACACAGCAAAGGTTACGGTGCTTAAGTACAGAGGTTCTGATGTGCAGAGCTCCAGTGCACATTCTGATGGAATGAATTCATATCTGAAAAGGTCAAAATACAAATCCTCTTTCAGATTCTCTGCTATGGAATTTGTCCCACATAGCTCAAGCCATCCGTTCAAGCATTTGTCAAAAGGAGGCAGCAAAGCCACTGTGTCAATGGAAACATGTCCCAAGGTTTCAAGCCATCAGTTCAATCATCTGCCAAAGGGAGGCAGCAAAGCCAAAGTGTCAATGGGGGCACGACCTAAGGAAACTAGTTTACAACAAGGTGGAACAAAAGCTCATGCTTTGGATCACAAACCAAGCATGCCTCAACAATCTCAGCAAACCAATCATACCACACATCACACACAGGAAACTGCCATGCTTTCCACGCAGGAGTCTACAAAGAGTGATGGTTTAGTGCAAACCAATGTAGAACAAGAAAATCTTCTCACTATTATGCAAAGGCAAAACGACATAACTGCTTTACTGGTGCAACAGCAGTCTTCACTATCATTACCCCCAAGGGATATGCCAACTTTTGATGGAGACCCTCGAGTACAGCACATTCATCAGAGCATTTGAAAATGGAGTGGAAGGAAAGGCTGCTAGCAGTATAGATTGTTTGTACTTTTTAGAGCAGTACACCAAAGGACAACCTAAGGAGCTGGTTAAGAGCTGTCAACATATGCCACCTGAAAGGGGGTATCAAAGAGCTAAGACACTTCTTCAAGAACGCTTTGGAAATGAACAAAGAATAGCCACAGCTTACATGGAAAAAGCTCTGGGATGGTCACCACTGAAAGCAGAAGATGTCAAGGGCTTGCAAGCCTTTGCTTTGTTTCTACAGGTCTGTTCTAATGCAATGGAGGACATTAGCTACATGACAGAGACGAATATGCCATCCAACATGCGTGCTATAGTCTTAAAGCTACCATATAAACTGAGGGAAAGGTGGAGACACGCTGCTTATGAGTTGCAGGAGAGGCGCTGTCATCAAGCAGGTTTCAGTGACATTGTCAGTTTAATTGAGAGGCAAGTATCTATTGCTTCTGATCCACTTTTTGGATACATTCAGGACACATCCATATTACCACCAAAATATAACGTGGATATAAAGTCTCACAGGTTCGCTTCAAGAGAAGAGGAAGCAGTTTTGCTACCTCCGCCGAAGCTGTTAATACTGGAAACATACCTCAAGTGCAAAAGGAGAAAAATGTAACTGATAAGTCAACAAAGGTGTCGTGTCTGCTGTGTGAGGAGGGTCACAAATTGGAGTTGTGCCCCAGAATGGAGAAGAAGCTGCACAGAGAGAAAACTGACTTTCTGAAGATGAAAGGTGTTTGTTTTGGGTGTTTGACTGTTGGACACATGAGCAAAGATTGTCATCGACGTCTGTCTTGCAAGTTGTGTAACCTGAAACATCCTACCTGCCTCCACATCCATTCAAAGGAAAAGAAAATCAAATCAGAGGACACACACCAAGAAACACTTCCTGCAGTTTCTCCCAAGACTTGGCCATATAGGGGCCGGTGCGCAAGACTGTGTTTTGCCAATTGTGCCTGTAAAAATCAAGGCTATGAAAGGCAGTAAGATGCTTAAAACTTATGCATTTTTAGATCCCGGCAGTACAGCTACTTTCTGCTCTGAGCGACTCATGAGGGAACTAAAGTTGAGAGGAAGAAACGCCAAGATTCTGTTGAAAACCATGAGCCAAGAAAAGTTTGTTGATAGTCATGTTATCTCAGGATTGGAGATATCTGCACTCAATAGTAACACCTTCTTTGAATTGCCTGATGTATTTACACAATATGAGATGCCTGTGACTCGTGATAACATTCCACGACAAGAAGAGTTAAGTGCCTGGCCACATTTACACTCAGTGGAAATTCCTGTCATCGATGCAGATGTGGAGCTGTTGATTGGAACTAACGTTTCAAGAGTAATGGAACCATGGGAAGTGGTAAACTGCAAGGATGGAGGACCCTATGCTGTCAGAACCCTATTGGGATGGGTTATCAATGGACCACTGAGAGCAGGCAACGAGACTGGAAACAGCTATCCTACCATTACAGTCAACCGAATATCTATTGCTAACATAGAGGAACTGCTGGTGACGCAATACAACCACGACTTTAATGAGAAATCAACAGAGGAAAAGCCAGAAATGTCCAGAGAAGATCTCAAGTTTATGGAAATCATGGACAGTTCAGCTGAACTCAGCAACGGCCATTACTGCATGAGATTACCTTTCAGGGAGGAAAATGTCACCATGCCTGACAACCGTCATGTTGCTGAAGAAAGGGCCCCCTGTCTGAAAAGAAAATTTACGAAAAATGCTACCTTTAAAGACGAATACATTCACTTTCTCAGTGATGTCATAAATAAAGGATATGCAGAAAGGGTGCCAGAAAATCAACTGAAAGGAAAAGAAGGACAAGTCTGGTACATCCCGCATCATGGCGTGTACCATCCAAAAAAGGGAACCTTGAGGGTAGTATTTGACTGTGGCGAAAGCTTCAAGGGGACATCGCTCAATAGTCAGCTACTTCAGGGACCTGACTTGACAAATTCATTGCTTGGAGTTCTGACAAGGTTTCGTCAAGAAGCTGGAGCAGTGATGGCTGACATCCAGGCGATGTATCATCAAGTCAAAGTGGCAAAACAGGATGTAGATTTTCTTCGCTTCCTGTGGTGGCCAACAGGTGAACTAACACAACATCTCACTGAATACAGAATGACTGTTCATCTATTCGGTGCAATATCATCACCCAGCTGCGCCAGTTTCGCCCTAAGAAAAACTGCTGAGGACAACAGGGCAAAGTTTCCAGTATACGTGACAGACACAATCAAGCACAATTTCTACGTGGACGTCTGCTTGAAGTCCCTGCCTTCAGAGGCAGAGGCCATGGCCCTGGTGAGAGACCTGACAGCTTTATGCCAGTTGGGGGGGTTTCAGCTGGTGAAATGGATTAGCAACAGCAGGTCAGTGTTAGAATCTATTGATGTGGAAAAAAGAACCAAGGAAGTGAAACAACTGGACCTCGACAGAGAGAATCTCTCTGTTGAGAGAACACTTGGACTGCAATGGTGTGCAGAAACTGACACCTTCAGGTTCAAAATGGCAGTACAGGAAAGACCACTGACAAGACGAGGTATCTTGTCTGTAATAAGCTCAGTGTACGACCCCATTGGATTTTTAGCACCTTTTACGCTACCTGCCAAGTTAATGCTGCAAAATCTCTGTAGATTGAGCTGTGGTTGGGATGATCACATTTCCCCAAACTACCAACTACAGTGGATGGGGTGGCTAGAAGATCTAAGAAAGCTCAGCACATTTAGCGTGCCAAGATGCATCAAGCCCAAAGATTTTGGACCACTCACAAGTGCCCAACTTCATCATTTCTCTGATGCCAGCGAGGATGGTTATGGTACAATATCCTACCTGAGGTTGCAGAATGACAAGAAGAAAATTCATCTTGCCTTCATTCTAGGAAAAGCAAGAGTTGCTCCTTTAAAGAAAGTGACAATCCCAAGGATGGAACTCAAAG
This sequence comes from Lepomis macrochirus, assembly GCA_024633595.2. NCBI lineage: Eukaryota > Metazoa > Chordata > Actinopteri > Centrarchiformes > Centrarchidae > Lepomis > Lepomis macrochirus. The sequence goes on along the minus strand of JALXJV020000025.1, from coordinate 21,504,072 downwards.
CAGCTGTGCTTGCAGTTCGAGTTGATAGGATGTTGAAATAAGAACTGCAGCTTGAGTTGAAAAAGTCAACTTTCTGGAGTGACAGCACAACTGTGCTAAAGTACATATGGAACGAAACCAAACGTTTTCACACCTTTGTGGCAAATAGGATCTCTACATTTAGAGAAGCCACTGCTGTCTCTCAATGGAGGTACATCGATACAAAGCAGAACCCTGCTGATGAGGCTTCACGTGGAGTAAAACTTGAGTACCTTCTCACAAGCAGCAGGTGGATCCATGGCCCAGATTTTCTTCTCAAGAATGAAGCTGAATTGCCTGTTAACATTGTGGATTCTGTCTCTATCAGCAGTGATGACCCAGAGGTCAAAGGAGAGGCTACAGTTAATGCTGTAGTCAGAAAAGATACACAGAATGCAACAAACCAGTTGATAACTTATGTCTCTTCATGGAAAAGGCTAAAGACCTCAGTCGCTTGCTTTCTACAGGTGAGAAAGCTGTTGCTGCTGTTGAGTAAGAAGAGAAAAGAAGTACAAGCTTCTGTGTCCAACAGTGGACTTGACATAACTCAACAAACGAACAAAGTGGAAAAGGAGATGCAAAGATTCAGAACCACACTGGCTGGTCAAACCATGTCCCTTGAAGATCTTGAAAACGCTGAAAGTGCCATCATTCAATACTGTCAACTGGACAAGTTCAATGATGACATAACAGTTTTGAAAGGGGGAAAATCTGGAGTGAAGAAAAGCAGCCACATTTACAAACTTGATCCAGTGTTGGAAAAAGGGCTTTTGAGAGTGGGTGGCAGGCTCAGTAAAGCAGCAATGCCTGAAGGCATGAAACATCCAGTCATTTTGGCTAAAGACCAGCATATCTCCACTCTGATTCTTTGCCACATTGATCAGCAGTTAGGACACTGTGGAAGAAATCACCTGCTTTCTAGACTTCATCAGCGGTATTGGATCACCAGCGCAAATGCTGCTGCTAGAAAGATTCTCTCATCCTGTAGACGTTTTAGGGGAAAGCTGGGTGAACAAAAAATGGCAGATTTGCCAAAAGAAAGACTCCAACCTGACCTCCCACCATTCACCAACGTGGGCGTTGACTACTTTGGGCCTTTTGAGGTGAAGAGAGCCCGCAGCTTAATAAAACGCTATGGTGTTATCTTCACCTGCATGGCAAGCAGGGCAGTGCATTTGGAAATGGCATATTCATTAGATACCAGTTCTTGCATCAATGCACTGCGCAGATTTATATCCAGAAGAGGCCAGGTATCGCACATCAGATCAGACAACGGAACTATCTTCGTGGGAACAGAACGTGAGCTGAGAGAGGCTCTGTCTGCTCTTAATCACCAAAAAATTCAAAATGCATTACTTCAGTCAGGAGTGAAATGGAGCTTCAACACTCCTGCTGCATCACATCATGGTGGAACATGGGAACGAATCATTTGCATGGTCAGACAGGTGCTGAACTCAGTCCTTCATCAGCAAAGTGTGGATGATGAGGGGTTACAAACTCTTTTGTGTGAGGGGGAAGCCATATTAAATGACCGTCCCATCACCAAAGTATCAAATGATCCTAACGATCTGGAACCCTTGACCCCAAATCACATCCTCCTGTTGAAAGGCAAACCTGCACTACCACCTGGGCTTTTCGACAAGAGTGACTTGTACACAAAACGACGTTGGAGGCAAGTTCAGTTCTTATCAGATCTCTTTTGGCACAGATGGATTCGGGAGTACTTGCCTCTGTTACAAGAATGACAACGGTGGTCCAACGACAAGAGAAGCTTCATCACTGGAGACATAGTCATTGTGGCTGACTTTACTGCCCCTCGTGGATCCTGGTTGTTAGGCAAGGTACTGCAGACCTTTCCTGATTCACAAGGACTTGTGCGGTATGTTAAAGTCGAGCCCAAATGCAACATTCTGGAAAGACCAGTCACAAAGATTTGTCTTCTGCAAGAAACTGGATAACATTGAACATTATGAACTGAAAGCACATGAACATTATGAACATTATGAACTGAAAGCACACCTGTGCATGATGGATATTTTATTGGCTCCATTGTTTGTATGGTATTTAATTGTTATGCTATTATAGAGTAACAATTAGGGACCGGTGTATTGTAGCCAATTATGATGTGTGTTATATGTCCTGTGTTAGTGGTAAGTTGCATAGGGGTAACACTCTTCCACCTGCACACCAGGGGGCATAGGCAGGGAATCACAGTGGTAAAAGAGGCTATATGAGGAGGTCACAGGTGAATAGCGAGAGGGAATTATGATCGGAGGAAGCCACACAGTTTTTCAACCGTGTTTGCGTGCATGTGTGTGTTTGTGATGGATTTTGTTATATCTCAGCGTTAGATCGTGTTTACAGTTTTTGCTTGCATATGTAAGAGCTCTATTTACATCCTTAATGTAAGCAGCCTTCTGTAAGTACTTTTAATCTGCATAAAATGAAGTGTTAATTACATACTATGGCAGATGTGATTTTTTTGCACCATTACGCGTTGGAGACTACTTCAAATTCCCTCAAGTGGCTATTTTGTGGTACGATCGCCACAATAGTATTAGTACTTTAACTGGAGTAAAGAATACTTCCTTGTTTTTCTACTTACTTGCAGATTCAGTAAAATATAAACTAACATAATATATGACCGTTTCCAACCGTGTTTAATCCTCTTTAACTTCTAGTGTTACATGTCATTTTGTTAATAATACTTTGTACTTCAGCTACAGTAAAACTTTGATTACGTTTATCCATCCATCCATCCATCCGCTTATCCGGGGTCGGGTCGCGGGGGCAGCAGCTCCAGCAGGGGACCCCAAACTTCCCTTTCCCAAGCCACATTAACCAGCTCTGACTGGGGGCGTTCCCAGGCCAGTGTGGAGATATAATCTCTCCACCTTGTCCTGGGTCTTCCCTGAGGCCTCCTCCCAGCTGGACGTGCCTGGAACACCTCCCTAGGGAGACGTCCTGGAGGCATCATTACCAGATGCTCCTTTCAACGCAAAGGAGCAGTGGCTCTACTCTGAGCTCCTCGCGGATGGAACTTCTCACCCTATCTCTAAGGGAGACACCAGCCACCGACCCAGCTTTTATTACTATAGGTGAGGGTAAAAACGAAAATTGACCAGTAGATCAATTTCATCCGCAAAGAGCATATCAGTGAGTCAGTGAATGTAGCCGCTCCGCCATGCATTGTGTGTTTGCTGGGCTGCAGCTTCATGCCTCCATCTAGTGGACTGATAGTAGAAGTCCAGCAGCTGATGGCAGCTTCCTCTGCCTCACACTGCTGTCTGACTGCATTCAGCTGCCACTGATATGAAACAGAAACTAGCAGCCAATCAGTGGAGGAGCAGCTGATCTTTTTCCAGGAGAAATGATGGAAAGGAGGATTTGAGTTGATGTGCAGATGAATGATTTGTGTTTCCTCTCCAGGTGAAAGTGGATGTGAGTTCAGCAGCATGAGTCAGTGTGAGGACAGAGAGGAGGGAGTCCCTCCCTCTAAAAAAGCTTGGCGTGGGGAACATGACAGCCAGACCAAAGCTCAGAGGTGAGATGAGGATCTCTAACTGTCCTGGACTCAAATCATTATTCACTCTCAAAGCTCTGTGTGTGTTGTGTTGAAGCCCAGAGCAGCAGCAGGGACCAGACTCTGCTGGACCTGAACCTGAGCCCAGCTGTGTGTCCTTCAAGAGTGACTGGTCAAAGGGTCGCTTCATTGATTTTAAAGGAGGCCGACCGTCTGCTGCAGAGAGGTCAGCTGTTAATCCCATTAAACTCTGACTGATTCATGTTTAACTGTTATTTATCCAGAGAAGTTTTATTAAACCTGTGTGTTTATTTTCAGCATCGTTCTTCTTCACATACATTTAAATTCTCCCATCTGAAGCTGCCCAGTAGAAGCAGTAGAAGCAGCAGAAGCAGTAGAAGCAGTAGAAGCAGCAGAAGCAGCAGAAGCAGCAGAAACAGTAGAAGCAGTAGAAGCAGCAGAAGCAGCAGAAGCAGTAGAAGCAGCAGAAGCAGTAGAAGCAGCAGAAGCAGCAGAAGCAGCAGAAACAGTAGAAGCAGTAGAAGCAGCAGAAGCAGCAGAAGCAGTAGAAGCAGCAGAAGCAGTAGAAGCAGTCTTCAGCTCTTGGCTTCAGTTGAACATTTTCTCCACACACACGTTCTGACTGTTGAGCAGCTCCAAAGCGACTGCCTTTACCTTGTGTCTGTCTCTGTGTGGACAGACATAATGTGAGCTAACTCTTCATGATTCCTCCACAGAGTCCACCAGGAGAGCTCAGAGGTTCCCAGTGGTCAGTCTGCCCAGCAGCATCAAACACACCTGGACTCCATATTTATGGTCTGTACATGTACAACAACTACTTTTCCATCTATTCTGTTCACAATAATCTCCACGCTGCACTTTTTTAGACCAGTGGATTGTCAGTCTGTCCAACATGGATCTGATGTTTGGTTCCATGATTTGACTTTGATTGTGTCCTTCATATAATATTCTGTTCCAGCTGCTGGAGGACAACATTGTCACTTTTGTGAAGAAGGAGCTGAAGAAGATCCAGAAGGGTCTGAGTTCAGATTACCCAGAATGCTTAGAGAGTCAGAGGGAGGATGAGGAGGTGTTGGACGGTGAGGAGGAAGAGCAGAGGAGGAGCAGCAGAGAGGCATTTCTGAAGATCACACTGCACTTCCTGAGGAGAATGAAGCAGGAGGAGCTGGCTGAGCGTCTGCAGAGCAGTAAGAGGATTTCTCTAAAGATTTAAGCTGCTGGATAAACGGGACATTTACTGATGGCTCAGCAGATGGAGGGAAACATGTTTATATAAGGAAATGAAACTGTCACATGGACTTTATCAATCACTGACTCATCTGTTTTCTTGTGTCTTCATTCAGGAAGTGTCAGGTTTAGACACCTAAAATATCAAACAAGGAAGAAAGACAAGAGAGTTAATAGCTTTTCACTCGCGAGGAGAACGGACAGAGATGTACTTTTACAAACTCCAACCGCTCTGAGGCATCTGTGCCGTTTCCTCTCTCTTTATTATGTTCAGGGAGGTCCCTAGTTACATTTACATTGCTGCTATATGGGGGAAAGAGAGTACAGCAGCAGTAATTAATATATGTTACTATACAGAATGTTCCAGGAACTATGTATGTTAATTACAGTCGCTCCTCAGCTGGGCTTGGTTCCTGTTTCTTCAGAGGTCTGTTGTGTGACCTCTGTCTGACACCCATCCACTGCAACACTTCTCTGTAATAAACTCAAAGACTCATATTAGCACATGCTTATGCACTTCATTGTGCAGTATTGAATATGATGAGTGAAGAGTAAATATGAGATAATTTATATACATGATGATTCCAACATTTCCCTCCTGTTTATCACATATTTGCTCAAATTCTCATTTCACTTAGGTCAGTCACTTAAATTTAAGATTTTCTTTTTTATGTAGCCACTGATGCACCATTTTCCCCAAATCTTTCCACTGCATGTTTTGCATTTATACAGAGAAATGTGTGGTGGAACTCTCATTCTGTACAACTGCATGATTTTATCATTTAAAGTCACTCCCACAACTGATGTGCTGTCTGCATCAGAATAAATATAATTGATGGTGATTTAGTAGGGGTAACTTGTGTCAGGCTTTTCTCATAGTCTCTATCTTAGCCTGCTGTGTTTTTGTACCACATTGTAACATGTAAATCGTCAACTGATATTTTACTTTGTAATTTAGGTATTGCATTTCTTCCTTCACTTAATAGGGCTGTGGCAGTATTGTGTGGTGGCTTGTCTGATATGTCGAGGGAATAGCAGTATTTTGGTTCTCCTATCCCTTGAAGGACACATATGTCCCTTTGCAGCAATTCAACTTTTCTCTGTACCACAGTCTGTCCCTCAGCTGATGGTATTAGCGCCAATCCTTTGGAATTTGGTCTATTCTAGCCTGTGCCTCTGCTTCTTCTGCCTCCTCTCCTTCTTCTCCTCTCTCTACAGTCTACGCCTAAGCACACGACCTGTCTCATCGTCCTCTTTTCTGTGAAACAGCACTTGTTCGTTTTCCTTTCCTTTTTTTCTCTTCTTATTTAACTCGCCTACTTCCTTCTTCTCGCTTACTTGCTACTTGCTTCCAAAAATCAATACTATTCCAACCTGCTCAATAATAACATAATATAATATAATATAATATAATATAATATAACAATAATAATAACCGGCTTTTTTTTCTTTCTTCGAGTCAAATTAGTTGTAATTCAACTACTTTTTGGGTGTTGAGGCGTCCCTCAAACCCATAGTCATTTATCCATTTGTCAAGATGCTCTACATGTTTTGGATCTAATTTTTCAACATACTTCCAGTCTTTGCACGTTAAATCCTCCTTAGTTAAAGGTTTACTTTCACTTGTCCCATTTTGCAAAATTTAGTCCGTTTCAACACCTAGGGTTTTCTACTGTTGGTGATTTACCCAGCAGGACAGTAATAAAATATCTATCGTGGTAATTCTCACTTCAACTCTCACGAGTGGAGAATTCTTGCCTTTGCATCCACGTCAGACTTACTGTTTACAACCCCACTGCTTTATATGGAAAAAGGTTCCAAGTGGAACTCCTTTCCCAATCACTCACTCATTCACTCTTTTTCACGGAATTTGTCGGCCCTCTGTAGGACTCCGCCATCCAGGTGTCTACACGGAATTTAACAGACTCCGCCATGGACTCCGTCGTCCAGTCCAAATGTCACGGAATTTATATCCTTGGTAGGACTCTGCCGTCCCTTCACCTGTCAGTGCCTAGGATTCACAGGGTTTTCACTACGCGCTTCAACGCTTGGTCACACTTGCGCTTTTAACCCAATAGCCTACTCACCACTGTTGTCTCTCTCCTTGGAGTACCGTCTCCTCCTGGAAAAGGATCTATTGCCGTGGCCACGGTCTTTCCCGGTTTCTAACTCGCCCACTGGAAACCTCGGGTATTTTGGTATCCGGCTCGAAGGACCAAATAAATGTCAGGTTTAGACACCTAAAATATCAAACAAGGAAGAAAGACAAGAGAGTTAATAGCTTTTCACTCGCGAGGAGAACGGACAGAGATGTACTCTTACAAACTCCAACCGCTCTGAGGCATCTCCGCCGCTTCCTCTCTTTTTATTATGTTCAGGGAGGTCCCTAGTTACATTTACATTGCTGCTATATGGGGGAAAGGGGGTACAGCAGCAACAATTAACATATGTTACTATACAGAATGTTCCAGGCACTATGTATGTTAATTACAGTCGCTCCTCAGCTGGGCTTGGTTCCTGTTTCTTCAGAGGTCTGTTGTGTGACCTCTGTCTGACACCCATCCACTGCAACACTTCTCTGTAATAAACTCAAAGACTCATATCAGCACATGCTTAAGCACTTTATTGTGCAGTATTGAATATGATGTGTGAAGAGTAAATATGACTTAACTTATATACATGATGATTCCAACAGGAAGTCCTTCTGCAGTCTGTCAGCGTAAACTTAAATCTAAGCTGAAGGAGAAGTTCCAGTGTGTGTTTGAGGGGATTGCTAAAGCAGGAAACCCAACCCTTCTGAACCAGATCTACACAGAGCTCTACATCATAGAGGGAGGGACTGCAGAGGTCAATGATGAACATGAGGTCAGACAGATTGAAACAGCAACCAGGAAACCAGACAGACCAGAAACAACCATCAGACAAGAAGACATCTTTAAAGCCTCACCTGGAAGAGATGAACCAATCAGAACAGTGATGACAAAGGGAGTGGCTGGCATTGGGAAAACAGTCTTAACACAGAAGTTCACTCTGGACTGGGCTGAAGACAAAGCCAACCAGGACATACAGTTCACATTTCCATTCACTTTCAGAGAGCTGAATGTGCTGAAAGAGGAAAAGTACAGCTTGGTGGAACTTGTTCATCACTTCTTTACTGAAACCAAAGAAGCAGGAATCTGCAGCTTTGAAGAGTTCCAGGTTGTGTTCATCTTTGGCCGGTCTGGATGAGTGTCGAGCTTCCTCTGGACTTCCACAACACTAAGATCCTGACTGATGTTACAGAGTCCACCTCAGTGGAGGTGCTGCTGACAAACCTCATCAGGGGGAACCTGCTTCCCTCTGCTCACCTCTGGATAACCACACGACCTGCAGCAGCCAATCAGATCCCTCCTTGGTGTGTTGACATGGTGACAGAGGTCAGAGGGTTCACTGACCCACAGAAGGAGAAGTACTTCAGGAAGAGGTTCAGAGATGAGGAGCAGGCCAGCAGAATCATCTCCCACATCAAGACATCACGAAGCCTCCACATCATGTGCCACATCCCAGTCTTCTGCTGGATCACTGCTACAGTTCTGGAGGAGGTGTTGAAGACCAGAGAGGGAGGAGAGCTGCCCAAGACCCTGACTGAGATGTACATCCACTTCCTGGTGGTTCAGTCCAAACTGAAGAAGGTCAAGTATGATGGAGGAGCTGAGACAGATCCACACTGGAGTCCAGAGAGCAGGAAGATGATTGAGTCTCTGGGAAAACTGGCTTTGGAGCAGCTGCTGAACGGCAACCTGATCTTCTATGAATCAGACCTGACAGAGTGTGGCATCGATATCAGAGCAGCCTCAGTGTACTCAGGAGTGTTCACACAGATCTTTAGAGAGGAGAGAGGGCTGTACCAGGACAAGGTGTTCTGCTTCGTCCATCTGAGCGTTCAGGAGTTTCTGGCTGCTCTTCATGTCCATCTGACCTTCATCAACTCTGGTGTCAATCTGCTGGCAGACGAACAGTTAACCTACCATGAATCTGCAGTGATGCAGTATTTCCAGTGTGCAGTGGACCAGGCTTTAAAGAGTCCAAATGGACACCTGGACTTGTTCCTCCGCTTCCTCCTGGGACTTTCACAGCAGACCAATCAGACTCTCCTACGAGGCCTGCTGACACAGACAGGAAGTGGCTCAAAGACCAATCAGGTAACAGTCAAATACATCAAGAAGAAGATTGAAGAGACTCCCTCTGCAGAGAGAAGCATCAATCTGTTCCACTGTCTGAATGAACTGAAGGATCGTTCTCTAGTGGATCAGATCCAACAGTCCCTGAGATCAGGAAGTCTCTCCACAGATAAACTCTCTCCTGCTCAGTGGTCAGCTCTGGTCTTCATCTTACTGTCATCAGAAAAAGATCTGGACGTGTTTGACCTGAAGAAATACTCTGCTTCAGAGGAGGCTCTTCTGAGGCTGCTGCCAGTGGCCAAAGCCTCCAAGAAAGCTCTGTAAGTGGGATTTATTCATCAATAAATACTCTGCTATCTTTCAACTGGAGAAAAAAATAAATGTTATTATTTGTTTCCTTCCTGTTGTCTCTCCAGACTGAGTGGCTGTGACCTCTCAGAGAGAAGCTGTGAAGCTCTGTCCTCAGTTCTCAGCTCCCAGTCCTCTAGTCTGAGAGAGCTGGACCTGAGTAACAACAACCTGCAGGATTCAGGAGTGAAACTGATGTCTGCTGGACTGGAGAGTCCACACTGTAAACTGGAAACCCTGAGGTCAGATGAAGTTACACTTTGTCTTAAAATATTTATTGATTTCTGTAAATAACAAGCTCAATTTAATTTAAACAGCCTCTCATATTTCACAGTATAAAAAAATCTATTAGATATCAAATGTATTTAGTTGTCATTCAGATTCACATATTGTACAGCATGAAACATGAACTCTGGATGTTATTGAAATCCTTATTTATGTCAAATAATACATTATTATAATTTCATAATTATTTAATACTGATTAAGTCAGATAAATGTCAAATCTACAACATGTTTAGAATCAAACAGCAATGATATCAACACATGCTGAGAAGATGTTTTAAACACATTGTATCAGCAGAAGTCCAAATTCAGTATTTTAATATTTTGAGTCAAATGTTATTTGTCTTGTTGATTATTTCCTCTCCAGACTGAGTGGCTGTAACCTCTCAGAGAGAAGCTGTGAAGCTCTGTCCTCAGTTCTCAGCTCCCAGTCCTCTAGTCTTAGAGAGCTGGACCTGAGTAACAACAACCTGCAGGATTCAGGAGTGAACCTGCTGTCTGCTGGACTGCGGAGTCCACACTGTAAACTGATAACCCTGAGGTCAGGATTCATTAACCCACTGAGTTAATGACCATCTAAAATCTGATTTACATTGGTAAATAAACAGCTAACCTCGGTAGAATTGTTTCTACTGATATTAACTAAACTTCGTCAGTAGTTTCTAGACTGAGAAAATTCCCATGATTATTTTTTAAATAATTTTGTTTTTCATTCTCTTGTTTCTGAATTATTAAATTCCACTCATGATCTTAAAGATGTCTTCTACATTTGTATCTGACACAAAAAAACATCCCGCCTCTCAGAGGGTTTCTGTGTGTGTTGGTTTGTGTGTTTGCAGGCTGTCAGGCTGTCTGATCACAGAGGAAGGCTGTACTTCTCTGGCCTCAGCTCTGAGCTCCAACCCCTCCCATCTGAGAGAGCTGGACCTGAGTAACAACAACCTGCAGGATTCAGGAGTGAACCTGCTGTCTGCTGGACTGCGGAGTCCACACTGTAAACTGGAAACCCTGAGGTCAGGATTCATTAACCCACTGAGTTAATGACTGTTTTAAAACATTTGTTTCACCTCTTGAGGATCGTCAGGGATAGGCACTCAGAAATGACCACACAAACACATATACTTCTGTGATATTATGGCACTTTAATCACACTAAGCAATGTCTCCAATACAATCTTGGTATAAAGCATATAGACTCTTACCGTCGCCAATAGAGTGGAGAGCCAACACCCTCGGCAGAGCGAGCTTTAACACCGGCTGGGCGTCCGTACGCAACCCGCAGCAGACTCTACAGAGAGTTGGCTTTCCCCCTTTCTTATACTATTTTTGTGTGTGCGTAAGGGAAGGGCGAGTGGCCATCTCAGACCTCCCGTTGCCACACCAATGTGTTTATCAAATGGCTTGGTGCTTGAGTCATTTCCCTTCCTTTACATTGTTCTGCTTCCCTAAGCGGGGTAGTTAATAGTTCATCAACGGTCATGTCAAACATGACGTTTCTTGCAAACAATAGCTCCAGATATAACCACAGCTCATCAACGGTTATGTCAAACACAACGTTTCTACGGTCATGTCAAACATGACGTTTCTTGCAAACAATGGCTCCAGAGTACAATAACAAGTTATATATAAGCACAGTTCATCAACGGTCATGTAAAACAGCACAAACAAGGTGTTCTCTTCTCATTCCACTCTTGATGTTTTACATCAGTTAATGTACTGTTCATGAGTATATGGCAGATAATCAAAACCTTCCGGTCCCACTTCATTTATTAAATCATGATATAATAAACCCCAGACCTCATCTAAGGTCAGATGTTGTCTCACCTGTTCATATACTAATTGGCTTTGCCACCTGGCGCGTATATAGGTATGTGTTGGGTGAGGTACGAGTCGTATCTCATATTGTCGGACCCCAAATGGGCCATCACACACTCTTAATGACACAATCATCGCATTCGCTGAAATATCACCCACTCCACCTCTTGCTTAATGCGTCTAACATAAAAACATGTAGCAATATTACACATAGTCAGGATACATATTCCCACAATTAACAGGATAAGGGGTGGCACTAACGTAGTCCTCAGCGGTGACAGACATTCCTGTAAAATGTCCCACCAATGATGAGCCGGCGCTTGTTGCACTAATTTAGCCGCATGTTGAACCCGTCCGCTAACTACCAGCGTGGACACCATGAGAGTGGAGGCGTTAGACTTATGTGACTCTATCAGTTTTGGACCTCAGTGGAGCTCTCCAATGCGCATTTAAAGCGTCCAATGACAATGTCCATGGGAGTGTAATACATCCCACTGTACTGTAGTCAACCTATGTGACACAGTATAATTAGTCAAGCGATAAGTCTGGTTACCCCAATGCCATAGGTGCACATTTGATAGACAGCCAGCGAGCGGAACCGATGGTACCTGTGAGTTATTTTTTCATTAGTGGCCACACAGAGGGTGTGTGGTCCAACTTGCCTACAACATCTCCCTCGCTGGCTCTCTTGTCCAATCACAAAGTCACGACCTCTGAGTCGGTTAGACCGGATTTGAATACGACTTCTGCGACAGGCCATCCCCCTATCTGTTAAGTCACATAAATCAGAGTCAAAGGTGTTATTGGTTTTTGGCTCAAACCACTCTCCAGTCATATGCAAGAACCAAAAACCACTTGTCGTTATGACAGGCAGAACTTCATATTTACAAACCACCTTTGTTTGTGTCACATTAAACTGAGTCCAGTAACCAGAACATTGAGTGGCATTGCACACAGTATGTTCAGCATGTAGTTGCAGCCACAAGTTGTCTGATATATTCAAGACATTTCTCCATTCTCTGTAGTTACTGGTGGTCACAATTCGTTGAAATCTCTCCTTTTGGGCTTCTGCATGTAACATTTGCAATGCACATGTGGTCCTATTACCAATATGAGAGAGATTCTTCAAGGCATCATATGTTTCATTCCATAAACCTTGCTTGCATATTCACATCAGCATTCATTATCAATGTATCTCCCTTTGCAACCACAGGGATCGAAGGTCCCTTAAAGCATGATGTGCATCGATATAGCTGTCCTACAGTTGTTATGTTAGCCATCATGCACACTTCATTCGCTGGGCAAGTGAACTCGTCCTGTGTCCTGTTTGCGGTGCTATTTTTCCATCCCCACCGGAGATATGGCAGATGGCCAAACAGATGACACCGCCAATTCTGTGGCCCCCGATGGTATCCATGGCTTGGTCTAGTGGCCTTCCGTCCGATCAGTAACTCCCACCACGGCATGAATCCTAAAACACACCGTTAGAGACTGTAAGATAGAATAACAATCATTAGTTTTCTCTTAGATAACATTTGCTTACAGGTACATTAATCCATTTTTCTTCTCCTTGATATAGAACACTAACTGTAGCATCTTTCCCTTGTGCTATTATTTCAGCAGGCCTTGGTGGCCCAACAGTCTGTTTCACCCAGACCTTAGAGCCCACTGAGTCAGTAGATCCAAAACCAGCTTCCCCCCTTGATGTAAGAACTACTGGTTTAGGGATCTCTTGTACTGCTCCCATCTTGCAGGGCTTAATGACTAATTGTGCAATCTTGTCCCCTTTATTTAACACTAGTGGCTGTGTATTAAATAGCCTGCAGACCACCCCCAATTCTCCTTGGTAGTCAGCATCTATTACTCCTGCTTGTATTGTTAACCCTTTCAGAGACAAGCCACTCCTGGGCAAAATATGCCCGTATGTTCCTTTGGGACACTGTAGGCCCAATCCAGTTTTCACAATTTTGAGTTCATCCGGAGAAATGGTGGTATTTTCCAATATTCTCAAATCGAGCCCTGCAGAGCCAGGGGTAGCTTTGACTGGTAATTCGGCTCGTGGATCAATTTTCCACTTCTTGATGCTTTCGTCTGTATGTTCAATACTTTCCCCTGCTATCATCCTTATCAGTGGTGTACTTCCAGCACCCACTGGTCTGTTATTCAGTTGGTCCACAGCCACCTGTAGATGATCTCTCCATTGATTTAGGGTTCTATCCCCCGATAGTTTCCTTTAACAGTCCATTCATCCGCTCAATTAGCCCTGCGGCCTGAGGATGATATGGAATATGGAATATCCATTCCACATGGTGTTCTTTTGCCCAATCTTTTACCACATTTCCAGTAAAATGGGTCCCATTATCTGATTGAATTTGCAGTGGAACCCCGTAATACCTTTTAATGAGCTCTAAACACTTCAGTGTGTTTCTTTGATCAGCATGTTTACAGGGATGCACTACTAGGACACCTGAAAAGGTGTCTACGGCCGTGCATGCAAATTTACATCCTCTTGACATTGGCATAGGTCCAATAAAATCAATTTGCCAAATTTGTCCCGAACTTTTACCCCGATGTAGATGTCCTTGGACATGCTGTGGGATGCCTCTTCTCTGATGTTGGCATTCCTCACATTCTGCAATAGCAGTTTTAATGTCATCTATTTTTAAATCAATTCCCCTGTCTCTGGCCCACTGCAGAGTCCCCGTTTACTCCCCAGTGTCCAGCTTTAATATGCCCCCATCTTGCTAACCCAGGACTGGATTCCCGTGTTTCCACCATTATTTTCACTAATTGATCTGCAGCCTGATTGTATAAAGCTTCAGCATCAGTCCTATTAGTATGGGAATCCACATGCACTACTGTTATAGGAACAGTTTTAGCCTTTTCCCATATTCCTTCCCACAGTTCCTTGCCCCATACCTTACTTGATATTGAGCCAATGAAGGATATATTGGTGGTGGGTCAGGTCTACTTTCACTGTCATATTCGCCATCATCCCCCCACATATCCCCGTCCCAACCAGCTGGTTCCCAGCCCTACTGCGTAGGACCGCACCTGCTTTGTGTCAATTGCTCGCGGTTTCTTGTTCCGCGCTCTGCGTGTGAGACGGGAGATATGAGCCACTGATTTCCCCAACAGTGCGTGTGCTTTGTCTAACTGCACCTGGGCTTCTTTTAATTTAGCCTCTGCTTCCACTAATTTCTTTCCTTTAGCGATTTCATCGCTCCCGAACTTGATCTAGAGTCAACACTCTTTCTTTCCATGCCTCTGCACAGATCCAAAGCATCTCTTGAATGCCTCCTAGCGGAGCCTTTTCCCTAACCTCCACCCGCCACAACATGTCACCTAAGACCGGCGGTGTTGCCATAGGGATCGCTCCATTCCACGGCCCAGGGCGTCCCCCGTACTGCCGTAACAAACATCCTATTTCCCTGATATCTGAGGCCACCTCCGCCTCCACAGTTTTATCCCATGTAAAACAAGCCATTTCTGAATGTATTCCCCAAGGATCCTGCCGACAACGCCAAAAATGTTTTAAAACATTTGTTTCACCTCTTGAGGATCGTCAGGGATAGGCACTCAGAAATGACCACACAAACACATATACTTCTGTGATATTATGGCACTTTAATCACACTAAGCAATGTCTCCAATACAATCTTGGTATAAAGCATATAGACTCTTACCGTCGCCAATAGAGTGGAGAGCCAACACCCTCGGCAGAGCGAGCTTTAACACCGGCTGGGCGTCCGTACGCAACCCGCAGCAGACTCTACAGAGAGTTGGCTTTCCCCCTTTCTTATACTATTTTTTGTGTGTGCGTAGGGAAGGGCGAGTGGCCATCTCAGACCTCCCGTTGCCACACCAATGTGTTTATCAAATGGCTTGGTGCTTGAGTCATTTCCTTTCCTTTACATTGTTCTGCTTCCCTAAGCGGGGTAGTTAATAGTTCATCAACGGTCATGTCAAACATGACGTTTCTTGCAAACAATAGCTCCAGATATAACCACAGCTCATCAACGGTTATGTCAAACACAACGTTTCTACGGTCATGTCAAACATGACGTTTCTTGCAAACAATGGCTCCAGAGTACAATAACAAGTTATATATAAGCACAGTTCATCAACGGTCATGTAAAACAGCACAAACAAGGTGTTCTCTTCTCAATGACCATCTAAAATCTGATTTACATTGGTGAATAAACAGCTAACCTCTGTAGGATTGTTTCTGCTGATATTAACTAAACTTCGTCAGTAGTTTCTAAACTGAAAAAATTCCCATGATTATTTTTTAAATAATTTTCTGTTTTTCATTCTCTTGTTTTTGAATCATTAAATTCCACTCATGATCTTAATGATGTCTTCTACATTTGTATCTGACACAAAAAAACATCCCGCCTCTCAGAGGGTTTCTGTGTGTGTTGGTTTGTGTGTTTGCAGGCTGTCAGGCTGTCTAATCACAGAGAAAGGCTGTACTTCTCTGGCTTCAGCTCTGAACTCCAACCCCTCCCATCTGAGAGAGCTGGACCTGAGCTACAATCATCCAGGAGACTCAGGAGTGAAACTGCTGTCTGCCGGACTGGAGGATCCACACGGAGACTGGACACTCTCAGGTATGAAGAGGCCTGCTGCAGCCACTGACAGTCTGATAGAGGGGTGTTTTGGTTAATGGTGGGCATGAGTGTTATATGAACAATCACACGTGTAGAGCCTTTTCCTTTGCTCAGAACAGAAACACTGGTTGAACATAAAAAGGAGATCTTTGTGTAGGAGGTCTTCAAGGAGAACAACTCCAGGAACAAAAAATAATAATAAATGCCTGTTGGTCTTAATTGATGCAGTTTGGACAGATCGCTGCATGTTAAAGGAACTGTCTGTTAGTCTGAGAAATATACTTTTTGCCCTCTTACCCGGGATCGAACCAGTTTCATCTCTGTACAGACATAGGTCCAGGACATGTTTAGCCTAGCTTAGCAGAGAAAATGGAAGCAGGTGGAAACTGCTAGCCTAGCTCCATCAAAAGAGAAAAAATAAACCTTCCAATAACTCCAAAGCAGTTATATTTAGTTAAAACTCTGCTGAAACCTGACGACTACAGGACAGGACTTTGAGATGCTACATTCAAGTGTATTTCTCCAAATGCTGACTGAATGACTATTACTTTGTGTAGAACATTTGTAGGGAACATAGTCTTCACAGCAAACATGGGTTGGAAATATATGAAATGTGCAGAAACTAAGTGGCTCTTCTAGTTCTTGGGAACTTCAGGGACTTTAATATTAAATGATTTACACACAGAAGAGTCATGATGACTTCTCTCAGATATTTGGTTATTTATTTACAATATTTACTATAGGCGACTATCTAAAAACAAAAATGTAAAGACAGAGAGGCTGAATAGAGAAAACCTTTTATGCCAGACGCGCTGACTGTCCGAAGAATCCAATATCCCATTGCGACCTATTACGTTGGACTGCACCTTAGGAATGTATCCTGGAAAAGTGTGCAGGATGGCCCTCCTATTCCCTGGGGCAAACTCCAGGCACGACAGAGCAGTTGACAAAGCCTGGAGGTCCCCCACCCTCCTCAGAGAAGTGATAGCGAGGAGAAAGCCATCTTCAGGGTCAGGTACTGTTAGGGTTTGGGTTTTGTACTGTCGTTTTTCCTATGTTCTTGGGATATTGTCATGGTTTTGTAGTCTGTATTGTTTTTGGTTCTTTCACTTTAAGTTTCTTAGTAACTATTTTGTCTCTTCTTAGTTCTCGTTCCTGTACTGTAGTTCATGTTTTGTGTTTTCCTATTCTGTGTACTTCTGATGGTCTGTCTTAGTCCTTAGTCTTTTGTCTCCATGTTTAGTATAGTCTTGTCACCTGTTTGGTCCCGTCTCTGTCAGTGTACTGTTTTTGTTGTCTTTGTGTTTTTACTTTGGTAGATCTGTCCTTGTGTGTTTCAGTTAGTTTGACTTCCTGTTTTAGTTTGTAGTAGTCTGCCTTGGTGTGTCATCTTGTTTAACTTCCTGTACCTGGTGTCCTTGTCTAGTTTCGCTTAATTACCTGATGTGTCTCAGCCGTGCTTCTCTCCCCTGTTGTCCCTCTCTCCCTGCCTGGTCTCGTTAGCCTCATGTCTCTCACCTGTGTTGCTCCCGCCCTGCTCGTTACCTCTGTGTATATATGTTTGGTGTTTTTGTTCAGTCCTTGTCCGGTCATTGTTGATGTTACCCCCGTCAGTCGTGGTTCCAGTCTCCCTGTCTTGTCTGGCTGTTTTCTCTGTGTGTTTCGGATTACCTGAGTTGGATTTTGGTTTTGCTTCACTTTGGACTTTTTATGGACTCAGCCACTGTTTGTAAGTGTGCTCGCTTTTTGTTTATCATTAAAACCCTTTGAACCGTACCACCTCTGCCTCAAGTCTGCATTTGGGTCCTCCAACCTGCCACACCACCATCAAACCGTAACAGAATGACCGGAACCACAAAAGGACCCAGCAGACTCAAGAATGGAGAGGGAGAGGCTGTTGGACATCTTGGCTGAACTGTGGACTACCTGGCAGTTTGCCTCAAGCCGCAAGTCCCGGCAAGCCGCACTTACCATGGCCCAGCGAGAGGTAGCTGCAAGGCCATGGCTGCGGCGTCGGCTGCCTAAGTGGGCCAAGAACTTTGTGAGCTCCTGCCCCCAGCCCGTCTTGTGGCACACTAGCGCTGCTAGCCGCCAGCCTGATCCCCGGCCCGCTAGCGCAGCTAGCCACCTGCCCAGTCCTCGGCCTACTCCAGCTCCCAGGTTCCACTTGGTGGTCTCCCCGACACCTGTTGCTGGTCCCTCGTCGGAGGTCCGACTGACACCAGCTCCGAGGTCTCCGTCGAAGGTGAGACCAACCCCTGCCCCACGTTCGGTGGCCAGACTGGTTCCTGCTCCTCCTGTCCTGTCGGTGGTCCGACCAGCGCCAGCTCCGTTGGTGGCCCAGCCGACCTCCACTCCAGAACCTCTGTCGGTGGTCCGACCGGCACCAGCTCCGCCGGTGGTCCGATCGACTCCTGTTTCCTCGTCGGTGGTCCGACCAACACCAGCTCCGTTGGTGGCCCAGCCGATTCCTGCTCCCCGTGTTCTGTCGGTGGTCCGACCGGCACCAGCTCCGCCGGTGACCCAGCCGACTCCTGGTTCCTCATCGGTGGTCCGACCAACACCAGCTCCGTTGGTGGCCCACCCAATTCCTGCTCCCCGTGCTCCGTCGGTGGTCCGACCGGCACCAGCTCCGCCGGTGACCCAGCCGACTCCTCCTGTTCCTGGTCCCTCGTCGGTGGACCGACCAGAACAAGCTCCGTTGGTGGTCCAGCCGACTCCTGTCCCAGAACCTCCGTCGGTGGACCGACCAGCATCCGTTCCGTTGGTGGTCCAGCTGACTTCTGTTCCTCGCTCCTCGTCGGTGGACCGACCTGCACAAGCTCCGTTGGTGGCCCTGCTGACTCCTGCCCCTAAACCCCTGTCGGTGGACCGACCGGCACCAGCTCCTCGTGTGCGGTCCATGGTCCCCAGCCCAGCTGTCCAGTCGGTGGTCAGACCGACTCCAGCTCCTCGTGTGCGGTCCATGGTTCCCAGCCCAGCTGTCCAGTCGGTGGTCAGACCGACTCCAGCTCCTCGTGTGCGGTCCATGGTTCCCAGCCCAGCTGTCCAGTCGGTGGTCAGACCGACTCCAGCTCCTCGTGTCCGGCCCATGGTCCCCAGCCCAGCTGTCCAGTCGGTGGTCAGGCCGACTCCAGCTCCTCGTGTCCGGCCCATGGTCCCCAGCCCAGCTGTCCAGTCGGTGGTCAGGCCGACTCCAGCTCCTCGTGTCCGGCCCATGGTCCCCAGCCCAGCTGTCCAGTCGGTGGTCAGGCCGACTCCAGCTCCTCGTGTCCGGCCCATGGTCCCCAGCCCAGCTGTCCAGTCGGTGGTCAGGCCGACTCCAGCTCCTCGTGTCCGGCCCATGGTCCCCAGCCCAGCTGTCCAGTCGGTGGTCAGGCCGACTCCAGCTCCTCGTGTCCGGCCCATGGTCCCCAGCCCAGCTGTCCAGTCGGTGGTCAGACCGACTCCAGCTCCTCGTGCTCCGTCGGTGGTCCGACCGGCACCAGCTCCGCCGGTGGTCCAGCCGACTACTCCTGTTCCTGATCCTCTGTCGGTGGCCCGACCAGCACAAGCTCCGTTGGTGGTCCAGCCGACTCCTGTTCCAGAACCTCAGTGGGTGGCACATCCAGTTCCCGTAGCACCGCCTCTGGACCTCTGCTCCGCAGCACCTGAGTCCGTGGACGCCTGCCCAGCGGTCCAGTTGATGATCAGACAAACTTCAGCTCCACGTGTCTGGCTCATGGACCCAAGTCCAGTTCTGCCTCCTGTGGTTGCCAGTCCAGTTCTGCCTCCTGTGGTTGCCAGTCCAGTTCCGCCTCCTGTGGTTCCCAGTCCAGTTCCGCCTCCTGTGGTTCCCAGTCCAGTTCCGCCTCCTGTGGTTCCCAGTCCAGTTCCGCCTCCTGTGGTTCCCAGTCCAGATCCGCCTCCTGTGGTTCCCAGTCCAGATCCGCCTCCTGTGGTTCCCAGTCCAGATCCGCCTCCAGGGGTCCCCAGTCCAGATCCGCCTCCAGGGGTCCCCAGTCCAGATCCGCCTCCGGAGAGATCCCGCCTTCGCCGCTGGCCTCCAGCAAGGTTCCGCCCTCGCCGCCGGCCTCCTGCCCGACCTCCGGAGAGGTCTTGCCTTCGCCGTCGACCTCCAGCAAGGTTCCGCCCTGGCCGACGGCCTCCTGCCCGACCTCCGGAGAGGTCTTGCCTTCGCCGCCGGCCTCCTGCCCGACCTCCGGGGAGGCTCTGCCCACGTCACCGGCCTCCAGCAAGGTTCCACCCTTGCCTCCGTCCCCCTGGACTGTCTGGCCCTGCCCCGTTCTCAGGCCGCCCGCCTGAGGCTCCCCTGTCGGGCTGTCCTGCCCCGTTCTCAGGCCGCCCGCCTGAGGCTCCTTCTCCGGGACAGTCCCCTGAACTTTGTTGCCCCTCTGGTCTGCCCAGCCTGTTGGGTTGCCCTACCGGGCAACCTCCCGAACTCTGCTTCCTGGGTCGCCCACCAGGACGGCCTCCCGAACTCTGTAGCCTCCCTGCTCTGCCCTCGGGCCAGCCAAGTTCCTCTGTCTGGCCCCTCTGTTTTGCCCTCGGGTCAAACTCTGGTCCTCTCCCTGTCTGCTCCCTGAAATATGGGTTTTTGTTTCTGGCCCTCCTCCTGTCCTCCCTCCGCCCGCCCGTGGTCGGCATTTACTATTTAGTTTAGTTTGACGGAACGTCTGGGATCCGTTCCTTAAGAGGGGGGTACTGTTAGGGTTTGGGTTTTGTACTGTCGTTTTTCCTATGTTCTTGGGATATTGTCATGGTTTTGTAGTCTGTATTGTTTTTGGTTCTTTCACTTTAAGTTTCTTAGTAACTATTTTGTCTCTTCTTAGTTCTCGTTCCTGTACTGTAGTTCATGTTTTGTGTTTTCCTATTCTGTGTACTTCTGATGGTCTGTCTTAGTCCTTAGTCTTTTGTCTCCATGTTTAGTATAGTCTTGTCACCTGTTTGGTCCCGTCTCTGTCAGTGTACTGTTTTTGTTGTCTTTGTGTTTTTACTTTGGTAGATCTGTCCTTGTGTGTTTCAGTTAGTTTGACTTCCTGTTTTAGTTTGTAGTAGTCTGCCTTGGTGTGTCATCTTGTTTAACTTCCTGTACCTGGTGTCCTTGTCTAGTTTCGCTTAATTACCTGATGTGTCTCAGCCGTGCTTCTCTCCCCTGTTGTCCCTCTCTCCCTGCCTGGTCTCGTTAGCCTCATGTCTCTCACCTGTGTTGCTCCCGCCCTGCTCGTTACCTCTGTGTATATATGTTTGGTGTTTTTGTTCAGTCCTTGTCCGGTCATTGTTGATGTTACCCCCGTCAGTCGTGGTTCCAGTCTCCCTGTCTTGTCTGGCTGTTTTCTCTGTGTGTTTCGGATTACCTGAGTTGGATTTTGGTTTTGCTTCACTTTGGACTTTTTATGGACTCAGCCACTGTTTGTAAGTGTGCTCGCTTTTTGTTTATCATTAAAACCCTTTGAACCGTACCACCTCTGCCTCAAGTCTGCATTTGGGTCCTCCAACCTGCCACACCACCATCAAACTGTAACAGGTACTTGGCCTCAGCCGACTCAAGAGGCTCGAAGGGGGCCTCAGCCAAAGCTTCGAGCACCACTGCCAGGTCCCAGGTGGGAACTCTGGGGCGAGTCGCAGGTCTCATCCTCCGGGTCCCATGGAGGAATCGTACGACCAATGGGAGCCTTCCCAGAGACCCATCCCTACAAAGGGTGTGGAAAGCTGATATAGCTGCCACATACACCTTGAGGGTGGATGGGGAAGGCCTGCAGAGAAGCGGTCCTGCAAAACTCCAGCACCTGAACCACCGGGCAGGTAACTGGGTCTAGCATGCTTCTCTGCACCATGTGGAGAAAACATTCCATTTGATGCCAGTACATCCTCCGTGTGGATGGGGCCCTGGAGCTAAGGAGTGTCTCGACTGCTCCTGTCGTTAGGCCCGCCTCTAGGTACTGCGCCCCCTCAAGGGCCAGACCCACAGCCGCCACAGGGCGGGGCAAGGGTGAAGAACCCGGCCCCCTTCACGGGACAGCAGGTCTCTCCTCAGAGGGACCTGCCATGGCGGACCTTCCAGGAGCTCCAGCAAGTCCGAGAACCACACCTGGGTTGGCCAGAATGGCGCTACTAGAAGAAGTAGTCGAAAACCGTCCTGACGGACCCTCTCCAGGATCCCCGGGAGCAAAGCGACTGGTGGAAATGCGTACAGACGTAGCCTCGGCTACAAGTGTACCATGGCGTCAAGCCCTAGTGGGGCCGGGGTTGTCAGGGAAAACCATAGAGGACAGTGCATAGTCTCTTGAGACACAAACAGATCCACATCTATGGGCCCGAACCTTCCGCACAATGACTCCACCACCTTGGGGTGGAGTCACCATTCCCCGGGCCTCAGCCCCTGTCTTGACAATGAATGAATATCACAAACAGGATTGGTGACAAAGCGCAGCCCTGGCGAAGGCCAACCCCCACCTGGAAAGAGTCCGACTTACTGCCTAGTACTCGGACACAACTCTCGCTTTGGATGTACAAGGATTGGATAGCCCTAAGAAGGGCCCCCCTCACCCCATACTCCCGCAGCACCTCCCACAGTATGTCCCGAGGGACCCGGTCATATGCCTTCTCCAGATCTACAAAGCACATGTAGACTGGATGGGCATACTCCCAAGCCCACTCCAGGATCCTTGTCAGAGTAAAGAGCTGGTCAGTTGTTCGACGACCAGGACGTAAAACCGCATTGTTCCTTCTTCGATCTGTGGTTCGACAATCGGCCGAACCCTCCGCTCCAGCACCCTGGCGTAGACTTTACCAGGGAGGCTGAGAAGTGTGATACCCCTGTAATTGGCACACACTCTCTGGTCCCCCTTTTTGAACAGGGGAACCACCACCCCAGTCCGCCACTCCTTGGGAACTGTACCCGACTTCCACGCAATGTTGAAGAGACGTGTCATCCATGACAGCCCCTCCACACCCAAAGCTTTTAGCATCTCTGGGCGGATCTCATCAATCCCCGGGGCTTTGCCACTGTGGAGTTGGTTGACTAACTCAGTGACCTCCTCCAGAGAAATTGACGAGAAACCCCCATCAGCCTCCAGCTCTGCCTCTACTAGAGAGGGCGTGTCAGTCGGATTTAGGAGTTCCTCAAAGTGTTCCCTCCACCGCCCAATTACCTCCCCAGTTGAAGGTCAACAGGGTCCCATCCTTACTGTACACAGCTTGGACGGTTCCCCGCTTCCCCCTCCTGAGATGGCAGACAGTTCTCCAGAAACACTTTGGTGCCGACCGAAAGTCCTTCTCCATGCCTTCTCCAAACTTCTCCCACACCCGCTGCTTTGCTTCTGCCACAGCAGAGGCTGCAGTCCTTCGGGCCTGTCGGTACCTTGCAACCGCCTCCGGAGTCCTCGGAGATAACAAATCCCGGAAGGCCTCCTTCTTCAGTCAGACGGCTTTCCTGACCACCGGTGTCCACCACGGTGTTCGAGGGTTACCGCCCCTTGAGGCACCTAAGACCTTGAGACCACAGCTTTCCGCTGCAGCTTCAGCAATAGAGGCTTTGAACATTGCCCACTCATGTTCAATGTTCCCAACCTCCACAGGGATGCCAAAGGTTTGAGTTGAAGATCTCATGGACAGGGGCTTCCACCAGACGTTCCCAGTTCACCCGCACTACCCTTTTGGGCTTACCAGGTCTGTCCAGAGTCTTCCCCCAACCCCTGACCCAACTCACAACCAAATGGTGATCAGTTGACAGCTCCGCCCCTCTCTTTACCCGAGTGTCCGAAACATGCGGCCTCAAATCAGATGAAACGATTACAAAATCGATCATTGATCTTCGGCCTAGGGTGCTCTGGTACCATGTACACTTATGAGCATCCTTATGCTCGAACATCGTGTTCGTTATAGACAATCCATGACTAGCACAAAAGTCCAACAACAAACACCCACTCAGGTTCAGATCAGGGGGGCCGTTCCTCCCAATCACGCCTTTCCAGGTAACTACGCCATTGCCCACATGTGCGTTGAAGTCACCTAGCAGAACTATGGAGTCTCCTACTGGAGCCCCATACAGGACTCCATTCAAAGTCTCCAAGAAGGCCGAATACTCTGAACTGCTGTTTGGTGCATACGCACAAACAACAGTCAGAGTTTTCCCCACCACCGGCGTAGGGAGGTGACCCTCGCTCACCGGAGTAAACTCCAACGTAGCGGCACTCAGCCAGGGACTTGTGAGTATCCCCACACCCGCCTGGCGCTCACACCTTGAGCAACTCCAGAGAAGAATAGAGTCCATCCCCTATCAAGGAGCACGGTTCCAGAGCCAAGACTGTGCGTGGAGGTCAGCCCCACCAGATCTACTGGTAGCCCCATCTCCCGCACAAGTTCCGCTCCTTCCCCACAGAGAGGTGACGCTCCACGTCCCCAGAGCCAGCCTCTGCCGCCTGGGTCTGGTCCGCCGAGGCCCCCTGGCCTTCACTGCCACCCATGTGGCAATGCACCCGACCCCTGTGGATCTTCCGATGGATGGTGGGTCCAAGGGATGTAGAGGGGGGGGCCACGTAGCTTCTTCGGGCTGTGCCCGGCCGGGCTCCGTGGCAAACCCGGCCACCAGGCGCTCGCCGACGAGCCCTCCCTCTGGGCCTGGCTCCAGACAGGGGCCCCGGGCTTCCTCCGGGCAGGGTTTTTCCACCTCTTTTATGATTTGCCATCAGGGGTTTTTGTGAACCATTCTTAGTCTGGCCCTTCACCTGGAACCTCTCTGCCATGGGAGACCCTACCAGGAGCACTAGGCTCCAGACAACACAGCCTCCAGGTTCACCAGGGCACGCAAACCTCTCCACCACGATAAGGTGATGGTTCACCAGAGAGGTGACCCGTATCAGGCGGAACGGAATTCCCCTTTTTCCAGAAGCGTGCGTGCTTCCTGTCCCGGCACCGGGCGCTGCTCCGGGCGTACCTAGGTCTGGACCACCCCATTGAAGCTGGGGGGACGGACCCGGAACTGCAGTCTGTAGCCTACGTTTGAGCTCTTTGTGTAGGCTAGCATTAATCAGAGCATTCACAATAAATACTTCAAATCAGTGGGGGAAGCGTAGAAACATCTCTCTCTCTCTCTCATGCTGCTACACTGAGTGGAAAAGGAATTGGCACCAACAGTTATTTTAAAAAGCAAGCAGGCTAAGACAACAAACCATGATGTGATAATTACTAGCTTTTGGTCTCTGCTCCCTTTCAGCACTCTGGGCAGCGCTATGCCTTCACAAACCTCCTAACCAGCCAGTATTGTATATAGGCTATTGTTTCACTTTATTTTATTTTTTAGGCCTATGTTTTCCTATATTGAATGGGCTATACAGTAGGCCAACATTTTATAAAGTCCTGTGTGTAGCCGCTCAGGAAAAAAAACATCTGGGCATATTTGAATATATGTTTTTTAGCAGCAAAATTATCTATTTTCTGTAATTATCTGTAAAACTGTCCCCAGCGTTGCCAGCATTGATCTTTCCCTCTGCACCTGATTTTCCACATGATCCATGAGGATCCAGAAAGATAGAAATGAATGGTTTTAGTGCTATAGCAGCTGGAGGCTCTCCGCAGCGCCGTGCAATGGACTGTCGGTGATCACTCTCTTTGGCTGGATGAAGCCAGACACACCGGCTTCATCCAGAATAAAACAAAACAACATAGTTATTTATATACATAGCAATTTCAGAATAAAAGCTCAGATAATCACTGAGATTCTAAAGTTATAGAAGAAGCCCCATATAGGCCGACTTTAGATGCACCGCATGCTGGCAAGTAGAGGCTTTTTGGTAAATATTCTGGCCTGTAATTACCCTACTGTAAGCTCCAGAATTTGGGCTGTGAAATTGTGAAGTCCTTAGGAATTGTGTGAAGGAACGGCGCTGTCCAGAATGCTGAAAGGGAGCGGAGATCAAATCACAGTTTGTTGTCTTAGCCTGCTTGCTTTTCAATATAACTGTCAGCAGGGTGCCAATTAAACAATGACAACCGGGGGGGTCATACCACACAATAACTGTTGTAGTCAGAGTCAAAGTTCCTCCTGAATTAGTACAGGGTCCAGGACTGGGGAGGAAGCGAGCCAAACCAGGACAAGTTTGTTATTGTGATTACCTTTCTTTGGAAAGAAATTAGTAGGCAGCTGTTTCCCTTCACTTTGCTTTCTAACTCTTTCCCTTCTATCTATCTATCCAGGATTTTCAAGGGCCCTCCCCCATTGGAGCCCTGGGAAATCAGTCCCACTTTGATGCCCTTGTTTATATTTGAAGGACACGGCTGCATTTTCAAACTCTTCTGACTAGCGTTCACTGTGTAACTGCATATTGTTATGTTGCATCATCTCCAAAACCAAAGAAATGCCTAATAATGAGCAGCAAAAAGATCTTTAGCTCCTCTCAGGAAGCAAAGACTGAGAGAGGCGCAGCATAGATGTGGAAAAACTGAGACCTCTTAAAGGGGCATTAGGGAGTTTTCAGCGGCCGCTAGTGGTGCGGTTATAAGATTGCAACAAAACACACCAGCTTTCACACAAAAATCCTGCAATAAAGGCAGAAACAGCGGCATGCAGGCTGTGGCTTTTCTCCAGACATGTTCAGGCTCTGTTACTTAAACGCTCCCGCTCAGAGGCAGAACAACACCGCTCCGCACCTTTCATTCAGCAGCGAGCGCGCATGTTGGCAACATACTCCTGAAGAAAAGGCAGAGTGACAGCAGCTATAGACAGACAGGGAGACAGCTTCACACAACATGCTGGGAACTCAGGGAAACTCCTACTGCAACGTTACAGTAATAGTTTTATCAGCTGCAGGATGAACTAATCCAGGCTCGTTACATGATCACGATACATTTACTGCATTTAGCCGACGTGCTACATCGTTAGCTCGCCTGCTGCTTTCAGTAACTATCTGTACTATCTGTGAATCTGTCACCGGAGGCTCAGCAATGTCAGCACAGCTACATGTACTGGATGATAATGAAACGGGTAGAGAGCTGGACTGAATATTATAATGAGATTGTGTCCCACTTTCTAACAGTCAGACCGCAGTCAGTAACTTTACTGTAGTGTTAGTGGATGGCTCTTCCTCTGTGCTGTTGTCCCCGTTTTGTTGCAGTATTGTATATTATGTGGGTCACATTAGTTACAGCAGCTGAGAGGTGGAGAATCTGTATACCTGAGTATCGGTAAAACCACAATAAACCTAAACTGAACGTTACGAAGCAAAAAGCGGCAGGTCCGAGCTAATGTAGAGTTAGCTGGCTGCCCTGCCTGCATCACTATAGGCTAACGTTAGCACACAAATGGCTCCACATTTGCTTTTTACCGTTACATCCTTTTTTGCAGGCTCAATCAACACTTTGACATAATACCGGTGGTACACAGGATAGTAACATGGGTCGTGTTTGTAGGTGAACTGTGAACTGAAATGTAGAAAGCGATACAACTTTGCACCAGATAACGTTAGCGACTGCTCGGCGTTAGCCGGCGAGCTAACGTGACTCTCTCCGTGTTCCTCCAGCTTTTGACGTCTGAGAGGCTCGTGAGGGCAGAGAGCTGAATCCAACCCGGTGTCCTCACATTTATAGGAGAATAGTGTCTGATGCAACAGAGAAAACAGGCGTGTGCTTCATTTCTAAGTCAGTTTGGAGCCCGTTGACAATAAGGCAATGAAAATTTGATTTATTAATAAGTCATTTCATTGAAAAACTACATAAAGCCCCTTTAATGTGACAGTACCGCCAACTTGAACACTTCAGTTCAAGTATACTCCAAAAACATACAGAACGTGTTAAGCCATGTTCACACTACACAATTTTTACAGCTCGTGACCGGTGACTACTCAACGACGCATCAAAACGGCTCCATGAGGCATCGCAGACACGTCGCAGACGCCAGCCAGATATCTAGCAGGCCAAATATCTGGAGGAGTCGGCCGACCCGACATCCACACCCGGCCAATGAGAGCAGGCAGCTGGCAGAGCAGGCAGCTACTTTTTCTCTGCAAAGCCCTTTTTCCTCCCCTCCAGCTCTCTGTAGCTCAGACGATCCCTGCTACCTGCGTGTGCTGATCCATTCACTGTTTCCATACGTTCATTTATTTGTGGCGGCCCGCCGCAATATCAACGCTGACCGCCACATATTGATTTAAAACAGTTTTTGGTAACACTTTCTATGAAGGTCATCGCTATAATGACTTCTGCATATATTTATAACAGGATATAATGCGTCCATAAGACATTATAACAACTGTTATAATCACTTCCAAACATGCATTAGGCGCTATAGCAACGTTCATAACGTATTATGAGCTTTTGATTTAATGTTTAGTAATACCAGTTTTATATCATCTCCGCCCATGTTCCATAGTACATTATAACCACCGACTCTGCCGCCTTATAAATACACTTTAGTCACAATTTGGAATTAGTGATCTAAAATGGAATAACAGCTTATACTAATGTTTAAAGAGGTGGTATTTTGCTGTTTGTCTTTCCCCCTCTCCTTAATTGAGTTATAAACCTTTTTTGTGCTGTAACAGGTTTGCAGAGTGAAAAAGCCCAAAGTCCAGCCCAAAGTGAGTTCCCATCTCCCACAGAAAACTCTGCTCTGAACTGAAAACAGCTCGTTTGTAGTCCAGCCCTTCACTTCCTTTACTTGTCACATCTCAATGAAAACGCATCATAAAACTCGCCAAGCGGCTGGCGGGGTCAGGCCACGCCCTCAAACCAAGCTAGCCTGGGAACAATCTGTATGAATTTTGAACATTTTGCAGTTTAGCACAAAAACACGACATAATTCCATGAAGGAAACTCCTTCTCAGGGTGGTAAGAGATCGCTCAAGAGAAGACCTGTTGCCGACCGTATAACATCATGTAAGAAGAGGCTCAGATGTTGTCACAGATGAATGGCGAGCCTATGGACAGGCCCTAACAGATGCAGTGGACAGTTGGAGACAACCGCTTCACAAAACGTATTAAAGGACATTTTAAAGTAACTGAATGGGAATACTGTTTGGGCAGTAGGGATGAGAATCTCTTGGCACCTCACGACTATTTGATCACAATTCAGAGGGCGGCGATCCATCTTGATGCATCTTTTTTTCTATGTGATTTCTGGATAATTACTAAGCATTTAATTTGCACATTAAACTCCAAAAGAAGGACTAGTTTCCATCCCTGATCTCAGGGTGGTGAAGAAATAGTGACACTTCACCAAACAAACAAACTTCAGTGTTTCCCCTAGGATGGAGTTATAGCAGCGGAGATGAAGCTAAATGTTTGTCTGAATATAAAACCCCAACACAACATGTCTCAGCAGCTCTCGTGTCCATGAGCATGTGATGCACCTTAGAATGTTTTCCCAGTTTAATGTGAGCTTTAGATGAATGTTTCCATGTTGGTCGGGGGGGGTTTGGGGCTCCTCCCCCAAGAAAATGTTTTCCAATGAAAAATATGTAATGTCACATTATTTTCAGCATATCTCTGAACAAATAGCTGGAAAAGCTGGAGCAAATAATAAATAACCAGCAGCCAAAGATCTACTGGAGGAACTCCAACCTTTAGATCTGAGGAAAGTCATTTGGTTGGTTCTGTTGCTCCACAGTGATTTTACAGTGATGGCACAGCATGTTTTGGGCGTCGCCCCCTAAAACCCTGTTAATGTGACGTCAGAATCATTCTAGATACGACTGTTCATGTTTTTGTGTCTTCATTTTCCAGCTTCTGACATTTATCTGTAGACATTAATATGAAATACAGGCAGCATGAGAAACCTCCTCCCTTCTGAGCTGCATTTTATTTGCACATTAAAATCCAAACAGAAACGTCTCTCATTAGTTTGCATCACTAATTAGCTTCACTAAGCTCAGCTCCTCCATCACCTCCGTCCTTTCTTTCCCTAAACTCAGCCTGTACAGGACAGAGCTGCAGGCTACGTCAGTTTAGTCTCAGTTTGTACCTGATGTTCTCAACATTGGACAAGTAGGCAGTAATAAAATCCAGCTTCCAGTTCCTTTCTATAAACAGAGCTAATGTTCGGTTCCATAGCAGCTCTGCAGCTGCTGGAGAAGCATTTCAAACCCTTTTTGTTTTCATCTTGATTTCGGTTTACAGCTCATGGAAACATTTATTTTTCCAGAGAAATCTAACAGGATATCATGTGTTTGGTGGGCGACACGTGTAGCCTACATACTGTATAATGTAGCCATGTTAAATTTAGGCCTAATGCTGCACCCTGCTGTTTCCACTCTGTGTACCTGCTGATACCACAGAACTAGATACAGGGCTGGATGAAATCTGTTCTTCTTTTTTTAAAAAGAAATAAATTACTGGGGCATTTCTACCTTTGCTACAACTAATCTGTTATCTGCAATGGATTTTGGTCCAGTAACAGAAGTGAACTGTCATCTAAGCTGTGTTCAAAATGATGTTTAAAGATGCTTTATGAATAATGAGATTATACTGGGTGTCTGTGGGATTGGTTAAGATTATTAGTAGCTACCCACCACTGACAAGATGCTGGTCTAGCAGCCAACTTTAGTTGATCTTAATCTACATCTCCAACAGCTCTAATAACTGGTACCTTGGTTTGCAGTCATGTCAATAATAAAGTGAAGATACGAGGTAACTACAGTGTACAGTGCTGCTAAACTGAGCTGAACTGTTGACAGTCAACGTTTCTCCTTTACTGTCTGATTTGGAATAAGAACAAGTTCAGAAATTCATCCTGCACTGCAGCAGCTAACAAACGTACCTTTCTCAAGTAATACAGTGATGTAGTAATGTGAAATATATGTATGTAATGTTTGGCCTGTATGAAGTGGGATCAAACATATCTAATGTTAAATGAGGTCCAGAGGAACCTAGTAAGTGTCCACTGTTATCCTAAACTCTATAATTACACAGTAACAACGTTACACACATTCTTTCTCTGTATTTACAGAAACAACAAGACGTGGGCTGGATTAGAAAAGGATTTGATTCTATTGTTTGCATTAAACTTTGTTTTCTATCCTAAGGACTTATTCATTCTTCATTTGGTTGTTGTTGTTGTTCTTTTTGTCCACTTGTTGATGCTGGTGTTGACCACA
The DNA here is from genome assembly GCA_024633595.2 of Lepomis macrochirus. Taxonomy (NCBI): domain Eukaryota; kingdom Metazoa; phylum Chordata; class Actinopteri; order Centrarchiformes; family Centrarchidae; genus Lepomis; species Lepomis macrochirus. The sequence continues at coordinate 21,472,975 of JALXJV020000025.1, read as the reverse complement.
GGACAGGAGCTCTCACCGATGTCCACTCGGCTTTTGGCCATACTACAAAAAGTAAAGGATATGGCTAAATGTAAATTCCAACTGCTGAAATTAGCCGAGCGGCTAGCGGGCTTTCCCTGTGCTCACAGCTTAATAACATTACGTTGTATAATTATTAGTGGTGGTAATTTTTTAAATCTAGATTAATCTCACTGTAATCTTGAAATTAATCTAGATTTAAATGACTCATTTGAATTCTGCCGAAGGCATTCAGAATATGTGTGCGAACGGGTTTCAAGCCAGGTGGCGCATTAGACCAGGGGTTCATCTTCTGTTTCCAAAATGCATCACAAACTGCTTGAGAAAGCTGTTCTACTATGATAATTGGTGATGAAAATAAATTATGTTCAATAAGATGTACTTGTGTGTAGCGTGTGATGTGCTTTGCGTTTAGGTGGTACTTGAGACTGGAAGAACTCCTACAGTAAACTAATTCCGCATTGCACAAGGTGCAAACAACCTTAGTCTTGTCGAATTTTCCATTGGGAAGCTTCGTAAAAGTAAATTTTCCCAGAAGCAAACCCGCGGCTTCAGAAATGTTCGTGACACAAAGTGCTGTCCAACAGCTGTCTGTGGACGATGTTGCTACAGTTAGTGTGAGTAAATACCGCGACAACGCGCTTTTAATCAACCGGCGTATCAATAACTAACCTGGCTAGTTGTAAACAAACAGCTGGCCGAGCGAGGTTGTAACTGGAACGCCGTCAGCTCGGGTGTGACGTCATTCCCAGCTCCGCCCTCCCACAGCAGGCAGACACACAGGTTCGAAGACTCGTTCTTGCCTCCTACAGTGCAATTCGGCTAGGTATACATCTGCGCTAAAATATCAAGGTGAAAGTCATCATAGCTTGCGTAGTACAGACCCAGCTCCCAACACAACTTCGGCGATATTTTTTTTATCGCCCGATAAGAGTCTCACGTTAACGCAGCACGTTAACGCCGATAACGGCCCACCACTAATAATTATACTGTTTCTTCCTCACGGCTGCTTTGAATCGCTGCCTCTCCCGACACAACAACACCGTTGAATTTCAGTCTGCATTCACATTTTGTTGAAACAGCAGCTGACATTTCCTTGGCGATAGCAACAAGCTGGCACATTCAGGCAGTTCAGAGGCCGTTTTACTTTGAAATGTGGAGGCACCATCACGTGGTCTCCGAAAGCAGCTGAATGACACCAGTCCATTTTCTTTGTGTGAAGAACTGAGATCCACAAATACAGGCGGGACTCACAAATGTCTGTTTGAAAGATTTTCACAAATGTGCTTCATTTATTCTATTAAATATATTCACAGATATTTTTTGATTTGTGGAATTTGTTCATGTGTTTGCAAATCTGTTTAATATTTGCAAAATATTTTTGTGAGTTTCCAAATCTTCATTTTGTGTTTTATATTTCCAGATGACACATTTCCACACAGATCACTCACCTGTTCACACAAATAATATTGAAAGATAAATAAGCCCATAAATGTCCATGTCTGATGCTGCTCTGACCCCCCTCCTCCTTTCAGGGTGGAGCCTGCTGGAGTCCGATGGTTGAGACCAGGTCTGAGGAAGTGTAAGTGTGTTTTTCATTTGATTCATAAAAACAAAGCAGCACACATTCAACCATCTTTAGACTGTGACATCACTCATTCAAAGTGCCAATCAATGACCAGATGATAGATGGGGCGGCTGTGGCTCAGGTAGAGCGGGTTGGCCGTTAATCGGAAGGTTGCCGGTTCAATTCCCGGCTCCCCTGGGCTGCATGTCGAAGTGTCCTTGGGCAAGACACTGAACCCCGAATTGCCCCTGGCGGCTGTTCCGCCAGTGAATGAATGTGTGTGAATGTTAGTTCCGTTTGAGCACTTAGGCTCAGTGAGTGAATGTCTGTGTGAATGGTGAATGCAGAAGTAGCGTAAAAGCGCTTTGAGTAGTCGAAAAGACTAGAAAGGCGCTATTAGTCGGGGAGCCAAAGTCTCAAAAGCTCAATAAAATGGGTTGAACCTGACATAGTCTGTCATACTTTTTATTTGTGTTTTTTCTGTTAACTTTGACCCTAAGAACCAATAATTGGAGGGTCTGCTCTGCCGGAAATATCGCGAAAAAGAATTGTGGCCATTTTAGTCTATGCACCCTTTATTTTTTATCAGAAAAATGTGAAAATTTATTTTTTTCCTCAAATCCTCAGTTGATTGGGTAGGCTGTCAATAAATGCATTCCAGATACACAGAACACATGTGCTGACAACATCCACTGAAAAAATAACTCTTAAAACACATTTTTACATGATTTTGCATCAATTTCATGCAAAAAAAAGTAGGCGTTTTCTCACTTTTTTTCAATATTTTCATCTTTACTTCATTGGCAATCAACTATTCCCCTAAGTTATGACATCAGTCAATATGCCATTCTTTTCACCAAACAGTATACTCATTCCACAGAAAAAATTATAAAAATCTAACCAAAATCAATGGATCTATGATGATTTCACTACTAGTTGGCGATCAACAGGCTCAGAACTTCAATCTAATTTTTGACTACTCTCAAAATTCCGAAAGACATACTAGATATTTAACATCATGGCACACTTACACACACACACCCATGATCTTAGTAATTTAAATGAGTTTGTAACAACAAACCAACCGTTACCAACGGTTACCAACGGACTTCGAAGCTGCTCATCATTGTCAGTGGTAAGTGACAGTGACTTTAGTGAATACCGGTAGGTCTGCCCCAGCGCTTTGGGAAAAGAATGGTAATATGGATATTGTAATGGAAACTGAAAGGACCATTCCGGTCTTCAAGCAAGTATATTTCTGATGATTCCTCATCCCAAACGTATCCCAGTAGCAGCTGCAGCAGCATTCATTCTCTACTAGCTTACATAGATAGCTTTAGCCGTTTTAGCTCGTTTCGGTGGTTTCTTTAAACGGCCATAACTCCTCACAGGAATGGGGTAGAGACTTACTTTTTTTTTTTTTAATGTTCAGAATCTTATGCTCATTTTGAGAAATTGCGAAAATTTCAACTGGACTTTCTTTACTCTAGGTAAAGAAATAGATATGAGAATAAATGCTGCTACAGGGATACGCTTTGAGCTGAGGAATCATTAGAAATACACTTATATGAAGGCTGGTGTGGACCTTGAAGTGTTTTTTCATGTCAGACAGATAGAAGGCTAGTAAGGATAACTAAAGGCTGCACTAAACGTTAGCTGCCGCTAGCAATTAGCTACATGGCCAGTTGTTACGCTCAGCTTTAGACAAATTGTAGCTAGTTAGCTTATGGCACCTAATGGCCACACAAAAAAAATATATGTAGCCAGTGATTCTTGAGATCAGGGATAAAACATGTCCACCAGATAAAAACACAGTTTTTGGTAAAACATTTACATAAAATTATTCATACATTTAGCCAGAATACTAACAAGACAACTTTAGCACACCCAATTATTTATTTCATGTTGTTTCACTTTTTTTTTAATTAAAAATGATGTAATATGTGACCAGTGCCTGTAAAAGTCCTTGTCCGGAAGCAGGTGGTATTACATTACAATAGCTTAAAAAGAATTAAAAGTAATGCAAAATTAACCTATTTTAATAGGTATCAAAAGTTACAGTTTAAAACAGATTTTAATGTACTTTTTAGATGATTTAACTTGTGTCCTGGGTTTTTGTCAACACCGTCAGACATTTTTTTTAAATAAAAAAAATCAGGAATAATTGAAGGCTGCTAAAACTCTGAGGACCCCTTTATCACTTCCTTGTTCTTGCTAATGCTATGAGACCATGCTAGCTCTGTTAAGTCTTTTAGATTCTATATATTTCATACCTACTTGTTGATACCTTGCATGTCACAACCATAGTGTGTCAACACCATCATTAATGTAATGCAAGATTTGTATCATATTTTCTGTAATAAATTCTTAACTTAAGTAGATTATAGAGGTCACAAGCAACCAATGAGAAACAAGATGGCTCCTGTGATGAGCACATGTGTTTTGAGGGGAAATATGGTATTTTGTCAACTCCGTCAGACGTCAACTCCGTCAGGATTTGTGTCTGACGGTGTTGACTCTCTCTAAGACGGTGTTGACAAATGCCACTGAAGTGCATTATTCCTCATTTTAGCATATTTGTAGTTCAGTGATATTACTTCCTAAACATTTGATATTACTGTTATTCAGTTTCATGTGTTGACTTTCAAGCAATTATCACAAAATAGCTACTTTCATAGCCTCTTGTACTCACTATGTAATAAGGTGTTGCTTATCTTTATCCATCATTTGCTTATGCTTATCCATCAGAAAAGCATACTGACTGCATAATGAAATGCATTTTAGGTCATAATGGCTAGTGAAAAGCTGTTAGTGGAAGAACGAAAGAGAAGGAACAGGGAGTATCAAAAAAGAAGGTGAAAAAATTGATAGCCAGCCTGAGCTGGCGTGGAGTTCCTGAGAAAAGAGAGGGAAAGACTGAAGAATAGGGTGGAAGAGGGCAAAATAAAGACACAGAAAAGAGATATAAGAGATGGTTTTGGAAACAAGCACAGAAAGAGCCAAGCGACCTCAAGAACAAAGCACATGAACGCCATCTACAAACCCCATTTCCACAAAAGTTGTGATATTTTCCAATTAAAAATAAATAATAATCTGGGAATAATTCACATGGCCCTTTATTTAACTTACAAAAGTACAAAGAAAAGATTTTCAGTAGTTTTACTGATCAATGTAACTGTATTTTGTAAATATTAACAAAGTTAGAATTTCATGCATTCAACACATGCGCAAATAAATGTTGGGGCAGAGGCTTGTTTACCATCGTGTTACCTCACCTTTCCTCGGATAACAACTAATCATTTGGGAAGTGAAGATACTAACGTTTAGTACTAATTGTACTAAACGTTTGTGGTTGTCTGATTCTGATGCGCCAGACATTTTCAATAGGAGACAGATCTGGACTGGCAGCAGGCCTTTAAAGAACACGCAATCTGTGTGTATGAGCCCATGTTGTTGTAGCCCGTGCAGACTGAGGCCTGGCCTTGTCCTGCTGAAATAAGCATGGATGTCCTGGAAAGATACATCGACTTGATGGCAACAGATGTCTTTCTAAAATCCCAATTCATGCCTCTGTGTCAATAGCACCTTCACACACATACAGCTCACTCATGCTGTAGGCACTGATGCAGGCTTTTTGGAAAATATCCCAACTTTTCTGGAGATGGGGTTTGTAGTTTGTGCATAAGCAGCATGTATTTGAAGAGGTTGTGGGGTTATGTTCATGGACTAGTCCTTGTACCCTCTTGAGATGTTAATCCAAAAATAATAGGTTATATAATATATTTTCATTGTATCTTATAAAGTTACAATATTTGTGAGAGTTCAATGTTAATTTTGAATTAAATATTTTTCGGTTTCTTACAAGTTTGTCACCACCGTCAGATGTGTCAACACCGTCGATGCCTTGTCAACTCCGTCAGATGGACTTTATGTTGATTTTTTTTTTAAAAGATGACATGTTTTGTTCCATCAAGAATATTTGTCTATAACAGTGTTGCATTTTCAAAGTTAATGTGTAATTTGAACACTTCTAAGTATCTCTGTTCACATTGGAGATTAAATGTTATATTGGTTAATACATAATGTCTCTGACGGTGTTGACAAAAATCTAGTTCTGATTCCGCAAACATGTCATTTATGACAAAAATGTAAAACTGGGAGGTTGTTCCAACACATGGTTATATAGGCAAAGCCTCATTTAACAAAGATGTATACATAGTTTTTTAAAATAATCAAGATTTTTTTTTTGAAAATAAAAACCTGTTTTGTCCCTGATCTCAAGAATCACTGGTAGCTATATTGGATATCAGTCTGTACACAATACTGAACAATACAAAAGTTCTTTAAGATGTAAACATACTATATATTATGCATAGTTTGTTTTTTGTGTCAAACATCTAGATTTCTTTCACCTGAATACACAATATTTCCCATTTGCAGATTTGGTTCTGATCTTATTGGGTTTGTTGTGGAGGAAAAGTTAGCAACAAGAGAAGGCTTAGAAAATAGAAAATACAGAGGATTAGAAAATACAGTAAAGAGGAGAGTCAAGGCTTGAACAGAAGAGAAGAGTGGAATGAGAAGAGAAGAGTGACGAGGAGAGAACAGGAGAGGAGTGATGTGAATTGGAGAAGAATGAAGGATGGATCCTGAGAAATCGAGATGTTTGACACTACTAGCTAACTAGGTTTTGACAAATCACTCTCTATATACTGTACAGGTCTATATACAAAAACAAACCTTGCATAATGTATAGTATGTTTACATCTTAAAGAACTTTTGTATTGTTCAGTATTGTGTACAGTCTGATATCCAATATAGCTACATATATTTTTTTGTGTGGCCATTCGTGCCATAAGCTAACTAGCTACAATTTGTCTAAAGCTGAACGTAACAACTGGCCATGTAGCTAATTGCTAACGGCAGCTAACGTTTAGTGCAGCCTTTAGTTATCCTTACTAGCCTTCTATCTGTCTGACATGAAAAACACTTCAAGGTCCACACCAGCCTTCATATAAGTGTATTTCTAATGATTCCTCGCTCCAAACGTATCCCTGTAGCAGCATTTATTCTCATATCTATTTCTTTACCTAGAGTAAAGAAAGTCCAGTTGAAATTTTCGCAATTTCTCAAAATGAGCATAAGATTCTGAACATTAAAAAAAAAAAAGTAAGTCTCTACCCCATTCCTGTGAGGAGTTATGGCCGTTTAAAGAAACCACCGAAACGAGCTAAAACGGCTAAAGCTATCTATGTAAGCTAGTAGAGAATGAATGCTGCTGCAGCTGCTACTGGGATACGTTTGGGATGAGGAATCATCAGAAATATACTTGCTTGAAGACCGGAATGGTCCTTTCAGTTTCCATTACAATATCCATATTACCATTCTTTTCCCAAAACGCTGGGGCAGACCTACCGGTATTCACAAAAGTCACTGTCACTTACCACTGACAATGATGAGCAGCTTCGAAGTCCGTTGGTAACCGTTGGTAACGGTTGGTTTGTTGTTACAAACTCATTTAAATTACTAAGATCATGGGTGTGTGTGTGTAAGTGTGCCATGATGTTAAATATCTAGTATGTCTTTCGGAATTTTGAGAGTAGTCAAAAATTAGATTGAAGTTCTGAGCCTGTTGATCGCCAACTAGTAGTGAAATCATCATAGATCCATTGATTTTGGTTAGATTTTTATAATTTTTCTGTGGAATGAGTATACTGTTTGGTGAAAAGAATGGCATATTGACTGATGTCATAACTTAGGGAATAGTTGATTGCCAATGAAGTAAAGATGAAAATATTGAAAAAAGTGAGAAAACGCCTACTTTTTTTTGCATGAAATTGATGCAAAATCATGTAAAAATGTGTTTTAAGAGTTATTTTTTCAGTGGATGTTGTCAGCACATGTGTTCTGTGTATCTGGAATGCATTTATTGACAGCCTACCCAATCAACTGAGGATTTGAGGAAAAAAATAAATTTTCACATTTTTCTGATAAAAAATAAAGGGTGCATAGACTAAAATGGCCACAATTTTTTTTCGCGATATTTCCGGCAGAGCAGACCCTCCAATTATTGGTTCTTAGGGTCAAAGTTAACAGAAAAAACACAAATAAAAAGTATGACAGACCATGTCAGGTTCAACCCATTTCTGAGACTTTGGCTCCCCGACTATATACAAGTACGGAGCATTTACATTTAGATCAATAACTGCAGCTGGATTCTCTCATCAGATTCCTGTCAACTCACAATCGACACAAACACAGTACACAGATGGATCAAACTGTCTGAGAACAACATGAAGGCGACACATGTGGAGGAGGATCAGCCATATCCTGATCATCCAGACAGGTTTGACTACTGGAGGCCTCAGCTGCTGTGTAGAGATGGTCTGACTGGTCGCTGTTACTGGGAGGTCGAGTGGAGAGAAGACGTTTTTATATCAGTGAGTTACAGAGGAATCAGAAGGAAAGGAGGCAGTAAAGACTGTGTGTTTGGATTGAATGATCAGTCCTGGAGCCTTTGGTGCTCTGATATTCTTGGTTACTCTGTCTGTCACAATAACAGAGAAACACTCTCCTCCTCCTCCTCCTCCTCCTCCTCCTCCTCCTCCTCCTCCTCCTCCTCTGGTAGAGTAGCAGTGTATGTGGACTGTCCTGCTGGCTCTCTGTCCTTCTACACAGTCTCCTCTGACACACTTATCCACCTCCACACCTTCAACACCACATTCACTGAACCTCTTTATCCTGGATTTGGGTTCTGGCTCTGGCCCAATCCTGGTTCCTCAGTGTCCCTGTGTTCTGTGTAGCAGGGAGAGTCTCCTCCTGGTAGAGAACAGATCAGATCCCAGAAATCTTTCAGCTGCTTGTAATAAATCCAAAGTGATTCAAAGTGATTGAACAGATTCCTCATTTCCATTGTAAACTTCTTCCACTTCCAGTCCTTTAAAGATGGAAGCTCTGATCATTAAATGGTGGAAATGCCGTTGACTTGTGCCTTCTGTCATGTGTTGCTTTGAATTCTGGCTCTTGTTCCAATAAAAGCAGAATGTTACTGTGAGTGTGTTTGTTGTCTTTCTCAGCTCAGGACTGCTGACACCATTCAGCTGGGAGGAGCTTTTAAGGTGGTATTAGTGTGGTGAAGACTGTTATATGGTTTTAAGGTGGTATTAGTAAATTTAAGACAGTTCAGTGGTTTTCAAAGTGGTATCAGTGTGGTGAAGACTGTTTTATGGTTTTAAGGTGGTATTAGTGTGGTGAAGACTGTTATATGGTTTTAAGGTGGTTTTAGTGTGTCAAAGACTGTTATATGGTTTTAAGGTGGTATTACTTTGTTGAAGACTGTTATAAGGTTTTAAGGTGGTATTAGTGTGTTGAAGGCTGTTATATGGTTTTACGGTGGTATTAGTATTGTAACAGCAATTTTCTTCGCTTTACCTTTACTGATCTTTGGCCATCATGCACAGGTAGGGAATGACCTTACGCAGACACACAAGATGACTTTCCAGAGAGATAGTACCTGTTGAGGTTTGTGGTTTATTGCAGGAGAAAAATTGTACAAATAGATTAACATACTGGTTGCTTCTTAACTTGTTTCCCATTGTTTGCTGCTCTGTGGTCTGACTCTGTAGTCTGGCTCTGTGGTCTGGTGAGAACTGTTAGTCCTCCCCCTACCTGTGCCTCCCACTTCCTGTCACCTATGCCCTCCATATACAACCATGTGCATCTAATCACTCCCACCCAGTGTCCAAAATACTAATATAAATATATTTAAACAAAAATAAAATACCATTCCAACAATAAACATAAATGGCTCCTACAAGTATGTTGAAGACTGTTATATGGTTTTAAGGTTCAAAGTTTAAAAGTGATTTTAATAGTTGTTGCTGGTTAAGTGATTTTAAGGTGGTATTTAGATTTAAGGTGATATTAATATGTTTGATATGTTTTTAAGGAGGTATTAGTGTCTTTAAGACACTTCTATGGTTTTTAGGTGGTATTAGGATTTTGAAGCTGGTCCTGTCCTGTGGTAATGGGATGTTTAAGGTGGTATACAGTTTAAAAGTGATTTTGTTGTTTGTTGCTGGTTAAGAGGTTTTAAGGTGGCGTTTTAGTTTAACATGGTCTTAGTACTTTTCACCTGATTTTAAGGTGGTATTAGTTTGTCTAAGACAGTTACGTGGTTTTTAAGGTGGTATTAGTATATTTCAGACAGATATATGGTTTTAAGGTGGTATTAGGTTTTTTAAGGCTTGTCCTGTCCTTTCGTCCTGTGATTTCTAAGGTGGAATAAAGTTTAAAGGTCGTTTTAATGTTCATTGTGAGTTTAAAGGTTTTTTAGGTGGATGTGGTTTCTGTCTGGGTGTCCCAGCTGGATCCAGACCATTTTGGCTCGTCCCCCTCTGGGTCCCAGCCTCCCTGGTTCCACACCCTGCCGGTCCGACTGCCTTGAGTGCAGCGAGTTCGCAGAAACAGGGAAAAATCCTGAAGTCAGCTAATAAAATCTCCATTGAGTAGAAGGTAAACTCAGCGGAGGTTTCTGAAACAGAAGAAATCCTGAAGACGGGACGTCAGCATCCTCAGTGGGAGCTACGGCCCTGTTTCCTTTGGATGTTTGAAGCTCAGAGTTTCCAAATCTGCTCTGAAAGACACAAAGAGATGTGAACATGAGGACTGACTGATGTGGACTCCTAGAGGAAGAAGCAGAGGAGTTACTGCCCTCCAGTGGTCACTCTGAGTCACTACAACACTACACTGAGGTGGGGCCAACATTCTCCAGAAGGGTCCGGCTGTAGCTCAGGGGGTGAGTGAGCGAGGGGCGTGAGAGCGGGTAGGTCAAAGTTCATCAAACTAGAAGGCCGGATTTGAAGAAGAAGACGATAACATAAAGTAATGGCGCAGCAGGTAGGTAATCACAGCTCAGTGCATCAAAAGATGAACATATGATGTTGTTGGACAAATAAGTACAATCATTTTTTCAATAAAAGTTATTCATTTCAGCTGTTTAACATTGTTCATCTAAATAATCATAACATCTGTAAAAATAAGCATTTTATTAATGTTAGTCCAAAGTTTTATGTTCCTGTTGAGATCTTTACCCACATTTTTATTGTTCTGTGTTTTTATCTTGTTTTCTTGTATTTTCTTCAGTTTGATTCATTTTCTATGTGTTGCAGGTCCCAGGCATGCGACCATACGAACAGTTAATCTGATCAAAGCATTATGCTGTTGCTGCAGTGACTCCTCGCAGCAGAACACTTATTCACATCCCCACAGCTTTAGCAAGACGAACAGTTAACAACAACATGACAACATCCCCAAGTTCCTCATGCTGCTGCAGCTTTTAACAGGTAAACATGTGCAAAATAACTAGAATGCCACACATTTAGATGAACTCAGCATGTCAGTTACCAACCCAATCAACAGCGTGACTCCGGCCACAGGAGCTCTCAGGTCCCCAGCACAAACAAGCCAGGAGCAGATGCACACAAAGCAACCAAACTGTCAGCCCTCCATGACAGAAGAACACAAAGACGGCGCTAGACCAGAGGCACAACAACTAATAAAACAGGACTTATAAAACTTCCTAGAGCGACTTACAGCTCATCTAAAATGCATGAAAACATTCATCCATCACTTGTAGATCTTCTGTTCCGTTATCTGTGATGTGTTCCAGAACTGGGTCGTGGAGCCCCCAAAGTTGACCATGCTGATGTTGCACAGCAATTTCCCTAGTCATATCCTTAACCACTCGGCCAACCCTGGGAAACCCTTGGGTGAAAGTCAACAGAGCTCCTAATGTCTCTGAAACATTCAGTGGTCTGGGTTTCACTGGTATGGAGTTCCCTACTCCATGAGGGAGCTGTGCACATGCATAACAGCTCTGGTTGGTTACCCTTCTTGAAGCGGTCATCATGGTTGCATATCATGCATTGTCCTTCAGCTCAGTCGGGCTGTCAGGGAGGACATGCGTCTCCTCCTCTTGGCCTGGATCTTTTCTTTGTTTAGGCCAGAGTTTGTTGTCTTCATGTTTGGAACTGATGACAGGACAATGATGACAGTGAGCAGGACAACGCCTCCGTTTCCTCTCGGTCTGTCACCTCTCCAGCGCCATCTGTTGAGTCCTGGCATCTTATCTTATCAGTCGTGGCGCTTTGCTCACCCCTGCAATCAGTGTGCCCGTGATGATTGTTTGGGAGATCAGTGGTTCTAGGTGGTCTCTCAGAGACCTCCACCCCCCTCCCTCCCTAGGAACACAAGGCAGGGGAAAGCTCAGCTCACTCACTGATCTTGATCTTCGCCTGGTTTGAGGATGTCTGGTTGCTTTGGCACTCGCTTGCAGTGGGTGGCGTGGATCCAAGTTGCTCTTTCAGCCACCTTTACTGCTGTTTCTGTTGTTAGCAGTATCAGAAATGGCCCATTCCACCTGCAGGCCCACTATTGCTTTTTCCTAAGATCCTTCACCATAATCCAGTCCCCTGGCTCCAGATCGTGCAGTTTCTTTTCTGTGGCCTTCGGGATGGTGTGTTTGACCTGCATGTGAATTATAAATTACAAATTATGCAACTTTTGACAAAGTTGTAGAACCCCTTTGTAAACCCGTATCTATGTAAATTATAAATTATGCAACTTTTTACAAAGTTGTAGAACCCCTTTGTAAACCAGTATCTGTTTAGTTCCTGTCATACTCCCTTTGACACATGGTCTTTACTGTGTGTCAACTTAGCATAATAAGGAAACAGATACTTAGGCAGGCTTTCCATCAGGCCCATACCACACTTTTTGTCAGAAAAAGTGCAGCCTGCTCTTTTCCCAAACAGCTCTCTCCTCTGGACTCTCTCTCGCCTGTAATTCCTGTAAATCAGCTGTAGGAGACATTGCATCACTTAAAACAGCACATTGGGTGGTTAGTGTTTGTTTTGCTGCAGCCTTTGCTGCACGGTCAGTTCTGGCATTCCCCCTGTGAGATAGGATCAAGTTTGTTAGTGTGAGCGTCACATTTGCACACAGCAATAGTTTTGAGCAACAGCACAGCATCCAGTAGATCAGCAACCAGTTTGTGATGGGCAATGGGTTTGCCTGTGGATGTTAAAAACTTCCTGTTTGCCCACAGTCTCCCAAAGTCATGAATAACACCCCCAGCATAACGACTGTCTGTAAAAATGTTTACAGTTTTGTCCTTTGCATATTTACATGCTTCTGTTAATGCAACTACTTCTGCTGCTTGTGCAGAAAAGTTTGCAGGGAGTGGGTTTGCCAAGATTGTCTCATGCAAAGTCGTCACTGCAAAACCTGCTCTATTTTTTCCAGTTGCTGGATCACATGATGCTGAGCCATCTACAAACAACTCCATGTCTGGGTTCGTTAGAGGAGTCTCCTGCAAGTCTGTCCTTGGAGAGCAGGCCTCTGTTGTGACTGCGACACAGTCATGTGACTGTCCTTCATTGTCAGGTGGTACCTGAGAGAGGATCGTGTGGGAATTTGTGACATTTGGCGCACGTGCGTATAAAGCTGTTTCATTTTCTTCACTGGGAAGATTGGTGCTCTCATAGGTGTTTTTTCGCAAGGCACAATCACTCCTGCTTTCAGGAGAGAATCAAAAGCTGGTTTAATACATCATACTTGCTCTGTGCCCACATACAAGAAGGTACTTCACTTAACTCAGGAATGTCTGACACATCTTTGACAAAAATGTGTTTATCCAACCTTGTGTTATCATCTGCCGTGATAATTGTCATCTGAAAATCAGTATCTGGAATGAGCTCAACAGTTCTCACTGCAGTCACTATGGCAGAGAACCTCTTGCGATGTACCTGTAGTCGACTGTGAAAATCAACCTTTGGGTCTGATGTCTGTTCCCACCCCCCGGCCTCACAGCATGTTCTCATCCAGGGTCCTAAATCCCCCCACCTTTCTTGTCTAGCTTTGACCAGAGGGACATGAGGTACGGAGTTAGGAATCTGAAACAGAGTTTTGCAGTGTGGGTTATTCACAGCAACAGCCACAGCACATCTTTTATCGTTCCAAAACAACCAGCTCAGTGTCAGAGTGTCTTTGTCTGTATGTTTTCTGAGCCATTCGTTCTCAAAAGCCATATCAGCACCCAAATGTACATGTGCCCTGCAGCCCAGTTCCTGTGGCTCTGCTGTTGAAAAGTGTCTTGACTTCTGTGATTAGGGATTGATTAGCTGAGTTAACTGCCGTCTCTGGCATCTTCCACTGATAGTCATATAACAACTCCCTTTGACTCTGTTTAACAAACTGTGATGCTATCTCACATGTTCTGGTCACCACAATCCCCTACGGACTGGATATCAAAAAAATCAAATCAAAAATCAAAATCAAAAATCTGCATGTCTGTCTCAGTTTTAACCTTTGTGTCTGTGTCAGTATGTGTGTGTGTGTGTGTGCTCTCACGTGGTTGCTCTGTCATCTCAGCTTCAGTGTCCAAACCCTCCTTCCCTGGCCCCGGTCTCCCCCCCTGCTAGTCAATCAGCCATCTGTCCTTTGCCAGCCTCTGGGCAGTCCCTGGCCCAATGTCCATGTTTCTTGCAGATGTAACAAACATCAGATCTGCCATGACCTCTTCCTCTGTCCCCTCGACCCCTTTTGCTGATCCTGTTGCAGCTGTGCCATCTGCAGCCTGTCTTTGTACTCCTCTCTCTAAAACTTTTTGTTCAAAAGGTACTCTTCATTCTCTATGGTAGTGCTAAACCACTACGGGTGCAATGCGCCTTCCGGCCACTAGCACTTTGTGGCGCTGTAACCGCTTCAGCTCCGTGTCTCGTGCTCACCTTTTCCTTCGGTGAGCAGATATCAGCGATGTCTGTGGGAATGTCGGAGCTTTTCTATGTTGGAGGACAGTTTTGCTCTCATCTGGTTAACAACAGGGGAAAGTTGCTGGCTAACGTTAAATACCGTCTGATTTGATTTGATTTTTCTCACTTCACTTTTAAAGTTTGAGATTTCCAAAGCTGCATTAAATGAGGTCGTATTTCTGTTGTGGAATTGGAAACATGGCGTTTTAATAACTAAGGGGCTCAGATTTGACTCAAAGCAGCTTCTGTTCACTAAATGTGGAGCAGTGAGAAATAAAATGCAGCTCAGTCATGGAACATGTGCCTGGAAGCAAACTAATGGAAAGTAGAAACACATGTTTTTACAGCACTGATGATGATGATGATGAGGAGGAGGAGGAGCTGGAGATGCAGAGCAGATCACCCACCGAGGAACGTGCACAGTAAGTACACTCTCTGTTTGATTTCCTTCTGACAGAACATTCAAACAGTCTTATTAAAGGCCAATCTGTTCTACCATTGGATCTTCATCATCATCATCATCATCATCATCATCATCACCACCTGCTGATGGTCCTACTAACCAATAGGGTTGATGAACTGATCTCCTCAGTGCTGAGGGGAAGGAGCCCTTTTGTCTTTCTGCATGTTTTTTAAAGTAGGAAAAATCCTCCTGCTTCACCTGCTCGGACTTCTAAAGGTTAAAGAAGAGTTTTTAATTGAGCATCGATCCGTACAAAATGTGTGTATGAATAAAGTGCATCACAATAATATTCCAAATAGTTTTTAGATTCTAAAGATGCTGAAGTCATATTTTAGTGCTCTGTTCCTTTATCAAGTGCGACTGTTTCCTGTTTCTAAGTGACATCATAGTGTCTGTTTTAGTCCCGTCTGCCTCGCTGTCCAGACCACCTGCTGACACCCAAAGGAAACTGCAGGAGCCTCTAGTAGATGGGAAATACAGGGGGATTTATTTCTCCATCTGCAAAACATTCCTGTTAATAAAATGGATTGTCTTCTGCACTCTGCTGATTCTGTTCTCCTTCAGTCATATACTGATAAATGCCTTTTGTTATCTGGTTGTCTTTGCGTCCTCGTGGCCCCGCCCTGCCTACAGTGAAGAGACCTGCGGCCCTTCCTCCTGAGCTGCAGTTTCTGCTGCTGAAAGAGCAAACTGAGAAGACGGCTCTCAGGTTTTCTTTCCTTCTAAACAATGTCTACACTGTGGCCCGTATGAGTCTGATACGTCTCTATAAGGCTGGACAGCAGTGGGAAATAAAGACATGATGCAGTATAAACAGAGTTTGTTGCTTTGAATTGAAGCAGACAGTGATGTGTTCAGGAACCCTCTGACCTTCTGAGACCTCCTCTTCCCCTCATACACCTGAGCCTCCACACAGTAATGGACCAGCTACATGGAGGGGCTTCTATCTGCAGCGGGAAACGGAGGACGGCCCAAAGCGAGGCGAGTAGAGGCGAGGAGAGTCCAGCTGGTAGCAGCAACAGAAAAGAGCCAAGAGTCCGATGTTTTTAGAGCCACTCTGAAGATGTTACTGTGGCCAGAATCTCTTTTCATTTCTTATCCAATCTGTGATAATAACACAATGTGTGAAAATGACCACATGTCATCCTCACAGCTGGGCCTTCTGCTGCCCCCCCACCGGCACAGAGACCAGATCTCCGGTCTCAGGGACCGAGGCCTGGATCCCAACATAGGCTCAAGCCAGGAAACGCCTTTTATTGCAGCGTCTCCCTCCATATCCAGAACTCACGGACACTGTGTCAGCGCTCCCATCCCACAATTCCTTTTTTGGGGGGAAAGCAGAGAGGGACATTATGGTGAGACTGGAAACAAAAAGACATTCTCCCATGTATGGGTGTGCGATATGTGTCTTCTACCATAAATCTGACTTGTTGTTTTAACGGCGTGTGAGCAGACGTTATCGAGCAGGCTGCGTCACTCGCTTTCCAAAAACCTATCAGAAACACATGAGGTCAGTCACTGCGTCACGCATCATGCATGCAGCACACGTGTGCTCCAGTTAAAGAAGCAACAGCTGCTGAAAAAGTCAGGACTGAATTTAGAAAAGGAGCCAACAAACAGAGTCGGGAGATAAAACACGGACACCGGCAGCCTCGCAGTCTAACGTTATGTTGTTAGACTGAACCGCTAGACTTGGATCCGCCTCGCTCGCGTGGAGCCGGACGTCCGCTTTGTCCGTCAACAAGCGGCTGCTGTTAGAGACCAGCAACACTGAGGACAGAATCAAAGCCACTAAGACAACAGCTCCAGACAGAACTCAGGGCTGATCTGGACTCAGATGAAATGCTTTTTAAGTGCTTTTGTTTTCACTAAATGCTTCAGTTTGAAATAAATTGGAGCCCCTTCTTCAACAGCTGGCAGCAACACACAGCAGCTTGGCTTTAGTCTGGAGATGCTGTTGTCTTTATTCACCAGCCGCTGGAACTTCTACTGTACATTTCCTGCTAAACTGAGGGCTTCCTGCCGAGCCGCCGCTCACCGACACCCTCGCTCAGTCTCCTCCTCCTCTACCACACTCACACAGGACTTTTCCACATTTGTGAAGGAGGCCAAATGTCTCTTTGTCTCTCTCTGTCTCATTGTCCCAAAATCTATCCAGAATCCCAGAAACTATCTAGCTAGTATTTTTGTGGTGATCACACAGCCCTACTCCAGAGTCTGCATGGTTGTCTAAAGCCAGATATAGTCTCAGCCGCTGTGGATGGGCCTTAAGTGATCGTTGTCACCAGTGGACAATACTACACCTTTGCTTCAGGCCTCAGCTGCGTGGATCTGGTTCTCTAACAGTCCTCGGTGGTTGGATAAACTGCCAAAGCGGTTCACGTTCTGCCAGCGTAGCTAACTTCCAATAAGAGCCTGACCCTTCCAACAGATGGAGATCATTTATGTTGCCGTTTCCTTGTGTAGAAATCTAAAGCTTAATCAGCTTGTTCTTTTCTCCTGTGTAGGTCTGCATATCAGAGCTGATAGTTCGGACTCATTAGAAATGGATCTGACTGATTTGCTCCCTTTTCTTCTTGTTGTTCCTCCACTTTTCAACATGTTAAGCCCAGCCCTGTCCCATTGCTGTGCAGATACTATCATTTCCCTTCTTTCTCCTTCTTTCAGCTCTCGTGTTTGAGTAGATTTAATAAAACATTGACTTTAAGTAGAGAACTTGTTTCATCTGATTTCAGCTTTTTTCAATCTGAATAACAGGTCAGTCCGTTATTGTTTAGTTCAGCTTTGAATGCAGCAGAACGTCCTTGATAGTGAATCTGATTTTTGCAGTGTAATATTACAGAGTAAACTGATATACTATATTATGAGCGTTGCTTTCTAAAGTTCTCTGTACAAAATGATGTCCACATTTTAAAGTGAGCTGACTCTCCTGTGACATTTTGAATAAGTAGTGCAGAAGCTGAATTCTAAAAACATTAGTGTTCTCCTCTCTGCCAAGTCGCCTCCTATTTAATATTAATCAGAAGGAAAAGTGACGAGCAAAGTTTCTTAAAAATAGAAGCTCTAGATTTTTATTCTAGTGCTTCTTTATTTCAGCGTTTTGAAGGTTTCTCTGTTAAAGTCCTGATTATTGGAGCCGTGAGGACTTTTCTCCACGTTTGTAAAATGTTTGTCTCCTGCAAAGCAAATCTACCTGTGGCTCCAAATAAAGTGAGCTGAAGGTGAAGCTAATAATAAGCGGAGTCCTGTTGGCCACATCTCAGTGTAATGTAGTGTTGCAGTGACTCAGCGTGACCACTGGAGGGCAGTAAACACTGTGATTCTTTCTCAGTCAGTTTAGAAAGAAGCTCAGTGTTTGTAGCACTTAATAATCTCTGTGTTCACATATAGAGCGTGCTCATCAGCCTGAGGAACATTAGTGCTAAAATAATGCAGTGAATGTGGAATAATGTGGATTATTGGCAGTGCTGCAGTTACTGACAGTGACCACTGGAGGGCAGTGATCATGCTAGTTTCTCTGGGAGATGAATGTTTGTGTTGAACACATCACTGTTGGTATCAGTGTGGCTAACAGCACTCATCAATACAATTCTAATAACAAGATTGATTCTTCATTTGAAATCTGCTCTCAGGCTGCTGCTGGCTTTCTCTTGGCGCTGCTAGAGACGACCTTTAGTTTCCATCCACAGAATATTGATCAGGAGCTTTTAAAGCCGATCCATCGGTTCGATCGATGTCAGTGTCGATAGTGAAATCTTCTCTGAACAGAATCTGGAAGACACGTCGATGCTTCTTAATAACGTCCAGAGAAACAGTCAGAGAGACGTTTCCACTGCGACGGCCAATCAGGTTGGATTATTGTGTTGTTTTGTCCAATCAGGAGCAAATGTTCAACATTTCCTCCTCCGACAGCAGCAGAAGTGAATTTTCAAAGCTTGAACAGAATATATCCATGTAAGCAGCTCTTTAAGCTGACTAAGTTTAATATTGAAGGAAATCTGGGAACATTTTGGAAAGATGATGCTAAATCACTTCATTTAACAACAACTGGATTTCTGGCTGTGCTGGAAAAACTAAAGGAAGATTGATTTGAATCAAATATTGTCAGCAGCATCAAAGTATTGATGAGCAACAGCTGATTATTGGCAGTGATTTTCTAAATCAGCATTTCAAAAGAACTGGCTGTCTTTCTTAAATCTTCTCAGCCTGCTGCTGATCCCTGATCAGTAAATTCAATCTCCACGATGCCTTAGAAATGGATTCAGGCTCATTTCCCACACTGTTCCAACACAGACACATGCAGACACAGCGTTTCATCTGATTGGAGCTGTGATCTGGATCCATTCTAGTCATTGGAGAGAGGAAAGCGGAGGAACTCCTGAGGTAAAGAGCTGAAAATCTGTCCCAGTGAGAGACCTGGAAACCACTTTGAACAACTTGATCCTAACTGGGGGCTTTTTTACACGTCATTGATGGACAGATTTCATGTGGCCAACTTTTAGATTACTGCACGCTTTGGCTTTTACACTGGGTTTACTGGTTCAGGACTGAGGACCAACAGCTGACCCCCCACAGGGACTACTGGAGGACGGAGGACCGGCTGCTCGTTAAACTGATTGTGGACAGGCGGTAGAGGGGCGGGGCTTAGCGGCCTCAGATCATTGGAGGACAGGAGAAGCTGTTGTGAAGCAGAGAGCTAATGGTTCCTAACTTGTGGCTGAGGACCAGGGACCCTGTAGACTGGACTTTGTGGGATCCAGCAGAGCTCATTTCCAGCTTCTTCATGTTTGGGCGCTGACTGAATGTTACTGTAGCATGTTAGCCGTTAGCATCGGGCTCCTAGCCTTTAGCTCTGCTGTCCTACTGTCAGCTGTGGAACTGAGTCCAGCTCACTACAACTTATTGTGAACTCTTAGTCTGCGGTTCCCCAGAAGGCTCCAGGTCCAGGTTCTGAGCTTCTGACTTTTGAGCGCTGTCCGCAGCACTAAAGGCCCTCAGTTCAAACACTGTGTGTGCTGTAGTGTTCACATGCTGCACTTTACTAAATGGGCCCCTCTCCGTGGGGACTTTGTCCCGGACAGGAAGCGGAAAGCCTTCCCAGCGGAGGGAGAGGAGTTTGATCGCGAGCAGAGGTGTAGTCCCCAGAGCTGTGCAGCAAAGCTTCAGAGCAGCAGAGAAACTGGGAGCAGAAGGCTGGGAGGTTAGGGTGTACTGCCATGCATGTGGATCCATCCAGGGAAGGAGGTAGGAGGACTCAAAGGACTGACTTCTACTGTGAAGTCTACTGCATCATTAGAAGGCCTGATTTGTTTGTGGCCACCTGGGGGCAGCACTGATCACTGACAGATCCCTTTGGAACTTGATGAGAGGACAGACTTGTTAGGAAACAGCTGGTTTTTAAGGTGGTGTTAATGTTTAAGGTGGTATTACAATTTTTAACATGTTTTCAAGGTTTTTAAGGCGGTGTTAATGGTTAAGGTGGTATTGCAATTTTTAACATGGTTTCAAGGTTTTTAAGGCGGTATTAATGTTTAAGGTGGTATTGGAATTTTTAACATGGTTTCAAGGTTTTTAAGGCGGTATTAATGTTTAAGGTGGTATTACAATTTAACATGGTTTCAAGGTTTTTAAGGTGGTATTAGAATTTTTAACGTGGTTTCAAGGTTTTTAAGGCGGTATTATTGTTTAAGGGGGTATTACAATTTTTAACATGGCTTCAAGGTTTTTAAGGCGGTATTATTGTTTAAGGGGGTATTGCAATTTTTAACACGGTTTCAAGGTTTTTAAGGCGGTATTAATGGTTAAGGTGGTATTAGAATTTTTAATATGGTTTCAAGGTTTTTAAGTTCGTATTAGAGATTTTAACATGGTTTCAAGGTTTTTAAGGCGGTATTAATGTTTAAGGTGGTATTAGAAATTTTAACATGGTTTCAAGGTTTTTAAGGCGGTATTAACGTTTAAGGTGGTATTACAATTTTTAACATGTTTCAAGGTTTTTAGGGTGGTATTAATGTTTAAGGTGGTATTGCAATTTTTAACATGGTTTCAAGGTTTTTAGGGTGGTATTAATGTTTAAGGTGGTATTTCAATTTTTAACATGGTTTCAAGGTTTTTAAGGTGGTATTAGAAATTTTAACATGGTTTCAAGGTTTTTAAGGCGGTATTAACGTTTAAGGTGGTATTACAATTTTTAACATGTTTCAAGGTTTTTAGGGTGGTATTAATGTTTAAGGTGGTATAGCAATTTTTAACATGGTTTCAAGGTTTTTAGGGTGGTATTAATGTTTAAGGTGGTATTGCAATTTTTAACATGGTTTCAAGGTTTTTAAGGTGGTATTAATGTTTATGGTGGTATTGCAATTTTTAACATGGTTTCAAGGTTTTTAAGGCGGTATTTAGGCTTAAGGTGGTATCAGAATTTTTCTCATGGTTTCATGGTTGTTAAGGCGGTTTTAAGGTTTAAGGTGGCATTAAATTTTTTAACATGGTTTTAAGGCGGTATTAATGTTTAAGGTGATATTAATGTTTTAAGGTGGTGTTAAATTATTTAACAAGGTTTTAAGGGTTTTAAGGCGGTATTAACGTTTAAGGAGGTATTAGAATTTTTAACATGGTTTCAAGATTTTTAAGGCGGTATTATAAGGTGGTATTACAATTTTTAACATGGTTTCAAGGTTTTTAAGGCGGTATTAATGTTTAAGGTGGTATTAGAATTTTTAACATGGTTTCAAGGTTTTTAAGGCGGTATTTAGGTTTAAGGTGGCATTAAATTTCTTAACATGGTTTTAAGGATTTTAAGGTGGTATTAACGTTTAAGGAGGTATTCGAGATCTTAACATGGTTTCAAGATTTTTAAGGTGGTATTACAATTTTTAACACGGTATTAACATTTAAGGTGGTATTAGAGATTTAAACATGGTTTCAAGGTTTTGAAGGTGTTTTTTAGGTTTAAGGTCATATTACAGATTTTAACATGGATCAAGGTTTTTAAGGTGGTTTTAGTTTAAGGTGGTATTAGAATTTTTAACACGGTTTCAGGTTTTTTAAAACAGTATTAAAGTTTAAGTTCGTATTAAATTTTTTAACTTGGTTTCAAGGTTTTTAAGGCGGTATTAACATTTAAGGTGGTATTGGTGTGTTTTTAAGGTTTTAAGGTGCTATTGGATTTTTTGATATGCTGTTAAGGTGGGTTAAAGTGGTTTTAAGTTGACATCAGGATATATATGGGATTCAGGTTTAATGTGGTATTAGACTTTTTGAAATGGTTTTTAAGATTATTTTAAGTTGCATCAGGACTTTTAAGGTGGTGTAAATGTTTACCATGGTATTAGTACATTCATAAGACGGTATTAGAATTTTTGCAGTAGTATAAAGTTTAATGGTGGTCTTAATGTTTATTGCTGGTTTAAAGTTTTTGTTCAAGGTGGTCCTGTTTATCTGGTCTCTGTCTTGATGTGACGTCAGCGTCCTCAGTGGGACCTACGCTCCTGTTTCCTTTGGATGTTTGAAGCTCAGAATTTCCAAATCTGCTCTGAAAGACACTAAGGCACAATCCCAATGTCCCCCCAAACCCTAAGCCCTGAACCCTGACAGACTTTACTGACATCTTTTGGAAAGTGACTGAGTTTAAGAAGCTGCAAGAGCTCAAAATGCTGTAAACAGAACAGGGACAGAACTTTGCCACTTTATCACGTTACCTTGACGACGCTGAAACACGTTGCACACTTTTTATTTTATGTTTTTGGCTTATTTTTAAGTCCTGCAGGCTCTCGCCCTGCAGAGTGGAGGAGAGTTAAATGTCAATATATATTTGTCATTAATCATTAATGCACTATTGTTGGTCAAAACAGCATCATTAAGCAAAACCTAAAATAAATAGTTAATAAACTCAGTGTGTAATAAGGTGACTGCATTCCTCTGACTTCATGAGTTCCATGTACCACCTTAAATCTATGTTAAGAACATTTCTAACAATCTTTAGCATCAGCGTTGGTGTCCATGCTTGTTTGTTTAACGTTCATCTTCTTCTTCTCTTGTCAGGCGGCTGGAGAACAGCTGTTAGTGTCGGTGAATGCTGACAGCAGATTTAGCTGCAGGACTGATGTGGACTCAGTCTGGAGGCAGAGGGGGGCTCCCAGCTTCCTGAAGGCTCAGAAGCTTCTTCAGAGAGACCGTGAACTTCTTTACATCAGTTTGAACTTGGCGCACTGGATAAGACGCCTGCCTCTGGTGTGAGAGACCCGGGTTCAATCCCCACTGTGACCAATCCACCAACATGTCCCTGAGCTGGACCCTTAACCCCTCGTCGCTGCAGAGACCTCTGACACGTACAGCAGCTGTAAGTCAGCTAAATGAATAAATGTCAGGACTCGGTGTGATTTTCAGCCTCTGACCGTTTAAATATTGATGATGTAATGATTTGTGTTTCCTGTCCAGGTGAAGCATCGATGGACCCCTGTGAGGAAAGAGAGGAGGAGTCAGAGCTCAGAGGTGAGATGAGGATTTTCAGTCAGCATGGCAGCAGAAATCTGTTTTACTGTCTGGGTTTCATCATCACCCACTGAACGTTATGGTCCTCCTGGTCTACAGCAGGACTCTGGCTCTACAATAAATAACCACGGTATCCTGATATTCACTCCAAAAGTAGCTACTGGAGACAACAAAGGCTTCTCCAACCTTCACGTTTAGCAGTGACCCTTAAACTTTGAGCTCCTTCCCTGGTCAGGAAAATCTCCCAGCCCAGCTGACTGTGTCTCTGCTATAAAGTCCAGCTGTGGAGCTAAACTAAGAGTCTAACTTCGTCCAGCCGACAGCAGGAGGGAGAGAGAGTCCTCACCAAACCACACAGCTCCTTTTCTTCTTTATTTTGTGGAAGAAAAATGGAACAGGCATAGAAACTTCAGAGAAACGTGCAGTTTAGGGCCGGAGCAAATGGAAACAAGGTGCAAATACAGAAAGCATCAACAGGAAGAGACGCCGACAGGTGGGAATTAAAGTAAAGATAACAAACAATATCAGCTTCTGACTGGGATCCAGTTAAGCGAGACACTTAAAGAAAATGTCCGTCTCTGGTTTAATCAGTCAGTCAGTCTGAATAAAGACACAGCTCTTTGAAAAATACAGTGAAATGTGTTTTAGGATTTTCCATCTGTGTAAAAGATATTTAGTGAGAATGATCAGGTTCCACCTTCCTGTCCTCCATTAGAACCTGATCTAACATTACTATCAGTCAAATTACTGTGTGAGATCCAGTCCCAGAATAATTTAGGTTCATCACAAGATAACAGCAGACCTTCACCTGTTTCTGTTTCTGTGACCAAACACTCCTTCATCAGAATAAATCTTCAGCCTTAGTCGTAAAAGGTGGCGGCAGGGACAAAAATCAGTCGTTGGTTCAAATGTACTTCTTTAGCTGTCGGAGTGAAACTGAGGAATCCACATCTGATCACACAGCAGCAGTGAGGAGGAACATTACAGGACTGATAACAGCTGGAGGACCACGGGGCAGCAGGTCGGTGTTTGTGACCTGAAACATCCGGCCGAGACCACCAGGAGCTTTAAACAGCCGGGCTCAAGATGTCAGAAGGAAACAGGAGGGAGACCTTAAATCCACTCTGACTGAGAGAGGACATGAATTTAACTCTGTGGTCTCTGCTCAAAGCGCTGGACTAAACAGCCTCACGTAGTTCTGCTGAGCCCGGAGCAAAGATTTTCCTGGGGCCTGGACAAGGAAACGGCAGATTAATCAAAGCTACGGCCACAGAATTCCCCCAACAGCTGAAACATTTTAAGCAGCCAAACTCAGAGACAGTGATTCAGAGGAAAATAATATATTTGATCCATGTTGGAAACATCTGTTCCATAAGAACATGTGGAAAACGTGAAGCGCTGTGAAAATGTTCAGGATGAACTGAAGGAGTCTCTGATGGCTCCAACAGCAGCAGCAGAGACTCCTGTCTTTACCACGCTGGAAGAAAAGAACAGGACCGGCTGAAGACACAGCCTGCTCACCCTGCTGCATGCTGGGAAGAGAGCAGCTTCCCCCCGAGCTATCAGACTGTTAGACTCTGATCCGTCCTCAGCTCTGCTCCATGAAGCTTTTAAAATGTGGATCATGTTCTGTTTGTATTTATGGTCTCAGAAGCATGGAAGGAGCCACAGAGCTCATCTTGTTCCCCTGTGCTGTAAAATAACACATAGATCCAGCTGGTAGCCTTGAACACACACCTGTCAGAGCTGCTGTCTGACTGCAGCCTGACTGTCTGTCATGTAGCTGCTGAACCTGCACGGTTACATTTCTACATAGTTGTGCTGAATGGAACCACAGAGGCCACCTGAACAGGATGGACCTGCTCACTGTAACCCAGCTGGGGCACCAAACCAGTCAGACTGTGTGAAGTTATGAGGAAACGTTCAGAAATGATCGTGTAGCACAACAGGAAGTCCAGACTTCATCTGGTTACCCTGTGCTGTGAAATGAATCCACCTCGTAGCCTTGTACAAACACACAAACACACTCTGTTGATCTTAGTGAGGACATTCTGTGACACAGTGCAGCAACTGTGCTGTGGCTCAGGAGGTAGAGCGTATTTCCTGTTAATCACAAGGTCAGCGGTTCAACCGGCTCCTACAGCCTGCATGTCGAAGTGTCCTAGGGCCTTGGTATAGTTTCTATAGTATCAGTGTTATACCACATAGACCAGGTTTGAACACGGTCATCTCAGCCAATAAGCTGGTAGCTTATGTGTTTTAGAGATGCCCTGTCCTTTGATTACAAATCAAATCTGTCAGGTAGGAGTGAGTAGTAGCTGTTTTAAAGGACTGATTATTGAGCAACATCTTGGAGCTCCTCCAACGCTGCCAGTGTTGAAGAGACATCTTATCTAAAGTTACTTTTTAAAAGGAGAAATCAAACTCTGGCACATTGTCTTGAATCATAAGATCCTCAGATCTGAGCTAAGAACACAAGTCATTTCAGTTCAGTTATTTATTTATCTTTATCATTTCATAGCAGATCCTTCAGCCTCCATCACTACTATCATCTAAAAGCTGACAATGCAGGTCATTTTAGGCCAACATCACCATTATTCACCTCTTGGAACAGCCAGTGTATGCACATGTCAACTTACTAACATTACTTATTTTATGTGTTTATCTCCCTCACAGGTCGACCTGTGCCTCTTGAGGCGGAGAGCAGTACCATCATGTTACCACCACACCTGGCTCTCCAGTTTCTGCTCCCCCTGTGGATCCAGCTGACTGGCCATCAGTCCTTAATGACCAGTTACACACTGATGTGGTGAGCAGTGAAACCAGCAGAGGTTGGCAGAGACTTTTGACTTTTCCAAAAGACACTCAGACAGTGAAAAGATTTTCTATCATTACATGTTTAGATCACTCATAAAAAAGCTGGCTGAGAAAAATGATGCTATAGTTTTGGTCACTTAAACTGTTGTTTGGCTGACAAGTCTTTGAGCTAGAGGTCAAGTCTCAAGTCACTGAGCTAGAGTCCAAGTCAAGTCTCAGGTCTCTGAGCTAGAGGTCAAGTCTCATGTCACTGAGCTAGAGCTCAAGTCTCTGAGCTAGAGTCCAAGTCAAGTCTCAGGTCTCTGAGCTAGAGGTCAAGTCTCATGTCACTGAGCTAGAGCTCAAGTCTCTGAGCTAGAGTCCTAGTCAAGTCTCAAGTCTCTGAGCAAGTCAAGTCTCAAGTCACTGAGCTAGAGGTCAAGTCTCAAGTCTCTGAGCAAGTCAAGTCTCAAGTCACTGAGCTAGAGTCCTAGTCAAGTCTCAAGTCACTGAGCTAGAGCTCAAGTCTCTGAGCTAGAGTCCTAGTCAAGTCTCAGGTCTCTGAGCTAGAGGTCAAGTCTCATGTCACTGAGCTAGAGCTCAAGTCTCTGAGCTAGAGTCCTAGTCAAGTCTCAAGTCTCTGAGCAAGTCAAGTCTCAAGTCACTGAGCTAGAGGTCAAGTCTCAAGTCTCTGAGCAAGTCAAGTCTCAAGTCACTGAGCTAGAGTCCTAGTCAAGTCTCAGGTCACTGAGCTAGAGGTCAAGTCTGAAGACACTGTGTGTGCGACTTCGGTAGGACTCGAGTCCATGTCTCAAACTGAAGTCCCCGTCTCTGTTTGACACTGCTCGTCCCTGGTCACTGGTCAGGACACTGGTAGCTGGGAAAAAAACGGCCTGTTTGAGGCCCCAGCTGATCAATCAGCACAAGGTGACTTCCAGTCCAGTAAGCTACCCAATAAGCTAGGTAATGTTAGAATAACAGGGTGGGCTCAGTTATCATAACTTTGTCTGTATTAAAGACAAAAGAATCAGTTCATCCATGTTTAAAGTGCATAAAACAGCCCTGCAGGCTGAACATGACTGGAGCTCCCCGACTACCGCAGGATCCGAACTGGTTTCCTCCTCCTGTAAGAGGGAAACCAGGTGGACCGAACCACTGTGAGGCAAGAGATGGTCCCTCCCAGAACTGTCCAAAGTCTTCAGTCAGGTAATAATGTGCCTTTTTGGAAGCAAATATCTGTGTGAGAGTGTTTCCTCTACTATGAGGTGTAAAGTACAGGTCCAGGCTCACTAACTGAGCCCATCGTCAAGCTGCAGCAACCTCCATCAGAGCAAATGTGTTTCAGTTGTGTGAGAAGGAGCACAGGTGTCTGCAGGAATCAAAATAAAGCAGGCCTGTGAGCCAGCAAAGTGTTCAGGGTTGCATTAGTTAGTTCAGTTTAAAACTGATGCTTAAACTTTTTCCTAAGTATGTTGCTCAGTTTGAAAGACTTGAGTTCATTTGTGCTTCAGTGGCCCAACGTCAGTTACTTCAGGACATGTTTGAGTTACACACATGAGAATGCACTGCATTTGAGTTGGATATATTTAAGTGTATATGGTAGATTTATCAGACATCTTTAATTTACCATTTATTTCAGAAAAACACATGAAATGTTCAAAATATGTTGGTAATAAAATAAGTACATTTTGAGACTCTGCTTTCTCTGAGTACTTTAATGCTGCTGTGGCCCTCCTATGAGGTGACAGTACCAAAGTGGCCCCTGGGTGGTTTGAGTTAGAGACTCCTGCTGCAGATGGTTACAGGTCACAGCTTGCAGAATACCAGGTGAACTGGTTTCTGTGGGACTGACTTTGTGTCTTCAGACCAGTCAGACTGCATGTTCTGATGGTGAGACAGCAGCTGCAGTCACATGACTGATTATGGGAGGAGTCACCATAATCTCTGTCTCTACAGACGGACTTGGACGAGACGCCATCAGGCTGCTGATCTGACGGACGTCCACAGGAACAAGCTGAGTGAGTCTGATGTTTGTACCTTTGAAAATAGTGATGGGAATCAGGTCTTTGGAGGAGCCGGATCTGATGGATCTGGTCCTTTCAGAGAAACATGCTCCTGCTCAGGGCTTGACATTAAATCTTTGCTCACTAGCCAATATGGCTAGTGATTTTCCAAAGTTACTAGCCACGCAGCATTTTCACTAGTCACATTTTTGTTTTTGGGAAATTAAAATTGACAGTGGTGTGCTAGAATGTCCTAATATTATCATTAGCTCTAAGGTTGTGTGTAAAGCTCCTTTTTTTTTGAAAACGTGCAGTTTATTAAGATAAACACATTAAATAGTAGCTTCTTATTAGATATAATAAAACTGCTGGCTGTAAAAGTTTAAACTAAAAAAACTAAAGTGAAAAAACAATTCATTCCTCAGAGCTCTGACTGGATTTGTTGCTCTGAGTTACTTTACAAAACAAGTTTACAGCTCTTTTCTCCAGATTATCCCAAACAGATGCATCTCCTGCTTATGGCATGACAACTTTTATTAAAACATAGGTCTGTATTTTAATAATCAACTCTGGAAATGTAGCTGTGACAGGATGATTGGATGTAGCTGTGACACTTTCTCTTTCTCTCGTCCTGCTGTGCATTTCTTCTCCACACTGCTCGGCCTCGAACACTCACACACTGACTGACCGCTGTGTTCATGTGTGTGTGTGTGTGTGTGCGACCTGTCGAGTGTGAACAGATTCAACTTTTATGTTCACTGCTTCAGCTAAAGGTTTGTTAAGCTGTCATCAGCTGTGGAAGGAAGGAAAACCAGTTTACAGAGGAGGAGGGAGAGAGGAGAGGAGGGAGGGAGAGGAGGGAGAGAGGGGAGGGAGAGGAGAGGAGGAGGGAGAGAGGGGAGGAGGGAGAGAGGAGAGGAGGGAGGGAGAGGAGGGAGAGAGGGGAGGGAGAGGAGAGGAGGAGGGAGAGAGGGGAGGAGAGAGAGAGGAGGAGGGAGGAGAGGAGGAGAGAGAGAGGAGGAGGGAGGAGGAGGAGGAGGAGAGAGAGGAGGAGAGAGAGAGGAGGAGGGAGAGAGGGAGGAGGAGAGAGAGGAGGGGAGGAGGAGGAGGAGGGGAGACGTGCCAACAAACCGAGCCTCTCTCTGCTTCAACTAAAGGTTTGTTAACCTGTCATCAGCTGTGGAATGAAGGAAAACCAGTTTACAGAGGAGGAGGGAGAGAGGGGACGAGGGAGAGGAGGAGAGGAGGAGGAGGAGGAGGAGGAGGAGGAGGAGGAGGAGGAGGAGGAGGAGGAGGAGGAGGAGGGTGGACTGGTAATCCGGCCCAGTGGGCTACAAACAACAACAAGATGCTGATTACTGCATTATGTTCTATTATATTTTATATTCTGAATTGTCAGCTGAATTTTGTGCTTCCCTTTATAAAGTAAAGACATTTCCACCTTAAATGTCTCCAGAATGCAGGAAACTAAGTGTTTAATGCTCAAAATCTTCTAACAGGCCTGTAACAGTCTGTCAGACTCATAGGCCCAATCCCAATGACCCCCCTAAGCCCTGAACCCCTCACAGACTTTACTGACGTCACTTGGAAGAGGCTGCAAGGCTGCAAGGGCTCAAAATGCTGTAACGAGGAACGGGACGGCCCTTTCCCACTTTATCACGTTACCTTGACAACAACAAAAAACGCTGCACACTTTTTATTTTATGCTTTTGTCTGATTAATGAAGTCCTGCAGGCTCTTATAGTGACATCCACTCTACAGAGTGGAGGAGCGGTAAATGTTAATATATTTGTCAATAATCATGAAGAGGCGACACTATTGTTGGTCAAAACACACATCATTAAGCAAAAACTAAAATAAATAGTTGAATAAACAAAGTGTGCAGGCTAATAAGGTGTGTTCCTCTGACTTCATGTGTTCTATGCACCATCTTAAGTTCAGAAAAATTCTAACAATGTTAACATCAGTGTTGGTGTCAGTGCTTGTTTGTTTACCGTTTTCTTCTTCTTCTCCTATATAGGCGTATTTGCCGTGATTTTTTCTCTTTCCCCCGTGTTTCACGTCATACCGCTATGAACTGTGGGCAATTCCCTCAGCCAAAGTCTGCAGAAATGCTGGACTTCACGGAAAAGGGTCTAAAAAGGGCTCAAAATGTCCGCGAGAGAGCCCTCGCGCACTTGACGATTTGACAGTGGGACGGCCCTAAGCCCTCACGGACTTCCCGGGAATGCGCCTAAAAGTCTGTGAGTCTGTGAGGGTGGAGATTGGGATTGGGCCATAGACTGTCAGACTGCAGCCCTTCTGTCACGCTGCCCCCTGCTGCTGACTGGCAGCACTGCAGCTCACACTGGCTTTAAAGTCTCTTCTGGATCTGAAGGTGTGAGGATGTGACGGCTGTTTGCTCCTTAACCTGCAGACAGTTTTAGTAAACTTCATGTTGTGATGTCAGACTCTAGGAGGCGGGGCTTGAGTTGTTGTATAGACTAATGACGTTCCCATCAGCCTCAGCGGTGCTGCTCAGTATTGTTTGGCGTCGTGAGCTGTGCTGCTTTCGGCTAAAGACACCAGCTAGCCTTTATTTCAAGAACAAACAACCTGTTCTCACTAGAACGTCAGTCACAAACTAACTCCTGGTGTCAGTTTTAACAGAACAAAACTTCACCTTTCTGAAGGAAGAAATCTGACCATATCTTAGCATCCTGCTAACATTTAGCGTTTCCTTTCAGTGGTGCTTTAACTCAAAGGCGGCTCTCTGTAACGGAAAGAAGTGTCAGCAGTGTGCCGCCTTAAAATGACCACAGAGTCCAGAGAGCAGCAGCAGGAGCTCTGATTGGACAGACTCAAACACAGCTCCTGTGTCGGCCAATCAGAGCTCCTGCTGCTGCTCTGAAACATTTGTGTTCCAGTTTTCCTTCAGCTCTAAAATACTGTCTGACTTTAGCAGGGAGCCACCATGACGGAAAAGGACCTGTTGAAGACTCTAAAGGATTTAAAAGAGGAAGAATTCAAGGAGTTCAAATGGTCTCTTAAGCAGCCTGTCCTGAAAGGATACCAACCCATCAGCGAGTCCGAGCTGGAGACAGCAGACAGGTTGAAAACAGTGGACCTGATGGTGAACGCCTTTAATCTTCATGGAGCTCTGAAGGTGACCAGGAAGGTCTTAGAGGACATACCCAGGAACGACCTGGTGCAGAGTCTGCCAGAAACCAGCTCAGGACCAGGAGGTCAGTCTCTATGTTATATAAACTTGTAAAGGAACAGGGTCTCAGCACAGAAGCTCTCTGCGTTCACCAAAGAATAAAGTTTGAGGCCCACGTGAAAATGAAAAACTAATTGACAAGTACAAGTAGTGAAAATATGTATAACGCGTGATCTCTCAGTGTCAGCAGATGTCTTTAAAGCAGAGGACCGTCCTCCTCTCAGTGTGAAGGTAAAGCTGCTGTAATCTCTGGCTGTAGAAGACAAAGTGTTTAGTTTAGGGATCGAACCGATATGTTTTTTTCAGCCGATCCCAGTATGAGTAACCAATTAGACCGATGACTGATATGTGGAACGATATACATTTGCTTTAAAAATTTTAATCTTGGTGTCCAAATTTAGAATAACACAAAACTTTGTTAAAAATAACAAGATTAATGTGAATTGTCATGTTTAATCTTTATAAATTAAATGAATTAGAGATCCATCCCAGAGATGCAGCTGTTAACCACGAGTGATAAATGATCAAACTTTGTGTTTACCAGCTTTATATTGTATTTATTTTATATTTTTAGGATTTCATTGAGACTATTTATTGGTTCTGTTCTTTATATATCCTCCTATTGTTTTTTTCATTGCTAAATAATTACCTTTCTTATTAAAAAAATGAATAAATTCAGGACAGTAATCAAAATTAACTATTTTATTGTGACTGAGCAGCAAAAACAGTAAAGTTTACAGCAGCACAGTCACTTTATAAAATCAGTATCTCACTGGAAACAAATGGAACATGTTAAATAAAGTTTAAAGAAAACAGCAGCCGTGGCCGCTCCTCTCCCTGTCCTCCTCCTCCTCCCTCTGCTGCTGCTGCTTTGGCTCAGCAAGCAGCTGAGTTCACAAGTTGCTAAATGTTAAGGTCCAGTAGCATCTCAGCTAAACAGAGAGGTTTCTTTTTAGCTTGTTAATGACAAACTAGCTATTAGCCGAGCTAGCACATGTGCGTGTGTAAAACACAGAGAGCTGCGGTGGAAGAGCCAGGATCTGTGCACGGTCCTGCTTGGTGTACTGGTGCTGCTGGTTTAGCTGCACTTCCTTCCAGTAACGGCCGTAGTTCTGGTCACCTTGTGCCTTTCTCAATCTGTGTTCTTGTCCTTTCTTGTGAAACGTCATCTTTTGTGGCCCAAGTTCTGTCCCAATACACAAGTTTGCATTTTGGCAAGAACGGTTAAAAATCCCGGAAGTGTTCTTGACACGCCCATTTTACCCAGGATGCATCGTAACTTGTGTGAACTTGCCGGCAGAGATATCCCAGCATTCATTTGAGAGAGAGAGAGACAGAGAGAGAGAGACAGAGAGAGATCAGCTACGCAATAACGATTTTTTTTTCAATCCGAGTACAGATATTGACTCGTATGATACTCGTACTCGGCAAAAATGCTTTATCCGTATCGGATACTCGCTTTCAGCCGAAAGTATCCGCTCAACCCTATTAAACATATGAATTCCTGCTTTGTCAGGTCTGTCAGCAAGACAGCAGGACAACAACTTCTAAAATGTTTGTTTTCTGAATGGAGTTCGGATCGATCAGGGCTGTGCTATGCTAACTTGGTCACAGTAAAGTACAACGACAGCTGGAATAAAGTTACATGTTTTCTGAACTCACCAGGTAGTTCAGCCTCCTCGCTTTTTTCTCCAAGTAACGCCCAGCTTTGTCCGGTTTTATATAAATATGAAGTCGTAGTCCGACAGAGCTAACGATGCTAACAACAACACTGGAACCGGATGTGCACGGCTGCTGAGAAGCTCCAGTCAAGATAAATAAACGTTGAAATCCCAAAACTAAAGTAAAAGCTAATTTAATAAAACAGTTAACTCCGAAGCTCCTCCTGCGAGTAAACGGCGTAGCTGTCAGAACCGAAACCGACCGACTGTGGGTGTTTATTTCTCCGAAGGTCGCGGCGCTGCTCCCTGCTCCTCTCCCCCAAGTTTAGCAGCTCTCAGCCGGCCTGCAGATTTTCAATCCCCCGCTCTGCCCGGCCCTCTGCACACAACGCTCTGAAGCCTCGGTGACGTACGGACAATCTCAACACTGATAGGCTATCGCGACTCAGCGTTGCGTAACTTCTTCCATTGTCTTTTCCTTTCCTTTGCGTTGCCTTTGCACCGCCTTCAGTGTCGCCATAGCGCCGACAGGAAATCGCTGCTCTACGCTGCCTTTGCATTGACTTTGTATGTAAACTCACCGCCCCGAACGCTCGCTTTACTTTTGGTCTGAAAGCACCTTCAGAGAGTGGCTTGTGTGGTGTCCAACAATAATGCTGCGGTGATGTGTTAAGAAATCCGCTTGACACTGTTCTTGATCACAAAAATTTATTGAATCAAAAGAGTTCAGCATCATTTACAAGCTCTGCAGCAGCTTGGAGAGTGACCGAGCCCGATTGCCACTCTGCCTCACTGTTCATTACACATAGCTATATAGGACATGTTCAAACATCTGGTAAGTATCATAAAAAGGTTGGGTTTGCAAGGTGAGAGGTGAACCCCTTAACAGGATGTAGTACTATTTAGGTTGTAAAACAAGGGGTTAAAAGTCAAATTCCATAGACATCAATCACTACTCTTCCTGTAGAGGGTAGCTGACCCTTTATCTTGTTGATACAGCTGCCACTTTGAGCTGCTGTGAGTGAAATACACAGACACCAGATACTACACTTGCGTGCGGACTGTTTGGTTCTGTTTGTCCTAGTAGGCTTGCTGTAGTTTTCTCGGTCCTGGCGTAGTCTGGAAGCAAAGCTGTTTTCCCCATTTTTGTTCACTTTTGTCTCATCTTAATCCATAAGAACACGTGTCTGTGAGTACTGCTTATCCTTTATGAGACTCGCTTGTAATGGTTACTGGAAACAGCATTTATTTGTGTGGAAAACATTAAAAACGCCCGCGATGCTAATGGCGTTAGCCCGTTAATGGCATTTTCCATTATAAGTTAGCATCGTGCTAATCGTAGTTATTATGACAGCAAGCTTCACATTCAGGAAAAATTGTGACCTTTATTTATTATTTCTGTATTTCAGTTTTAGAGTGTTTCTAATTAAACATTCCGAAACGACCTGCTGTCTGCTGGATTCATTAATACCTGTTAGCTAGCTGCTAAGCTAGCTAATGTGTCCACATCATAGCGAGGGCAGAATATCTATAAAACTTGTGTATTTACAAGGTTTTAACTGCATATTGTTATGTTGTATTATCTACAGAACAGAATAAACTAATGATGAAAGCAGAAAAATCCTTACCTCCTGTCACTGCGCTTTCAGACCAAACACGTAATTTTCAGCCTCGCAGGCGTTTTCCTCGCGTGAGGACATTCACTGCAAGTGTTCACACACAACGCGCAACGCAATAAGGTTAATAAACACAACTTGGCATTAGTGCACCTGTATGAACCCAAAGGAAACATTCTGCTGTGATTAAATAGCAATAAACGGATTAAACCACTGCTGTAGTCTACGTGATACGCAGGTATGCGCCATATAACCACTAGGAACGGTCAAAGATTTCCGTATACCCTCTTAAAACAGCGAGATGATTCGTAACAACATCGTTTTTGTGGCAGAACTTTCACACGTTCATTCATAAATTCACCCCGTTTGTGTTGCAAAGCTCTGAACTGACGTTTGCTGCCTTTGTGGCCTGATGGTGCGTTCGAGACCGGTCGGAACTGGGACATTTCCCAGTTCAAACGTCCGAATTCCGACATCAAAGCGTTCCCAGTGCATGGTGGTGCATGATGCTGAAAGTGAACGAAAATAATGGCTGACCGTGACAAAGTGTGCGCACAGCTGCAGCCTCAGCAGCTTTAGGTGTTAATTAAAAGGATGGCAGTTTAACTGCAACAACTGACATAAACAGCCCAGACGTTACTGGTTCTGTTTCCCTCTGGCTGTAAGTTGGCAGCCCTGAAGTCAGTCAGTGTTGTCGGTTACACTTCATAATGTTTCAGCATTTTAACAATAACTTTTATGCATTAAAGACTTTTTGAGATTCTTTACTGTAGCCAGCTACCTAATGTGTAAAACATATTTCTACATCAATATACATGCAGAACAGGTTTTACTGCATGACTGCATGTATTATTTTAATTCAAATACATGCAAATATACGCTTTGTTGCCTTTTAGTTGATGGTTTGCCATTTACAAAGTGAGCTTCCATGGCGCTGACATTGTTTTGTGCCGCCATTCAGCTGCTACCGTGAAGTCGGGATACAAATTTTTCCGACTTAAAGTGGCGCTCAGGATAGTTTTTCTAGTTGGAGGTCAGAAATTTCCCAGTTTTAAGTTGCCTGGAACGCAGCATGAGACCGGATCTGACATCAGTTACCAAACAACCACACAGCTGCATGGCGTCACTCTGCGCACGCTTGAAATGAACTAATGTGAATCACTGAAGGAGACGTGAAACACGAAAGCAAACTACACTCTTTTAGTGTTTTGGTGAGCCTGCAGCTGAATCTCCTGTCGCTCGGGTGACGCTGCAGCTGCAGCAGATGAGACTAACGCTAAAGTTACTGAAACACAGAAAATGAGGCTGATGTTATCGTGAACGCTACCTGCTGAGTGAAAACAGCTTACAGGCCTGTGAACGCTATCAGTCACGGAACTGTAACAACATTGTTGGTCTAATAATTAATTGAATCTAAAACTAGTTAACTAACGTTAATGTGGTGGATCAGTGTGTGTGTGTGTGTGTGTGTGTGTGTGTGTGTGTGTCTACAGCAGTAGAAGTAGCATTTAAGCTGATCCAGTACATGAATGAGTTTTGCTGGTAGAACTGCACACAGGCCTGTGTTTATTTTTATTACTTCTACCGATTAGCCTCAGCTTTCTATTATTGTTAATAATAGCTGCAACTTGCTCTGTGATATATTATTGATAATATATATACAAATATACACGGCGAAATTATAAATGGTATTTTCACAACTGATGTGAGTGATCATCTCCCTGTATTTACAATTTATGATCATTTCCATATTAAAGGCACAATATGTATTTTTTTGGCTTAAAAAATATAAGAAATCACTTTATCCATGTTATATATTTTTTAAAGTTGTGTATTTACATTATCCCGACAGTTCCAATTAACTTCTAAATCCAGAGAAATTAATATTTTAATTCAAGACACGGGCCGTGTCTTTATTTCCAGCTATGTCGCCCGCCTATCACGCCATATCCATCGCTTGCCTCTTCCTTCCCGCTGAACTCGGTGGAACCGCCAAACTCAAAGAGGAACACTGACAGTATAAGGGGAACACCCATATAAAAAAAGTCGGCATTTCGGCATTCAAGCCGAAGCCGCAGAAAGAAGCTGAGAGAGAGGCCGACAACAGAACGATTTTTACTGTTTTCATAACGCTATTTCATCACTAAATCCATATCTGAAAAGTTTTGAGGCTAGAAATCAACTGTGTAGATGTCGAATATCGGCAGTTTTACTACAAATGATGGCTGAATCGAAAATGTGCTCCTAATGCTGAGTTGTGACGCCCGCAACCGCCAGCTGGGGAGCTCGCTGAATCAGCCCGCTGGAGAAGCTTATGAGCCGGCCTGCCAGATCAGCGCACAGAGCCCTCAGACACACAGACCACTGCAGCCAGCAGAGTGAAGACCCACAGCTGGGAGATAGTTTTAACGCTCGTATCAGCTGTTATTCTGTCATTACATTCTGAGTAATTTTGTAAGGTTTTAACTTAAATCAAGAGACATCTGGATCATGTACTGAAAAAATACTAAGAGAAAATCTGGTCGTAGTGAAACTTTGAAAATTGTGCATGGACTAGCAAATAAAAAAGTCAAATGATTATATAGATATGAATATGTCACTGATCAAGCAAATTATAGATGTTATTGTTGAGCCTTTTTCTTATATTTGTAATTTGTCATTCACTACAGGGAAATTTCCAGAACGTATGAAGATAGCTAAAGTGGTTCCACTCTTTAAAAAAGGAAATAAAAATGATGTTTCAATTACAGACCTATATCTCTGTTACCACAGTTATCTAAAATCTTAGAAAAATTATTTGTGAATAGATTTAAAAACTTTTGGATAAAAACAAATTGTTAACAAATAGTCAATATGGATTTCGTTCAAATCATTCAACTGCAACAGCAATTTTGGAACTGGTAGAAGATAACCAACGCTATGGATAAGAAATATGTTACTGTAAGTGTCTTTGTGGACCTGCAAAAGCGCTCGACACTTTAGACCACTGATATATTATTGATTATATTATATAAATATGGTATAAGAGGTATAGCTCATCAGTGGGTCAAAAGTTATTTAAAAGACAGAGAGCAGTTTGATGAAATCAATGGCATCAAATCAAGAAATTGTCCAATAAATTGTGGTGTACCCCAGGGATCGGGTACTAGGTCCAGTACTTTTCTTCTTTATGTGAATGATATAGTAAATGTTTCTAAGTTACTGAAATGTATTTTGTTTTATGGATGATACTACTTTTTTTATGCTGGGAAAAATATAAGTGAGGTATTACAAGTTGTAGAGTATGAGTTTGGGAAAATTATAAAATGGTTTAACGCCAATAGACTCTTTAAATATAAGTAAGACAAAATTTATGATTTTTAGTTGTATAAATGTGGATTTAAATGTAGCATTGACAGTACAAGGAGTACAGATTGAAAGGACTCAGGAATTTAAGTATTTAGGTGTTGTGATCGATGAACAGCTGACATGGAAATTCCATATTGACCATGTTAAATCAAGGGTATCCCAAACTATAGCTGTGTTACATAAAGTAAAAGAATCTGTTAATAAATGTGCCTTAATTCTGTTATATAATTCATTGATTGTTCCACATCTGACCTACTGCATTGAGGCATGGGGAAGTGCAAACAAGACTTATATAGGACCTGTCTTTAAATTACAAAAACGCGCCATTCGTGGTTGTAAATGGAAGTGAATATAGGGCTCACACAAGTTCAATGTTTATACAGTTAAAAATATTAAAATTCAATGACCTATTAGAATATAGTCTTCTAAAAATAATGTATAAAGCGCATTTGAAGATATTACCTGAAAACTTGCAAAATAGATTCATTAAGAGAGTTAGTAAATTTAATTTAAGAGGAACGGAAGTCTTTCAGAAATCTGAGTTTAGAACAAAGTTAAAGGAAAGATGTGTCTCGGTTAGGGCTGAACGATTAATCGGATTGCGATTTAATCGCGATTTAATAAAGCGCAATTTTCTAATCGCAAAGGCGGCGATTATACTCTGGTCACATGACACCCAAGCGGAAAGCAGTCTGACGAAGTTAATGCTTCGTCTGCACGTTACGCTGTAACTTGCCTTCTTGTTGTAAAATGGCCTTAAGCTTGACAGAAACTCAGCTACATAAACTTTAATGTCACATGGAATGAAAGCAGCAGCCGCCACCGCGGGTAACTTGGTGGTGGGTGAATTCATCAGGCCGTCCGCGGCTTTGATGGACGGAAAAATGCACAACAGAAAGAGGCGTGTAGTAAGATAAGCGTGTTGTGGCGATCGGCACCTCAGGCCACACACACAGCCACCAGTCAGCTCAGGAAATATCTGTAAACTGGCGTTTCAAACTAAACGCCGAAAGAGGCCCAGTGTGTCCAGAGTTACAGCCTGGTTAAAGCCGGTGCGCCGCTCACCAGCATCGGAGGCTGCGGGGGAGGAGGGGGGAGGAGGGGACTCCGGTGTTGTCGGAGAATTACTAAGCTTGTCTATTAAACACGAGAGGTGTCACTCTGTTCTGTTTTAGTTAGCAAACTTATGAATTGAACCTCCAACTGAGTATTTTTAGTTTGCTCATGGGGATACAGAAAGATGGACTCCAGGAGATCTGACCTGAGATCAGGACTCATTAATTGGTGGTTGAACTGTGGGTTTTGTATTGAGGCTTACTGTATAACACCCTGTGGTGAAAAGGTAGGCCGACCTGATGATATTATATCATATTATTTAATGCCATGACTTGACTCAAATTGTCTCTCATATTATTATAATTTCATATATCTTATTGCTCATAATAATAATTTTACCTAATTCATCACAACACAGGCCTGAGCCACAAGACAGTTTAATCTATCTAATATCACACTACACACTGATTTACTGCTTGTCCGTTTTGAATAATACAGAAGTTAAAGAGCTTAAAAATTAATCGAATCGAAATCGCAATATTGGTTAAAAAAAATCGCAATTAGATTATTTTCTAAAATCGTTCAGCCCTAGTCTCGGTGCAGGGTGTCAGTCTGTGGAACAATCTAAATAGTGAAATTAAAACTTCAACATCATTATTTGTTTTTAAGAAGAGAGTAAAAGCTTTACTAATAGAAAAATATAATGTATCCATTTAGTAGGAAAATGTGTTATTTGATTTATGACTTTGTATAGGTGCTGCAAAGTAGATGTGTGTTCTAAGTGTACGTCTTTGGAATTGTAATTTGATTTATGTTGATAAGGGGCAGATATTATAAGTTTATCTTCTTTTTGATCCTTTTCATTTCTTTTTTTTAAAAGAATGAAATAAATATATGAACTGAACTGAACTGAAATGTGCAAAGTCTTCTGGGGGAGGAGCCCCAGACCCCCCTAACACGTCCCCACCACGTTTGAACACAAAGTGACGCCTTTCCCACCTCTAACTCTCATTGGCTGTTAAAGTCTTTTGCGTTGTTGATAAGCAGTCCTTCAGAATGATCTCTGTTACATGTCCATACTGTAAGTATTAGTGAGAGTAGTGGTGCTCATAGGACGTCGCTCTGGGACGGGGGAGTACGAGGCTGGGATTGAACACATATTCTGCAGTATTTATCAGGATGTGGTGAAGTTTCAACCAACAAATGAAACTATAATTTCAGCCTGTTTACATCAGTACTTACCATTTATTAATTGTCATGTCAATAAATAAATATACTTCTTTCAGTTCACTTCAACTTTATTTATATAGCACCAACTCACAAAAAAAGTCATCTCATTACTGATCAGCCTCCTGTGCCTACATTTGTCATTCTTAGACCAGAATGACTGTGAAAGTTCTTCAGCTTCAATCTGTTAAAAATGTCTTAATTAGTTTTTTGAAGAACGCTGCAGAAACACTGAGCCATGAACAGGATCAGAAGCAGCACCTTCTCTACTGATGAACAGTGACTTCAGGCTGAAGGGGAGGCAATTTTTGGGGGAATATAAAGTCAGTACAAGGACGGGACTGATTCATCAAGACACACTAACTGCCAACCCTGATGATCTTTGTTGTGTCTTCATTCAGGACCTCCTGATGAAGTCTGTCAGCGTAAACTTAAATCTAAGCTGAAGAAGAAGTTCCAGTGTGTGTTTGAAGGGATTGCTAAAGCAGGAAACAAAACCCTTCTGAACCAGATCTACACAGAGCTCTACATCACAGAGGGAGGGACTGCAGAGGTCAATGATGAACATGAGGTCAGACAGATTGAAACAGCATCCAGGAAACCAGACAGACCAGAAACAACCATCAGACAAGAAGACATCTTTAAAGCCTCACCTGGAAGAGATGAACCAATCAGAACAGTGATGACAAAGGGAGTGGCTGGCATTGGGAAAACAGTCTTAACACAGAAGTTCACTCTGGACTGGGCTGAAGACAAAGCCAACCAGGACATACAGTTCACATTTCCATTCACTTTCAGAGAGCTGAATGTGCTGAAAGAGGAAAAGTACAGCTTGGTGGAACTTGTTCATCACTTCTTTACTGAAACCAAAGAAGCAGGAATCTGCAGCTTTGAAGAGTTCCAGGTTGTGTTCATCTTTGACGGTCTGGATGAGTGTCGACTTCCTCTGGACTTCCACAACACCAAGATCCTGACTGATGTTACAGAGTCCACCTCAGTGGATGTGCTGCTGACAAACCTCATCAGGGGGAACCTGCTTCCCTCTGCTCGCCTCTGGATAACCACACGACCTGCAGCAGCCAATCAGATCCCTCCTGAGTGTGTTGACATGGTGACAGAGGTCAGAGGGTTCACTGACCCACAGAAGGAGGAGTACTTCAGGAAGAGGTTCAGAGATGAGGAGCAGGCCAGCAGAATCATCTCCCACATCAAGACCTCACTGAAGCCTCCACATCATGTGCCACATCCCAGTCTTCTGCTGGATCACTGCTACAGTTCTGGAGGAGGTGTTGAAGACCAGAGAGGGAGGAGAGCTGCCCAAGACCCTGACTGAGATGTACATCCACTTCCTGGTGGTTCAGTCCAAAGTGAAGAAGGTCAAGTATGATGGAGGAGCTGAGACAGATCCACACTGGAGTCCAGAGAGCAGGAAGATGATTGAGTCTCTGGGAAAACTGGCTTTGAGCAGCTGCAGAAAGGAAACCTGATCTTCTATGAATCAGACCTGACAGAGTGTGGCATCGATATCAGAGCAGCCTCAGTGTACTCAGGAGTGTTCACACAGATCTTTAAAGAGGAGAGAGGGCTGTACCAGGACAAGGTGTTCTGCTTCGTCCATCTGAGCGTTCAGGAGTTTCTGGCTGCTCTTCATGTCCATCTGACCTTCATCAACTCTGGTGTCAATCTGCTGGCAGAAGAACAATCAACCTCCCAGAAGTCTGAAACAAGAAAAGGTAAATCTGCACTGACACAGTTCTACCAGAGTGCTGTGGACAAGACCTTACAGAGTCCAAATGGACACCTGGACTTGTTCCTCCGCTTCCTCCTGGGACTTTCACTGCAGACCAATCAGAATCTCCTACGAGGCCTGCTGACACAGACAGGAAGTGGCTCAGAAACCAATCAGGTAGCAGTCAAGTACATAAAGAAGAAGATCGAAGAGACTCCCTCTGCAGAGAAAAGCATCAATCTGTTCCACTGTCTGAATGAACTGAATGATCGTTCTCTAGTGGATCAGATCCAACAGTCCCTGAGTTTAGGAAGTCTCTCCACAGATAGACTCTCTCCTGCTCAGTGGTCAGCTCTGGTCTTCATCTTACTGTCATCAGAAAAAGATCTGGACGTGTTTGACCTGAAGAAATACTCTGCTTCAGAGGAGGCTCTTCTGAGGCTGCTGCCAGTGGTCAAAGCCTCCAACAAAGCTCTGTAAGTGGGATTTATTCATCAATAAATACTCTGCTTTCTTTCAGCTGGAGAAAAAATAAATGTGTTACTACTCCTGTTACTTGTTTCCTTCCTGTTGTCTCTCCAGACTGAGTGGCTGTAACCTCTCAGAGAGAAGCTGTGAAGCTCTGTCCTCAGTTCTCAGCTCCCAGTCCTCTAGTCTGAGAGAGCTGGACCTGAGTAACAACAACCTGCAGGATTCAGGAGTGAAACTGCTGTCTGCTGGACTGGAGAGTCCACACTGTGAACTGGAAACCCTGAGGTCAGATGAAGTTACACTTTGTCTTGAAATATTCATTGATTTCTCTAAATATCAAGCAAAATTTAATTTAACCAACCTCTCATATTTCACAGTATAAAACATCTGTTAAATTTCAAATGTATTTTGTTGTCATTCAGATTCACATATTGTACAGCATGAAACATGAACTCTGGATGAAATTAAAATACTTATTTATGTCAAATGCTACATTAATATAATTTCATAATTATTTATTTCTGATTAAGTCATGATTAAATGTCAAATCTACAACATGTTTAGAATCAGACAGCAATGATTTCAACACATGCTGAGAAGATGTTTTAAACTCATCAGCAAAAGTCCAAATTCAGTATTTTAATATTTCAAATCAAATGTTGTCTTGTTGATTATTTCCTCTCCAGACTGAGTGGCTGTAACCTCTCAGAGAGAAGCTGTGAAGCTCTGTCCTCAGTTCTCAGCTCCCAGTCCTCTAGTCTGAGAGAGCTGGACCTGAGTAACAACAACCTGCAGGATTCAGGAGTGAAACTGCTGTCTGCTGGACTGGAGAGTCCACACTGTAAACTGGAAACCCTGAGGTCAGGATTCATTAACCCACTGAGCTGATGACCATCTAAAATCTGATTTACATTGGTGAATAAACAGCTAACCTCTGTAGGATTGTTTCTACTGATATGATTTGTCAAGGACCTTTAACTAAACTTTGACAGTAGTTTCTAGACTTAAGATCCCATGAGTATTCATGAGTATATGAGTAAATAATTTTCTGTTGTTCATTCTTCTGTTCTTGAATTATTAAATGCCACTCATGATCTTAAAGATGTCTTCTACATTTGTATCTGACACAAAAAAACATCCCGCCTCTCAGAGGGTTTCTGTGTGTGTTGGTTTGTGTGTTTTCAGGCTGTCAGGCTGTCTGATCACAGAGGAAGGCTGTACTTCTCTGGCCTCAGCTCTGAACTCCAACCCCTCCCATCTGAGAGAGCTGGACCTGAGCTACAATCATCCAGGAGACTCAGGAGTGAAGCTGCTGTCTGCTGGACTGGAGGATCCACACCGGAGACTGGACACTCTCAGGTATGAAGAGGCCTGCTGCAGCCACTGGCAGTCTGATAGAGGAGGTGTTTTTGGTTAATGGTGGGCATGAGTGTTATATGAACAATCACACGTGTAAGAGCCTTTTTCCTTTGCTCAGAACAGAAACACTGGTTGAACATAAAAAGGAGATCTTTGTGTAGGAGGTCTCCAAGGAGAACAACTCCAGGACCCGTATTCACAAAGAATCTAAGAGTCCTCTCAGAAAACTCTTATCTTAGCTTAAAAACTTTTACCTAGGAGTCTCAGCTTAAGAGCTATTCAGGACTGATCTGAGAGCAACTCTGAGCAAGGAAAAGACAAAAACTTTTATCTTAGTGAGGAGGCGGGGTCGACCCCGTTACTATGTATGACACAATCTTTTGAAGACTGTGATTGGTTGGTTGTCCAAGAAGGAAAAAAAGAGTGATTCCAAGTACAGGTGATATTCTAAGCTTCACTTTGGAAATTACATGCGTAATATTTCCTATTTGACCGTTCTCTCTCTCACTCACACACACACATTATATATGTGTATATAAATCCTGTTTTTTATTTACCATGCTGTTAATTTCCTATCAGGTATTTGATTGGCTCAGAATGATAAAAATTGTTCCACTCTTTCCAATAACACTGATTGCTGGCGTTTCTATTTAAGTGGTGGTTTGAATGTTGGTTTTAATGGATCAAACACGGAATCAAAACCAAGCAGGGAGAGAAAGCCCAACTGGACCAGTTAGTGGATAAACACAAGGCCGTTCTAAAAGGAAAATTCGGGCCGGGTGTCACAGCACGGAGCGAGAAGCAGATGAGGGAGCTGTATAGCCAAACTATTAACGGTTCATTCTCATAGCAGCAAGAGGGAAGCTGCTATATTCATACATGCAG
Organism: Lepomis macrochirus; assembly: GCA_024633595.2. Classification (NCBI taxonomy): domain Eukaryota; kingdom Metazoa; phylum Chordata; class Actinopteri; order Centrarchiformes; family Centrarchidae; genus Lepomis; species Lepomis macrochirus. The sequence goes on along the minus strand of JALXJV020000025.1, from coordinate 21,428,275 downwards.
TTTTTTTGAGCCTGTAAGGTGGGAATGTCCAGTGGAAACTAAATAAACTGCGACACAATAAGAGGTTCTGACAGTGCTGTAATTGTTTGTGTGATCACTCTGCTTACAGAAGGTTGTGACAGACCCAAATCATCACCGCTGCTTTGTTGCCAAATATCCTAATGTAGTGATTCCTTTCATTCCTGCCTGTGTCGGAGATGTTAGCGCGTCTCTAATAAGATCAGTCACAAACACGATCCCTGCACGATCTAATCTATAGCGTCTGATTAACTCACTGTCATCCTCAGAGGCGGACTTACCATTAGGCAAAGGTAGGCAATTGCCTTAGGCCCCAAGCTACCAAGGGGCCCCATAAAACGCCTCATAAACTTATGGTTACGATTTGTTGTCTTACTTTTCACCAATTAATTATATCTCTAAACATCGATGCGCTAAAGTGCTATCCGATTGTTTAATTCATGATGAGAAACTCCCCCCCAGTCCCCACTACATTGGACTATTCCATTATCCAACCGCGCATTCGCGGTGTGTTTGTAAACAAACAGCTCAGCATGCTGTGAGCTGCAGGCTACAGATGTGAAGCGAAGCTACCGAAGTGGTTCTGAAAAAAGGAAGACGCGGGAAGAAAGCAGACAGCTTTTAGCAAAACTTCCAAAGGTAACAACCTTTTTCACAACACTAACATTAACGTTACTAAAGAGCAGCAAGAAGCCGGTGCTTGCGCTAGCAAAGCTAACACTGATGAAGAGGAGCTGCCCACCGGCAGTGTCAGCCCAGGTTGCTCAAGCGATGCGGGGCGGGCATACCTGTCAAGTATCCCGTTTTGGCCGGGTAAGTCCCGTATTTTACCCTTCTTTCCCGCCGTCCTCCCGTGATTAGTATTTTGCCGTGAATCTCCGTGATTTTAACCTGCGCTATTAAAAATAATAATACCCATGCAGCCAAGCGCAGGGCTGACTTAAGGTGATGCATGTTGGACTTAAAATAAGGTTTGCTGCTGTGACGGAAGCCAGCGAAGCTGTGCAGTGAGTAAACCTTACTGCCCGACACATTAAGAGACGCACTGGGGACCGACTCTAGCACCCATTAATTTTAGCCTCCTCGTCAGTGTATCCGCCTCCCGTACCCGAGGTCGCCGGTTCGAGTCAGGACCGTGCAGTAACTTACGTACTCAGGGTCAGCCGGGTACACTGGTTAGAAACATAGACTGTATATAAAAAGGTTAGAAATCGAGTCCGATTTTAGCCGGCGCTGCAAACCGTCATGAGACATTAAAAACTCGTGGGAGCAAGGCCACTGAAGGCGCCGAGGCAGCAGTTGCTCTTTTCAGGCTGCACAAAGTTGGAACCACACTATTGCCCGGTCTCGCGGCATTTTTCTTGGCAATGGCAGCGAGATCAGTCATTGATCTCTGCTCGCAGTGAGCTCACACAGGTAGAATGTGTCTGACTTTAGGGCACCGTTTTTACACCCCGCCCCTGCAGTCACCTGCAGCTCACTTTAGACTATCAAGTCAGCCGCCCTCTGTCACTAGCCTCGCGATAACTGCCACCTGCAGGTAGACGTTAGACAACAGAACTGTTGGCTCTACCTCATGTAAAATGAACCTCTGGCTCGCCCCACAAATACACTCCTTCCAAAACAGTCTTAAAGAAGCAAAGTCTGCAACAAATTTACAATAAAGATCAGTACAATAGTAAAAAAGTACAATAACTCACTAAAAGAGTAAAGAAAAGTTATGTGAAATTAAAAGAAAAACAATATGAAATGTGGAATAAAATGTAAATGTAAAGACAAACAAAGTTAAATGAACAGAAAATATGCAAATAAGCATTTAAATAAATGCTCTTCATATATACCCTTTGTGTTTTCTTTTAGGCTGTAACACCTGTCTTAAAATGTGAGGGATACTGGAGCTTGGTTGGGGTGGTGGGACTGCTCGCGGTGGGCGCCGGAAGGGTTGTGGAGGGCCCCATGCCTGTGTTTGCCTTAGGCCTCAAAATGTCTAAATCCGCCCCTGGTCATCCTGCTACACATTTCTTCTCCCTCTGCGTCTTTCTGCCATTTTCTCCTCTACTAAAGAAACTCTTAAGCCTCTTAAAAGTCCTCGTCCCTGCTCCTAACAATTCTGAGCTTAAGAGCTCTTTTAAGGCTTAAGATGCTTTGTGAATTACTTTTTTCTTTACTAGGATTTTTTCTTTAATTTTAAGAGTAAACACCCACTTTTCTCAGAATTACGTCACTAGGAGCTGCTCTTAGCCTTAAGACTCTTTGTGAATACGGGCCCAGGAGCAAAAAATAATAACAGGGTGTCCGCGGGGTCTTAAAAAGTCTTGAAAGGTGATAAATCAATTTTGCGAAAATTAAGGCCATTAAAAAGTATTAAAAACTCTTAAATTTTGAAGATATTTTTTTCAGTGTGAAAATCCTGTTTGCCCCAAAGTTAGTCTGCTAAAAGTGTCGGTGAACGTTTTTATTTATAGCGCACAGCCAAAAACACTCTGACAGGCAGAGAGCAGCGACTGTGATTCGTCTCTGTAACGTCCGGCGCAGGGATCCACTGAGCGTCTGTTTCTCTCCTAAACGCCCCAAAAAATAGATCTGTGCAAACCAGAAAAAGATTTACGTGTACAGCCGACAGTAACCTCCCTCCCCGCCGGACCCTCAGTGCTAATCATCCAAAACATAGTCGGAATGGCGATCAGGAGTAACAGGATTAACCCAGGTGGCCGGTCGCTCTGCGGCCACCTGAACAGCGAGAAGACAGAAGGAAACAGGGAGAATTCAAGCAGCGCGTGGGTTTGGCTAACGTTAGCTGGGTATTTAGCTAAATCGCTGCCTTTTATTGAAACACGTTGAACTTTTCATAAAACTGATAATCTTGTCAGCGTCACTGTGAACAGACCAATCACAGCCTGGATGGAGCGGGATTAAAAAATGCTTGATGTGCTGCAACACGCTTCATAAATGTTGAACTCAATGTTCTGCAGAAACTCTTCTGATTATGGACGAGTCAGCAGCCTGAAATGAAGATTAAAGACTCTCAGGGAGCCTCGAGCGTCTTTCTGCACAAAGTTAATGAATAAAAAACAACCCAAACTGAAACAGCTGGAATTTGAATTAATATTAAACTAGTGCTAAGTAGGGCTGGGCGATATGGACTAAAAGTCATATCCCGATATATTTAGGCTGAATATCGATATACGATATATATCCCGATATTTTTTCCGCAAATGTTCAGTCAAAGTCAAAGCCAAATATCACATGTCACAAGTAGTTTTATTGAAACCAGCAATTTCAGTGAACAGTTGCAAAATCAAATGAATAAATAATTAACAGGTTTCTTCACCTGCTTCATAAATAAAAGCTCAGCTGTTTAAATAAAAATAAAATGTAAACATAAATACAGTATACAACAGGAGTACCTTTTTTGAAATCAAAGCTCCATAAGATGCACATTAAATAAAAATAGCCTATAAAATAAAATAGGCCACTTTTTTCTGAAATAACCATATTTATATGAGAAAAGTACAATATGAACATTTTTTTAGTTAGACAACTATAAATGGCTTATTAAAATCAAATTAGAGATTTGTCTCCTTTCTAACAAGTCCACAGATGTGAATAACGAACATTACAAAAGAATAAAAATATGACAAACCCTAGTAAGGGCAGCATTTATATATAAAGAAAGAACTAAATAAAGTGCTCAGTTTAATAACATTTCTTTTAAATATCAACTTGAGATTACCTTTTCCTTTTTGTTAACTCAATTTCTTATCTGAACAGTCTCAACCATTTGCACAAGAAACAGACTATCAACTCAATAAACATTTTCACCCTCATTTTTTACTTTGATAAACAGTAATGCTGTCTTGAAGTAGACATTAGAAGACAGACAAGCGTGTCCTTCTCCTTTAAAGATTTTGTGCGAGAAACACCAGCCTGTCAACTGCATCCGGCTTCAGAGATGCTCTGTGGCAGGTCACGATATTGCCACTGCAGCTGAAAACACGTTCAGAGGGTGAACTGGTAGCTGGTACCAAGAGATACTTTTTTGCTAGGTGGCTCAGAGCTGGAAAGACAACTTCATGATCCTTCCACCACTGGAGGGGATCAGTGTCACTCTCCACACTTGGTGACTGCAAGTAACTGGACAGTTCATTTTCAATAGCCCCCCTCTTGGTTGGTGCAGTGGTGGTGGCTGTGCGCTGCTTGAAGAAGCTTGCCAGTGTCTTAGCTTTTGGTGCTACTGCTGCTTCTCCATCTGCAGGCTCAGGAACACTGGGCACACGTAGGTAAGGCGGCTGATCAGCCAGTAGCGTCTCCACCTCCAAGATAGCTCTGTGCTTCAATGCATCAACTTTTTCACTTGGGATGTAGGTGGCCCTGAACCGTGGATCCACAAATGAAGCCATCTCCAACAGGTCAGTAGTGGCAGGGTCAGAATACTTGCTGTTTAGGTACTCAACAATGCTGGTCTTGATTGATTTACAAAGCTCGCTATCACCCTCTTCACATGCCAGGAGACTTTCATTAAAAAGGTGCAGCACAGGTTTCACATATGATAGAGTGACGTACTCCTCGCCTGACAAAGCATCAGTAAAGTCCTGGAGAGGTTTCAGGACCTTTTGGACTGCTTCTAGGACCTCTAAGTCCTGCCAGGTAGGGACAAGGTGCCTGGTCTTTTTGTCATTAGACAGGACTTTGGCCAGTGCTCCTTCCTGCTCCAGGACTCTCTCTATCATCTGCTGCCTCGATCCCCAGCGTGTGGCAGACTCTGTTATGAGTTGGTGACTTGGCAGACCCAGCTGAATCTGGACCTCAGCAAGATGTCTCCTTTTCTTCCAGCTGTATGAAAAACAGCTAACAATTCTCTTGCACAGAGAAATGGCCCGGGTGACACGCTTGTCATTCATGCCATGTCCTGTCAAAATCATAAAAAAATATGTTAAACATATGTGTAGGGCTGGGTATCGTTCAAAGATTTTCGATATCGATACCGGTATCGATACCTCAACTTCGATACCGGTTCCTGAACGATACTTTTTTCGATACCAATTTTTTTGGTATAAAATTTGTATATTTTTTCAACATACAGAGAATCATTGTTGTTTGTATAAAGTAACTTAATTATCACATTATTATGATTAATAGTTTATTTTAATAATTGTTCCTTTAAAAATACTACAGCTCGTCAAAACCAAGACATATTTTCAATGTAACATCGGCCTATATTGTGTTTTTGTTGTTTTTATTCCTGTTTCTTTAGTTTTTATAACATGATGGAAACAAGTTTCTGCCTCTACATATCAAAGTTTCCTCCTCACTAGAGGAAGAGGTGTCCAGGCAACACCTATCACAATAGAAAGTAAACTCAGCCGCGCGTCTTTAATCCACTGCAGCAAAGTCGCAGACATCAGCCCAAGGATCGCTTCGTGAAGTCACTTCTGCCGGCTGCACATACAGGTACGTGATCGGCGGTGGCGTCACTTAACTGATCCTTCAGAAACACTTGGGAAAATGTAGCGTGTGTGGAAGCTGCCGCGCTACTCGGCCAATAAAGAGCTTTGCTTTGATTCAGAAAACAGCGACGCTGCCACCAAGCTACTGAGAAATGTAGTTAAACTAGTAACGGTGCTATTTGTAGCGACGCTGCTGCCCAACGCTGCTCGTACGGTGGGCGTGTTGAAGCAGCTCGGTGGCAGCAGGGCGCTGAGACGATGATGCACCGGCTCTGTCTGGTTGCAGCAAAGACGAGCGACTTTCTGCTCTTAAGTTTATTTCACACACAGTCAAAGGCTTCACCATGTTTTTCGTGTCGTCTCTTGGCAGCTTTTATCTTGTGTCGCAAATATTGCATCGCGCGCTGTCGCATCAAGCCACACTTTTAATTTTCTCCGCGTCTTTTACATCCACGTCTCTGTGCGCAACCACCGCGAGCTAGTGTTTACATCACTACAGCCAATTACAATCACTTTCAGATGTGGGCACATCAAGAATGCTGCATGCTGATTGGCTCATTGGCGTTAACAAGAACCTTTAGGTATCGAACTTTGGTACCGAAAGACAAGACATTTTTTGATACTCGGTGGTATTGAAGCAATTCGGTCGGTGCCTAAAAAGTATTGAACTCGATACCCAGCCCTACATATGTGCCTATTTTTATGTATTATTATTTTTGTATACTTTGTAAAGGATGACCAGGGCTCCAGACTAACTTTTTTCACCTCCGTCCTTGAACCGTCCTGAAAAACAATTTGAACCGTCCTAAAGTGAATGTCAACCGTCCCAAAATAAAAATAAAAAGGTGGTAAAACAAAGATAGATAGACAATTTATAAGCTATGACACTGACACACTATATTATTGGCAGATATTCTTTGCCCATTTATTGCCACAGCTTTTTGTATTTTTCTCTTAATTTCCTACATGTAGAAAAAGAAAAGAAAATGTTCTGCATGAATACAAAAAAGCATTTAACTCCTGTTATTCAGAGTTTTTTACCTGTTTACGGATAACTACTTTGAATGGAGCTAAATAAATATAATAATATTGGCAGATATTCTTTCCTCGTTGAAAGCGGCTTTGGTTCTGGCTCTAGGAGGTTGTCTCGTTATTTTGTTTGTGATTGGATTTTGGGATGGGCCATGATGTTCTGTGCTGAAGCCTTGATTTTTATATAGGCCTATAGCCTAGGTGTAAGGTAAAGACACGCTGATGCGAGGTGCCAATCTGTTTAACGTTACCGTTGTTTATTTTCTGAGTCACTTCCTCACAATGTTGATTACCCACATAGTTCGCCAAATATTTTTTGACAAATGGCTTAATTTTGTGCTCAAAGTTGCAAAAGTTGTTAAAACGGGGTGGTGACGTGTGATTATAGTAAATTCCATAAGTCATACGTCATTCTCCACTCTAGCGCAGGCGCACTGTCACGCCTCGTTAAGTCAGAGCATCAAACCGGTAAACATCGCTGTGAGCTAGCTAACCAATTTATCATGTCATTTACAAAAACTGGTCGCACTTTCACCTGCCCCGCCTGATATACAGTCTGCAACATGCATTTTACTGACGGCCGCTTTTACCAATGCATCGGCTGAGCCCAGCGGTAAAGTAAGCGCACTATAAAGCGTAGTGAGAGTTATCGTGTGCAGCGCTTGACACGACTAACAGCTGATACGCGCACATTAGTTCCTATTATGGGTAAGTAACAGCTGCTCCTGCCAGACAGTAAAGTGGACTAAACTTTACAGTGTAGTGACGCTAACACAGCATGTCGTTAGTGAACAACTAGTGATAGTAACTATAGTAACAGCATGAAAAGACGCGCTCCGTTGTAGTCAGCGCTTGGTCGGTTAATTTTGGCATTTTCTAAGTAGCCTAATAGGATAGTAATAAATTAACACACATACAAAAATGGCTTTCGTCCTGTAAGCGTCCTGGAGAATATTTCTGTTCGTCCTAAACACATTTTCTATCGTCCCCAGGACGATAGGACGCCGTTAGTCTCGAGCCCTGGATGACTATACATTTACGCATGTTTCGTTCTTGTTGTTATTCTTAGTATTTATGCAATTTTTTAATGTTACTTCATATTTCTACTCCACTAAAAACTCCACAGTGTTTAGGCCTACGTATCAACAGTTACTTTGCAGTCTGCTCTTTCAATCTAGAGAAAAAAATATAGTCTAAATAGCTAAATATATTACCTTGATGATATGAACAGGCTAACCAGCATTTTAAAGACACAATTACTTCAAACTAACTTTTTAATATGTTGTTTATAATAAAATATCTGAATACTCCTTACAACACTGCACTCACCAATAGCCAAGTGTAGTCTGTGACCGAAGCACCGCATCCTCAGCCACTCGTTCAGCTCAAACGCTTTGACGATGTTGCTCCCGTTGTCGGTTGTTATAGCAACCAGATGCTTTTCTTGGAGTTTCCAGCTTGCAATTGCGTCCTGCAGGGCCTCGGCTATGTGCTCAGCGGTGTGATCCTGGGGGAAATAACTTGTTTGAAGACACGCTGTTTTCATCTCCCAGTCTTGAATGAAGTGAACTGTCCCGCTCATGTAAGGCTCACACGTCCTGCTCGACCACATATCGCTGGTCAACGCAAAATGAGTCACGTTAGCGAGCCGGTCAGCAAGGCTCTGCCTGACTTCAGTACGTACATTTGTGGCAGTGCTTCTCGTGCAAAGTAGTTGCGACTGGGAAGCTCATATCTCGGGTCCATCGTTTTCAGTAGCTTTTTGAATCCGACATGTTGCAATAGGGGCCATATCTTTAGCAATGTGATAGGACACCGCTTTAGTTATACTACACCACTTGTCACTTTTCTTTTCATAAGGCACACGGTGGGTAAATGAAGTTTGCAGTGAACTTTGTTTAGGGGCTGGAGCTTTTTCGGGTTGTCGATGGCTTGCGGCGGGGGCTTCTGCAGCGCGCAGTTTCACAGACTCTTCGTATTGCAGTTTGTGCCACTGTTTTAGGTGGTGAAAAAGATTTGTAGTGCTTCCACCCCTGGCTGTAATTTGTTTATGGCACTCCTTACATATGACGTGATTTTGTTGCTCATCTGATACTTTGAATCCGAACCATCTCCAAATGACTGAGCCACTGCTTTTTCTTTTACTAACCAATTCATCCTCCGTACGCTCCGCAGACGTTGTTGCTTCCTCCATGTTTGTTAAAGAGTGTCTGTTCCTGCCCCTCCCCCCTCTGTGTATGAGAGAGGAGGGGCGGGGGCGCGGGGAGCAGTGCGGAGAGCGCCAGGTCAGTTGCTTGCTTGGAGGATCACAGCGTAAATTTGAACTATATCGATATATGTGATATGGTCTAATTCCATATCACATTAAAAAATATATCGATATGTTTTTTATATCGATATATCGCCCAGCCCTAGTGCTAAGTTATATTCTATTATATGAAATTATAGTGAATGATCATAATGAATATATTAATGCCAAACTAAATTAAATTTAACAGTTTACTATTAAATTAAGATTATAAATTTTAATTTAATGTTATATTATTATACTAATCCAGTCATTTAGACTAGTTCCTCCTCCAGGTTGTGTCTGTGCTGCAGCGCCTTCACTACTTACGTGATTCATCACTCAGTTTATTCTCTTCATCTTTGTTCCCTCCTGGTCTGTTTGAATTTTGTTGTATTGATCAAGTGGTCGATGAAGGTTGTCACACGTCATTGCAGGCAAGCTCACATTGTCTAGTTTAAACCAGCTGTACACTGTGAACTTACACTGTGTGTCACATGATTTGCTGTAATGTTGCTACATAAACGTCATAGCTTTTGTAAGACAGCTGCTTTTTGCAGAAAAATCTAACCAGTCCTTCAAAAAGAAAACTGTTGGCTCATACAGGCTGTTATAGGCAACTGAGAAAGTTGGTGAATGCTTCAATTTTTAGGTGATGTTACAACCTGATGACATATAGGCAATCAACGTGTTATAAATATATTTAAATTCCTTTTAAAAACTCAAATGTCCCTTTTAAAGTGTGTGGCTGATTTAATTGGTTAGCTCAAAGTGGCGCTGCAGTCTGAAAATATGTTGAAAAAGTCTTGAAAAGGTTTTGAATTTTACTTCAAAATTCCTGTATGTACCCTGAATAATAATAAATGCCTGTTGGTGTTAATTAATGCAGTTTGGACAGATTGCTGCATGTTAAAGGAACTGTCTGTTAGTCTGAGAAATATCCTTTATTGCCCTCTTACCCGGGATCGAACCAGTTTCATCTCTGTACAGACAGAGGTCCAGGACATGTTTAGCCTAGCTTAGCAGAGACAATGGAAGCAGGTGGAAACTGCTAGCCTAGCTCCATCAAAAGAGAAAAAATAAACCTTCCAATAACTCCAAAGCAGTTATATTTAGTTAAAACTCTGCTGAAACCTGACGACTACAGGACAGGACTTTGAGATGCTACATTCAAGTGTATTTCTCCAAATGCTGACTGAATGACTATTACTTTGTGTAGAACATTTGTAGAGAACATAGTCTTCACAGCAAACATGGGTTGGAAATATATGAAATGTGCAGAAACTAAGTGGCTCTTCTAGTTCTTGGGAACTTCAGGGACTTTAATATTAAAAGATTTACACACAGAAGAGTCATGACGACTTCTCTCAGATATTTGGTTATTTATTTACAATATTTACTATAGGCGACTATCTAAAAACCAAAATGGAAAGACAGAGAGGCTGAATTTTTAGGCCTATGTTTTCCTATTCAATACAGTATATATTTTACACTATATACTATATTGAATGTGCTGTACAGCAGGCCAACATTTTATAAAGTCCTGTGTGGAGCCGGTCAGGAAAAAAACATCTGGGCATATTTGAATATATGTTTAATTATCTATTTTCTGTAAATAAATAACTGTCACCTCCGTCCTTTCTTTTCCTAAACTCAGTCTGTACAGGACAGAGCTGCAGGCTACGTCAGTTTAGTCTCAGTTTGGACCTGATGTTCTCAACATTGGACAAGTAGGCAGTAATAAAATCCAGCTTCCAGTTCCTTTCTATAAACTGAGCTAATGTTCAGTTCCATAGCAGCTCTGTAGCTGCTGGAGAAGCTTCCTGCTCAGCTGCAGTCTGAAGGGGAGATGTTAGCTAACTTAGCGCTAACCGGAAACAACAGACGATCTAACGCCATCTAAAGATGCTTTATGAATAATGAGATTATACTGGGTGTCTGTGGGATTGGTTAAGATTATTAGTAGCTACCCACCACTGACAAGATGCTGGTCTAGCAGCCAGCTTTAGTTGATCTTAATCTACATCTCCAACAGCTCTAATAACTGGTACCTTGGTTTGCAGTCATGTCAATAATAAAGTGAAGATACGAGGTAACTACAGTGTACAGTGCTGCTAAACTGAGCTGAACTGTTGACAATCAACATTTCTCCTTTACTGTCTGATTTGGAATAAGAACAAGTTCAGAAATTCATCCTGCACTGCAGCAGCTAACAAACGCACCTTTCTCAAGTAATACAGTGATGTAGTAATGTGAAATATATGTATGTAATGTTTGGCCTGTATGAAGTGGGATCAAACATATCTAATGTTAAATGAGGTCCAGAGGAACCTAGTAAGTGTCCACTGTTATCCTAAACTCTATAATTACACAGTAACAACGTTACACACATTCTTTCTCTGTATTTACAGAAACAACAAGACGTGGGCTGGATTAGAAAAGGATTTGATTCTATTGTTTGCATTAAACTTTGTTTTCTATCCTAAGGACTTATTCATTCTTAATTTGGTTGTTGTTGTTGTTCTTTTGTCCACTTGTTGATGCTGGTGTTGACCACAGGACAGGAACTCCCACCGATGTCCACTCGGCTTTTGGCCGTACTCAAAAAAGAAAAGGATATGGCTAAATGTAAATTCCACCTGCTGAAATTAGCCGAGCGGCTAGCGGGCTTTCCTGTGCTCAGAGCTTAATAACATTACGTTGTATAATTATACTGTTTCTTCCTCACGGCTGCTTTGAATCGCTGCCTCTCCGACAACAACAACACCGTTGAATTTCAGTCTGCATTCACATTTTGTTGAAACAGCAGCTGACATTTCCTTGGCGACAGCAACAAGCTGGCACATTCAGGCAGTTCAGAGGCCGTTTTACTTTGAAATGTGGAGGCACCATCAGCGTGGTCTCCGAAAGCAGCCGAATGACACCAGTCCATTTTCTTTGTGTGAAGAACTGAGATCCACAAATACAGGCGGGACTCACAAATGTCTGTTTGAAAGATTTTCACAAATGTGCTTCATTTATTTGTAAACTATTAAATATATTCACAGATATTTTTTGATTTGTGGAATTTGTTCATGTGTTTGCAAATCTGTTTAATATTTGCAAAATATTTTTGTGAGTTTGTGTTTTATATTTCCAGATGACACATTTCCACACAGATCGCTCATCTGTTCACACAAATAATATTGAAACATAAATAAGCCCATAAATGTCCATGTCTGATGCTGCTCTGACCCCCCTCCTCCTTTCAGGGTGGAGCCTGCTGGAGTCCGATGGTTGAGACCAGGTCTGAGGAAGTGTAAGTGTGTTTTTCATTTGATTCATGAAAACAAAGCAGCACACATTCAACCATCTTCAGACTGTGACATCACTCATTCAAAGAGCCAATCAGTGAACAGATGATAGATCTTGAGCAGCTGCTTAGTGGCCAGCAGAATGTGTCACAGTGTGAATGTGATCAAAAAAGATACTTCCTCTCAGTGAAGTTCTGCTGAACATATAATGGTTAAAAAATAAATTAAAAAGTATTTTAAAAATCTATAACTGTATGTCTCTTTTCTGCCATCAGATTCCTGTCAACTCACAATCGACACAAACACAGTACACAGACTGATCAAACTGTCTGACAACAACAGGAAGGCGACATGGGTGATGAAGGATCAGTCATATCCTGATCATCCAGACAGGTTTGACTGGAGTCCTCAGCTGCTGTGTAGAGATGGTCTGACTGGTCGCTGTTACTGGGAGGTCGAGTGGAGAGGAGGCGTTTATATATCAGTGAGTTACAGAGGAATCAGAAGGAGAGGAGGCAGAGAAGACTGTGTGTTTGGATGGAATGATCAGTCCTGGAGTCTGAGCTGCTCTGATGTTCGTGGTTACTCTGTCTGGCACAATGACAGAGAAACATCCTCCTCCTCCTCCTCCTCCTCCTCCTCCTCCTCCCTCCTCCTCCTCCTCCTCCTCCCCCTCTGGTAGAGTAGCAGTGTATGTGGACTGTCCTGCTGGCTCTCTGTCCTTCTACAGAGTCTCCTCTGACACACTGATCCACCTCCACACCTTCAACACCACATTCACTGAACCTCTTTATCCTGGATTTGGGTTCTGGACCAGGTCTGGTTCCACAGTGTCCCTGTGTTCCTTGTAGCAGGGAGAGTCTCCTCCTGGTAGAGAACAGATCAGATCCCAGAAATCTTTCAGCTTCTTGTAATAAATCCAAAGTGATTCAAAGTGATTGAACAGATTCCTCATTTCCATTGTAAACTTCTTCCACTTCCAGTCCTTTAAAGATGGAAGCTCTGATCATTAAATGGTGGAAATGCCGTTGACTTGTACCTTCTGTCATGTGTTGCTTTGAATTCTGGCTCTTGTTCCAATAAAAGCAGAATGTTACTGTGAGTGTGTTTGTTGTCTTTCTCAGCTCAGGACTGCTGACACCATTCAGCTGGGAGGAGCTTTTAAGGTGGTATTAGTGTGGTGAAGACTGTTATATGGTTTTAAGGTGGTATTAGTGTGGTGAAGACTGTTATATGGTTTTAAGGTGGTATTAGTGTGGTGAAGACTGTTATATGGTTTTAAGGTGGTATTAGTGTGGTGAAGGCTGTTATATGGTTTTAAGGTGGTATTAGTGTGGTGAAGGCTGTTATATGGTTTTAAGGTGGTATTAGTGTGGTGAAGACTGTTATATGGTTTTAAGGTGGTATTAGTGTGGTGAAGACTGTTATATGGTTTTAAGGTGGTATTAGTGTGGTGAAGGCTGTTATATGGTTTTAAGGTGGTATTAGTGTGGTGAAGGCTGTTATATGGTTTTAAGGTGGTATTAGTGTGGTGAAGACTGTTATATGGTTTTTAAGGTGGTATTAGTGTGGTGAAGACTGTTCTATGGTTTTAAGGTGGTATTAGTGTGTGTGAAGACTGTTATATGGTTTTAAGGTGGTATTAGTGTGGTGAAGACTGTTATATGGTTTTAAGGTGGTATTAGTGTGGTGAAGACTGTTATATGGTTTTAAGGTGGTATTAGTGTGTGTGAAGACTGTTATATGGTTTTAAGGTGGTATTAGTGTGTTGAAGACTGTCATATGAGTTTTAAGGTGGTATTAGTGTGGTGAAGGCTGTTATATGGTTTTAAGGTTGTATTACTATGGTGAAGACTGTTATATGGTTTTAAGGTGGTATTAGTATGGTGAAGGCTGTTATATGGTTTTAAGGTGGTATTAGTGTGGTGAAGACTGTTATATGGTTTTAAGGTGGTATTAGTGTGGTGAAGACTGTTATATGGTTTTAAGGTGGTATTAGTGTGGTGAAGGCTGTTATATGGTTTTAAGGTGGTATTAGTGTGGTGAAGACTGTTATATGGTTTTAAGGTGGTATTAGTGTGGTGAAGACTGTTATATGGTTTTAAGGTGGTATTAGTGTGTGTGAAGACTGTTATATGGTTTTAAGGTGGTATTAGTGTGGTGAAGACTGTTATATGGTTTTAAGGTGGTATTAGTGTGGTGAAGACTGTTATATGGTTTTAAGGTGGTATTAGTGTGGTGAAGACTGTTATATGGTTTTAAGGTGGTATTAGCATGTGTGAAGGCTGTTATATGGTTTTAAGGTATTAGTATGCTGGTTAATGGCTTTATGTTGGTATGTAGATTTAAGGTGGTATTAGTGTGGTGAAGGCTGTTATATGGTTTTAAGGTGGTATTATTACGTTGAAGACTGTTAAATGGTTTTAAGGTGGTATTAGTATGGTTTTGTTTCTATGGTTTTTAAGGTGGTATTAGTATGTTGAAGACTGTTATATGGTTTTAAGGTGGTATTAGTGTGTTTGTTGTCTTTCTTAGCTCAGGACTGCTGACACCATTCAGCTGGGAGGAGCTTTTAAGGTGGTATTAGTGTGGTGAAGACTGTTATATGGTTTTAAGGTGGTATTAGTGTGGTGAAGACTGTTATATGGTTTTTAAGGTGGTATTAGTGTGGTGAAGACTGTTATATGGTTTTAAGGTGGTATTAGTGTGTTTGTTGTCTTTCTCAGCTCAGGACTGCTGACACCATTCAGCTGGGAGAAGCTTTTAAGGTGGTATTAGTGTGGTGAAGACTGTTATATGGTTTTAAGGTGGTATTAGTGTGTTTGTTGTCTTTCTCAGCTCAGGACTGCTGACACCATTCAGCTGGGAGAAGCTTTTAAGGTGGTATTAGAGTGGTGAAGACTGTTATATGGTTTTAAGGTGGTATTAGTGTGGTGATGACTGTTATATGGTTTTTAAGGTGGTATTAGTGTGGTGAAGACTGTTATGTGGTTTTAAGGTGGTATTAGTGTGGTGAAGACTGTTCATATGGTTTTAAGGTGGTATTAGTGTGGTGAAGACTGTTATGTGGTTTTAAGGTGGTATTAGTGTGGTGAAGACTGTTATATGGTTTTAAGGTGGTATTAGTGTGGTGATGACTGTTATATGGTTTTTAAGGTGGTATTAGTGTGGTGAAGACTGTTATGTGGTTTTAAGGTGGTATTAGTGTGGTGAAGACTGTTCTATGGTTTTTAAGGTGGTATTAGTGTGGTGAAGACTGTTATATTGTTTTAAGGTGGTATAGGTATGGTGAAGAATGTTATATTATTTTTAAGGTGGTAGTAGTATGGTGAAGACTGTTATATGGTTTTTAAGGTGGCATTAGTGTGGTTGAAGACTGGTTATATGGTTTTAAGGTGGTATTAGTGTGTTGAAGACTGTTATATTGTTTTAGGGTGGTA
>JALXJV020000025.1:21360215-21412258 GCA_024633595.2 Lepomis macrochirus | reverse complement strand
AAGCTGTGCAACGTTCACAGGCTGCAGGAAACTTCTGCTTCATTTCACGTCCATCAACATGTCAACCTCATGTCCATCACTGCATTAAGTCATCAGGACGTCTCATTGGTTATTAACTCAAAGCATAAAATACCACACTAACAATAAAACCATCCACATCACTCAGTGACATTAATGTCTCCTGGTGTCTCAAACCAAGCAGGAAATAAGGGCCCTTTCACACCTGAGCGTCCGAACCAAAGTAGAGCGCTCTATTGGCGCTGGGATGCGAGAAAGGCGACGCCATCTTGAACCGGTCATACTTCCGTTGCAGAAAGCGAGATGCCAGAGCTGTGCAGCATATTCATGCTCAAATCGGCGGACCATCAGCTAACAGGGCTTTAACATTACCTTACTGTTGGTTGTGTTTTGTGAATAGAATATTACCAGAGAGCTGAGAAGGAGCGAGGATCTTTGATATCACTGTGCTGAAATCGTAGCCAGCTAGCTAGGCTATGTTTACTGCACCGGCCGGTGTTCACCGGCTATGAGCTGTTTATATACAGTCTATGAGCTGAGACTTGATAAATTATATTCCATATTTGTATTTTAAGGTTGCTTTGTTCTTATTTTCTCTGTTCTGTAAAGTGACTTGTTGTCATCGGTTGTGTCTGTGTTTCTCAGAATCAGGCTGCACCACGTTGCCAAACTCACCTCTCTTGAACTGCAGAGAAAGAAGCTCTGTAAAACAGTCCTCTTTCAGGGCTTTAGCTCATGCAAAGCTTTTGTGTGTGTGTTGGGCTGCTAAATGTCAAGGGCTGGGAGGAGATGGATGTAGAAGAATGTGTTATGTGTTTGTGACAGAGAGGGACAAATATAAAAAGCTTCAAGTAGACTGGAGATGTAAGTAATAATTGAAATAAATTGATAGTCAAAATGGAAAAGTCCCCGTCTTCTCCCTTTTGGGGATTATGTTCTGATCTCGGACGTCTGGTCACTTTATATCATATACCAGAATATTCTATTACTGTTGAGCCCACTATGAATATTAAAATATGGGTCATAGCTACATGTCTGACCTTTGCAGCAAAAAACCCCACGTGAAAATCAGTTCAGTATTCAGTGAGTTATGATTAATTAAATGCGCTGACAGCTCGTTGCTCCTGCCAAACAGATTAGACTGAGTGGAGCGGGTGACCAGTTCAAGATGGCGGCTGCACGGCCTGTCAGCGCCAGTAGGCAGCAGCGGTCGACATACTAATACCACCTTAAAATCAGGTGAAAAGTACTAATACCATGTTAAACTAAAATGCCACCTTAAAACCTCTTAACCAGCACAAATATTAAAACACTTTTAAAATTTGAACCACCTTAAAAAGTCACAGGATAGGAGCACCTTCAAAAACCTCATACCACCTTAAAAACCATATCAGCCTTCAACATACTAATACCACCTTAAGAACCATTTAACAGTCTTCGACATACTAATACCACCTTAAAACCTTATAACAGCCTTCACCACACTAATACCACCTTAAATAGTGTAATGGAAATTCCATGAGAAGACCTTTTAACACATTGCTCTGTAACTTATCCTACCTTTGGGTCTGGGGCTCAGAGGGAGACAAGGGTTGTGATGTTTTATGCCCTGGCCTGAGGAGGACAGGACACATCTTCCACTTTCCTCTGACCTGTCCACATTCCTCTGACCTGGGTGCCTCTTCACAGACTCAGATTTAGTGTCTCTTAGGGAATCATAAAAGACACTCTGTTCTCTTGTGAGATAAGACCTGACCCTGAGTGTGAGATAAAAGCTGCATGCTGGGAGACACTGCAGCTCACTCGGATGATACTCTTTGTTGCGTGTGTATCCCTGTGAGTTCCTTCTGCAGAAGATTTGAATAAAATCACCGAAAGACAAGTGTTTGCCTGAGCCTTTATTAATTATAATATCTCGTTTCCATAACAATTCTTGGCGTTGTCGGCAGGATCACACGTGTGAGAGGAGAGGATTCGGTCGCTCGGAGCTGAAGGTGAAAACCGTACGGTCAGAGTCTGGGACTCTGAGACTTCAAACCTCCCCTCCAAAAATAGGGTGAGACGTTGAGGGCCTAACGCCTGAGCGTCGGCAGCTCCCTCACCGCTGTGATCCTCAAAAGAACCTGGTGACTGGCAGCACTCTCTTTTCGGTGAGTAGGTTATTCAAGTTGAATGATCCTCGCTTCCTCTAAGGGTGAAGTGTGACAGAATTGTCAGCAGGGCAGGCCTGGGGCCGCTGTGTGGATCAGCAAAGCTTTGTGTTGAAAGTACTATAGTCAAGAAATCACTGTGGGGACAGTGGATTTCCTTTTAAAGGCCTGAGACCTTCTGTTGCAACAGTTTTTCATTTGTTCGGGTCGGGGACCCACGGTAAAATAGAGGAGTGTTAACACTGAACTTTCTGTATATTGGGTTTTTATCAGAGTTGCTGTTTATGTGGGATGTAAGAAATCCGCGTCGAGGCTGAATGTGTTTGCTACGGGTGTGTGAATGAATTGCGAATGAAAAAAAAAGAGTGAGAAAGCATAGAAAGCAGCTCCGTGTGAATGAATTGCGATTGGGAAAAAAAAAAGAAAGAATCTGTGAATGAATGCTGAAAAGGTATTTCTTTTTGTAATTGCAACGCTTTGGTGACTGGTGAACAGTCTTCTCCCAGACACCCGACTCCAGGGTCTTGATAACGAGAGAATTAAACAACCTCCCGAATTTGAAACAAAAAGGGGTCTAAATTTAGAGGTCCAACTTCTTATATTTGTGGGAAGGAGAATTATTACACGACTAGAAAAATGGGCTCAAACAACAGTAAGGGGGAACTGAACCCCTCAGCGACCAACACTCCTAATATTAATTACATGATTGCTAATTATGGGGTGGGGAGCGTTGACCAACTGGACATGTGGGTTTCGCAGTGTGGTTTTCCGGCAGCTGGCAGCTTCAGCCTAAGGCAGTTAGACGCACTGAAGGTTCAGTTAGAGAAAAAAGAGAAGGAGAGAAAATCCTTCAAGGCAAACTGGGCCGCATATTCAGCATGGTTAAGAGAAGCAAGCCACAGGGACAGAAAAATAAAGGCAGGGACAGATTCCACTAATAAGTCTGCATCTCAGTGTGTCAAGCTAGATCCGGACCTGGACTCGGCCCCCCCACCATCACGCCAGCCGAACCGAGCTCCACCGGCGGACCAACCTGAGGCAGAAGCGGCAGCAGCTCCGCCATTGCCAGGAGGACCGGCGGAGGAGCAGAAGCCCGCCGTGGAACCAATCTACCCGCAGCACGAGTTAGCAGCAGCAGCATCAGCAGTGAAGGAGGGAAACACCCCTCCCCCATACAGAGAGCCAGAGCCATCCAGCCCGCATCATACCAGGTCTAACAAGGTTTGGCCATCTTCTAAACCCCATGTTACCGCCCCAATGATGGAAGTGGCGTCCGGAGATGGGAATTCGCAGCTGGTCCACAGGCCGTGGTTTTACAGCGAGCTGAAGGAAGCATCGCAACTTCTTCCTCGAATACAGGACGGTGGGGTCGAATATGCTGAACACCTGCTGGTCTTTTGTCAACAATTTAGACCTACGACCGCTGAACTGAGACGACTGTTGGCCCTCCAAATGGGGACAACTTGGGCACGGGTGTCAGCCGATTTCCCCACCGAGGACATTAAACCGTCAAAACCGACCTGGGAAGACGCTGAGAATGCGGCCTACAGACTAGCGGTTAGTAACCTCTGTAAGAAGATAGAGGAACTGTTTCCCCGGAGATTGGACTGGGCGCTATTAACAGGATGCACACAAAGGCGTGATGAGACAGTGACTGATTTCCTGACCAGACTCGCTGACCTTCATGCAATTCATAGCGGTCTGCAAAAGCCGACTGCAATGGGACCATCGCATGACATCACCCCGTGGGAAGCTACACTCAGGAATAATTTCCTCTCCGGACTGAGACCAGAGATCGCTAAAATGGTGAAGCGAGACTGTTTGACATGGCAACATGGCCACCTGGAGATCATTCAAAGACACGCTATCCACGCAGAAGAATACCTCCTGAACAAAAAGGCTGAGAGAGAGCAGCAGAAGGACAGGCTGCAAATGGCGCAGCTGCAACAGGATCAGCGAAAGGGAAAAAGGAGGGACAGAGGCCGAGGTCGAGGGGGCAGAGGCAGAGGCAGATCTGACGCTTGCTTCATCTGTAAGAAACATGGACATTGGGCCAGAGACTGCCCGGAGGCTGGCAACGGACAGATGGCTGATTGACTAGCGGGGGGAGGACCGAGGCCGGGGAAGGATGGTTTGGACACTGGAGCAGAAAGGACAAAACGACCTGCACATGAGTCACGTGAGAACGCACACACACCACCACACACTGATACAGACACGGGGGTCAAACCCCAGACAGACATGCAGACTCTGATAAATGAGGCTATCTTTTACCTTGAACAGAGACAGGAATTGGAAAAGATTAAATCGACAGGGATATATGCTAAATACAAAAATGACGCATATCAACGCATGCCAGAACACATAATCAACGTGGCAGGGAAAGATATCACCTTTTTAGTTGACTCAGGGGCCACAGAATCACTTATCAGGACTGAAGAATTCCACACCACCCCGAGAATGAGTGCAAGATATATCAGGACAGTGGGGGTTTCAGGGAAGCCTCTGGTAGAGAGATTTACAGCACCATTAACATGCAGTGAAGAAATTCAGAAACACTTTAAGCATTCCTTTTTGCTGTCAGACCACTGCCCCGTGAATCTCCTTGCTCGGGATTTGATGTGTTTATTGGGCATAGTGCTGATTTCCAGTCCTCAGGGGGTGGTGGTGGCCAGAACATCTGAGATAACATCACAGTTTGTGAAACAGAGTCAAAGGGAGTTGGTTTACGACTATCAATGGAAGATGCCAGAGACAGCCGTTAACTCAGCTAATCAGTCCCTAATCACAGAAGTCGAGACACTTTTTAACAACAGAGACACTCAGATAGATACCATGTCCCTACACGAACTGGGTTGCAGAGCACACGTACATTTGGGAGCTGATATGACATTTGAGAACGAGTGGTTCAGAAAACACAAAGACAAGGACACTCTGACACTAAGCTGGATGTTTTGGAACAACAATAAATGTGCTGTGGCTGTCGATGTGAATAATCCACACTCCAAAATTCTGTTTCAGATTCCTAACTCTGTACCTCATGTCCCTCTGGTCAAAGCTACACATGAAAGGTGGGAGGATTTAGGACCCTGGATGAAAGCATGCTGTGAAGCTGGGGGGTGGGAAAAGACAGCAGACCCAAATGTTGACTTTCACAGTCGACTGCAGGTACATCGTAAAAGATTTTCAGCCATAGTGCCTGTAGTGAGAACTGTTGAGCTCATTCCAGACAGGGATTTTCAGATGGCACACGTCACCGCAGATGGTAAACCAGAGGCGGATAAACACATCCTTGTCAAAGATGTGTCAGACATTCCTGAGCTAATTGAAGTCCCATCCTGTCTATGGGCGCAGAGCAAATATGATGTGGGACTAATTAAAGGTGCCGATCCTGTCATTATCACTCCAAAATCTTCATATAGGCCATGCCAAAACCAATATCCTTTGAAAAAGGAAGCTGTTGAAGGCATTAAACCTGTTTTTGACTCTCTCCTGAAAGCAGGAGTGATTGTGCCTTGTGAGAAATCTCCTGTGAGAACTCCAATCTTCCCAGTGAAGAAAATCCGGGACGCCGGACAGCCAGACGACTGGCGATTTGTTCAAGACTTGAAACAGGTCAACGCCGCTGTGTATGCACGGGCACCAAATGTTCCAAACCCCCATACAATCCTCTCTCAGGTACCACCTGAAAGCAAATGGTTTTCCGTTGTCGATCTGGCAAATGCATTTTTCAGCATCCCAGTGGATGCTGGAAGCCAGTACTGGTTTGCTTTTTCCTTCGAGGGTAAAATGTATACATTCACCAGACTTTGCCAAGGGTTTTGCGAATCGCCAACTATTTTTAATGCAGCACTGAAGGATAACCTAGAGACGCTCACTCTAACAGGAGGGAGTGCCCTTCTTCAGTATGTGGATGACATCATGATTTGTTCAGCCACCAGAGAGGCCTGTGTAAAAGACACACTGGCCCTGCTAAAGCATTTGGCCGAGAACGGGCACAAAGCAAGTTTGTCAAAACTACAGTTTGTGTCAGAGAAAGTTACTTTCCTGGGCCATGTCATTTCAGCCGAAGGAAAAACCCTCTCTGAAAAGAGAATTAAAGCCATCCAAACAATCCCAAAACCAGAAACAAAAAAGCAGGTAATGAGTTTTCTGGGAATGACCTCATACTGCAGACAATGGATTGCTGGCTATGCTGAAATTGAGAGCCCCCTTGCAGAAATTGTGCACGGGAAAGGCCTTGCAGCTAATGATAAAGTGCAGTGGACTCCTGAGGCCGAAAAGGCATTTATTGATCTGAAACTTGCCCTTCAGTCTCCACCGACCTTGGGCCTTCCAGACTGTAGCAAACCTTTCACTCAGACGGTTGACGAGAAGGGGGGGTATATGACTTCGGTACTGCTACAAGACCATGGGGGACGACTCAGACCTGTTGCCTATTTTTCATCTAAACTGGACTCGGTGGCTGCAGGGCTGCCCAAATGTCTGCGGGCCGTGGCAGCGGCCGAGAAGGCAGCAGTGGCGTCACGTGACATTGTGGGTTACTCTGACTTAACATTGTTGGTCCCACACGCTGTGTCTATGATTTTGCTTGAACAGAAAACATCCCATCTCTCCACAGCCCGGTGGCTGAGATACAACACTGTGTTACTTGACATGGCTAACATAACAGTCAAAAGATGCACTGTACTTAACCCTGCCACTCTCCTCCCAACTCCAGATGAAGGACAGCCACATGACTGTGTTGCAGTGATAACAGAGGCCTGCTCTCCCAGGGCAGACCTGCAGGAGACTCCTCTGCCAAACCCAGACCTGGAGTTGTTTGTAGATGGCTCAGCATCCCGTGATCCAGCAACTGGTAAAAATAGAGCAGGTTTTGCAGTGACAACCTTGCATGAGACAATCTTGGCCAACCCACTCCCTGCAAACTTCTCTGCACAAGCGGCAGAACTAGTTGCACTAACAGAGGCGTGTAAATATGCCAAAGACAAAACTGTAAACATTTTTACAGACAGCCGCTATGCTTGGGGGGTTATTCATGACTTCGGGAGATTGTGGGCAAACAGGAAGTTTTTAACATCCACAGGCAAACCCATTGCTCACCATAAACTGGTTGCTGATCTACTGGATGCTGTGTTGTTGCCTAAAACTATTGCTGTGTGCAAATGTGATGCTCACACTAACAAACTTGATCCGGTCTCACAGGGCAATGCCAGAGCCGACCTGGCAGCAAAGGCTGCAGCGAAACAAACACTGACAACTCAATGCACTGCTCTGACTAACTCACCTCTGACCCCTACAGCTGACTTGCAGGAATTGCAGGCGAGGGCAACCCAGGAGGAGAGAGCTGTTTGGAGGAAAGCAGGCTGCACATTTGCGGACAAAGTGTGGCGTGGGCCTGATGGGAAGCCATGCCTCCCCAAGTATCTGTTTCCTTACTATGCTAAGTTGACACACGGTAGGGACCATGTGTCAAAAGGGAGTATGGCACGGGAATTAAACAGATACTGGTACACAAAAGGGTTTTGTATCTTTTCCCAAAAATTTTGTCAAAATTGCATGATCTGTGCAACAAACAATGTGGGGCGGCCAATCCAGATCCCACAGGTGGCACACCCGCCCCCAAACAAACCATTTGAACACCTGCAAATGGATTTCATTGAACTAACGCCATCACAGGGAAAGAAGTACTGTCTCGTCATAGTAGACATGTTCTCTAAATGGGTTGAGGCATTTCCTACATCCAAGCAGGACGCAGCGGCAGTTGCAAAAGCCTTGATAAGCGAGATCATCCCTCGCTGGGGAATTCCAGCTAAGATCTCCAGGGATAACGGCACCCCTTTCATTAGCGCAGCTTTGAGGAGTGTAGGGGAGTACATGGGGATTGATCTGAGACAACACTGTGCTTATCATCCATCTAGCGGGGGGGCTGTAGAGCGAGAGAATGGCACTTTGAAAAACAAGCTTGTTAAATGTTGTGAAGAAACAGGTTTAACATGGACAAAAGCTCTTCCAATCATTTTGATGCACATGAGAAGCCGAATAAGGGGTAGGGGAGGTCTCAGTCCATTCGAGATCTTATTTGGCAGGCCATTAAACACCGGAATCGGACCAGTGAAGAGACAACTCCCTGATACCAGCCAGTGTGAAGACGAGATGCTGAGATACTGTGCTAATTTGTCCTCTGTGCTCTCTGAAATCCACATGCAGGTCAAGAACGCCATCCCGAAGGCAGCAGAAAAGAAACTGCATGACCTGGAGCCAGGAGACTGGATTGTGGTGAAGGACTTCAGGAGAAAGAACTGGCGAGCTCGCAGGTGGAACGGGCCATTTCAGGTACTGCTAACAACAGAAACAGCAGTAAAAGTGGCTGAAAGGGCAACGTGGATCCACGCCACCCACTGCAAGCGAGTGCCAGAACAGCCAGACACCCTCAAGCCAGACGAAAATCAAGATCAGTGAGAGTGCTGAGCTCTCCCCTGCCTTGTGTTCCTAGGGAGGGAGGGGAGTGGGGTCTCTGAGAGACCACCTAGACCCACTAATCTCCCAAACACTCATCGCGGACACACTGATTACAGGGGTGAGCAAAGCACACTGCTGGTAAGAAGAGATGATGCAAGTACCCAACAAATGGCGCTGGAGAGGTGGCAGATGGAGAGGAAACGGAGGCGTTGTCCTGCTCACTGTCATCGTCGTCCTGTCGTCAGTACCAACCATGAAGACAACTGATTCCGACCTAAACAAGGAGATGATCCAGACCGGAGAAGAGGAGACGCCCGTCCCTCCGGACATATCAACTGATTTCAGGGACAATGCATGGTACGCAACCCTGATGACCGCTTCAAGAAAGGTAACCAATCGCAGCTGTTATGTATGTGCCCAACTCCCCCACGGAGTAGGGAACTCCATACCAGTGAAACCTAGACCACTAAATGTGTCAGAGACTTTGGGGGCCCTGTTAACCTTCACCCAGGGGTTCCCCAGGGTGGGCCGAGTGGTTAAAGACATGTCATGGGAAATCGGGCTGTGCAACATCAGCATGATCAATTTTGGGGGCTCCACTACTCGTTTCTGGGACACATCACAGATAACGGAACAGAAAATTTACCAACCTATCATGACGACCAATCCAACCGCCCAGATGGGAACAGTGTGCTTCACCAGACAGTGTCTTACTCCACGAGATCGCTTCTTAGGAGCCTCATCATGTAAGCAGACAGTCGTCGCAACCTGTGGCGCCAAGTGGGATGAAGGAAGGATGGAGGAGTGCAGATGGACGATGCCATACATCGCCCCGCTGAACCTGACGGACACCATAAGCCTGCACCGCCCAGGGAACGACAATCCGGTCCTCACGATTCCCTCTTCCGATGGCTATGGAGCACTGAGACAACACGTGTGGGTATGTGGGCAACATGTCTATCAAATCTTGAGGCCAGGATGGTGTGGGACATGTTACCTGGCGCACCTGATGACCTCAGTCACCATCTTGCCCACTCTGAGCCGGTTCCACACTCAGTATGCCCATTATTATGTGCCTAACAGAGTCAGACGCTCAGACACCAGAGTTTCACAGGCAGAGAAAGGTGTTGGGGGTTTTCTCCCCTGGTGGGGAACTGTGAATAATGCACACAAGATTGATGGGCTGGCTATTGAACTGGAGAACCTCACGGCCCTGGTTGAAGTAGGCTTTTCCACCCTCACCCCCACCATGCAAGGCCTCAGGAATGTGGCCCTGCAAAACAGAATTGCACTGGACCTGACTCTGGCAGCTCAAGGTGGAGTTTGCCACATAATTGGAACTGACTGTTGCACATACATCCCGGACGTTTTAGACAATATGACTCATGTTGTCTCCCACCTCAATGATCTACTGCATGAGGAGAAAAGCCAGGACTCACAGAGCACGGGGGGATGGGACTTGTGGTCGTGGCTGATGGCAGGCGGGTGGATGAATATGCTATGGAAGGTGTTGACCCCAGTGTTTATCATTCTTGGTGCTTTCCTCCTCCTTACATGTTGTGTAATCCCTTGTGTCAGATCTATGATTTCCACAGCCATCAGGTCTTCCATGGGTCAGTATGTGAAGTTGCCAGATACACCCTCTGACTCAGTGGAATGGACCCCACCCTTTGATAATGATGACAGTGAAGTCTAGAATTTAAGCTGGATTCTTTGTGTATCTTTGTAATTCTGATTACTCTCTGAATTTTGGAATTGATAAATGCATGGTAGCCTAAAGCAATGCAGTGACATGATTTGATTGGTAATCAATAGTTGATAGTTGGTATGCCTCATATACACCGTAGCAATTTCATTGTTTTTAATTTCATTTATTCCATATTATATCCCTTTACTCTTCTAGTTTTATAGTCACATTATACCCACAAACTTTACTCATTTACCTTTTTAATTTTTACAATTCTGCAGATGGAGTCACATGAATGTCTTAAAAGTCTCATTGTATTGTGTTAGCATAATATGCTAAAAGGGAGTAGTGTAATGGAAATTCCATGAGAAGACCTTTTAACACATTGCTCTGTAACTCATCCTACCTTTGGGTCTGGGGCTCAGAGGGAGACAAGGGTTGTGATGTTTTATGCCCTGGCCTGAGGAGGACAGGACACATCTTCCACTTTCCTCTGACCTGTCCACATTCCTCTGACCTGGGTGCCTCTTCACAGACTCAGATTTAGTGTCTCTTAGGGAATCATAAAAGACACTCTGTTCTCTTGTGAGATAAGACCTGACCCTGAGTGTGAGATAAAAGCTGCATGCTGGGAGACACTGCAGCTCACTCGGATGATACTCTTTGTTGCGTGTGTATCCCTGTGAGTTCCTTCTGCAGAAGATTTGAATAAAATCACCGAAAGACAAGTGTTTGCCTGAGCCTTTATTAATTATAATATCTCGTTTCCATAACAATACCATATAACAGTCTTCAGCATACTAATACCACCTTAAAACCATATAACAGCCTTCACCACACTAATACCACCTTAAAACCATATAACAGTCTTCCACATACTAATACCACCTTAAAACCATATCACATTCTTCCACATACCAGTACCACCTTAAAACCATATAACAGCCTTCACCACACTAATACCACCTTAAAACCATATAACAGTCTTCAGCATACTAATACCGCCTTAAAACCATATAACAGTCTTCACCACACTAATACCACCTTAAAACCATATAACAGTCTTCCACATACTAATACCACCTTAAAAACCATATAACAGCCTTCAACATACTAATACCACCTTAAAACCATATAACAGTCTTCCACATACTAATACCACCTTAAAACCATATAACAGTCTTCCACATACTAATACCACCTTAAAACCATATAACAGTCTTCCACATACCAGTACCACCTTAAAACCATATAACAGCCTTCACCACACTAATACCACCTTAAAACCATATAACAGTCATCACACACTAATACCACCTTAAAACCATATAACAGCCTTCACCACACTAATACCACCTTAAAACCATATAACAGTCATCACACACTAATACCACCTTAAAACCATATAACAGTCTTCACCACACTAATACAACCTTAAAAACCATATAACAGTCTTCAACATACTAATACCACCTTAAAACTATATAAAAGTCTTTACCACACTAATACCACCTTAAAACCATATAACAGTCTTCAACACACTAATACCACCTTAAAACCTTATAACAGTCTTCAACATACTAATACCACCTTAAAACTATATAACAGTCTTCAACACACTAATACCACCTTAAAACCATATAACTGTCTTAAACATACTAATACCACCTTAAAACCATATAACAGTCTTCAACATACTAATACCACCTTAAAATAATATTACAGCCTTCAACATACTAATACCACCTTAAAACCATGTAAAAGTCTTCGACACACTAATACCACCTTAAAACCATATAACAGTCTTCACCATACTAATACCACCTTAAAAGCTTATAACAGACTTCAAAATACTAATACCACCTTAAAAACTGAATAACCGTCTTCAGCATACTAATACCACCTTAAAACCATATAACAGTCTTCAACACCCTAATACCTCCTTAAAACCATATAACAGTCTTCAACACACTAATACCACCTTAAAACCATATAACAGTCTTCAACACCCTAATACCACCTTAAAACTATATTAAAGTCTTCACCACACTAATACCACCTTAAAACCATGTAAAAGCCTTCACCACACTAATACCACCTTAAAACCATATAGCAGCCTTCACCACACTAATACCACCTTAAAACCATATAACAGTCTTCACCACACTGATACCACCTTAAAACCATATAACAGTCTTCACCACACTAATACCACCTTAAAACCATATAACAGCCTTCACCACACTAATACCACCTTAAAACCATATAACAGTCTTCACCACACTAATACCACCTTAAAACCATATAACAGTCTTAAACATACTAATACCACCTTAAAACCATATAACAGCCTTCACCACACTAATACCACCTTAAAACCATATAGCAGCCTTCACCACACTAATACCACCTTAAAACCATATAACAGTCTTCACCACACTGATACCACCTTAAAACCATATAACAGTCTTCACCACACTAATACCACCTTAAAACCATATAACAGCCTTCACCACACTAATACCACCTTAAAACCATATAACAGCCTTCACCACACTGATACCACCTTAAAACCATATAACACTCTTCACTACGCTAATACCACCTTAAACTGTCTTAAACTTACTAATACCACCTTAATACCATATACCAGTCTTGAACTTACTAATACCTCCTTAAAAACCATATAACAGTCTTCAACACAGTAATACCACCTTAAAACCATATAACAGTCTTCACCATACTAGTACCACCTTAAAAAATAATATAACTTTCTTAAAAAAACTAATACCACCTCAAATCCAAGTAACGGTCTTAAACTTACTAATACCACCTTAAAAAACATATAACAGTCTTCAACATACTAATACCACCTTAAAACCATATACCAGTCTTCAACATACTAATACCACCTTAAAAACCATATAACAGCCTTCACCACACTAATACCACCTTAAAACCATATAACAGCCTCCACCACACTAATACCACCTTAAAACTATATTAAAGTCTTCACCACACTAATACCACCTTAAAACCATGTAAAAGCCTTCACCACACTAATACCACCTTAAAACCATATAGCAGCCTTCACCACACTAATACCACCTTAAAACCATATAACAGTCTTCACCACACTGATACCACCTTAAAACCATATAACAGTCTTCACCACACTAATACCACCTTAAAACCATATAACAGCCTTCACCACACTAATACCACCTTAAAACCATATAACAGTCTTCACCACACTAATACCACCTTAAAAACCATATAACAGTCTTAAACATACTAATACCACCTTAAAACCATATAACAGCCTTCACCACACTAATACCACCTTAAAACCATATAGCAGCCTTCACCACACTAATACCACCTTAAAACCATATAACAGTCTTCACCACACTGATACCACCTTAAAACCATATAACAGTCTTCACCACACTAATACCACCTTAAAACCATATAACAGCCTTCACCACACTAATACCACCTTAAAACCATATAACAGCCTTCACCACACTGATACCACCTTAAAACCATATAACACTCTTCACTACGCTAATACCACCTTAAACTGTCTTAAACTTACTAATACCACCTTAATACCATATACCAGTCTTGAACTTACTAATACCTCCTTAAAAACCATATAACAGTCTTCAACACAGTAATACCACCTTAAAACCATATAACAGTCTTCACCATACTAGTACCACCTTAAAAAATAATATAACTTTCTTAAAAAAACTAATACCACCTCAAATCCAAGTAACGGTCTTAAACTTACTAATACCACCTTAAAAAACATATAACAGTCTTCAACATACTAATACCACCTTAAAACCATATACCAGTCTTCAACATACTAATACCACCTTAAAAACCATATAACAGCCTTCACCACACTAATACCACCTTAAAACCATATAACAGCCTCCACCACACTAATACCACCTTAAAAGCTCCTCCCAGCTGAATGGTGTCAGCAGTCCTGAGCTGAGAAAGACAACAAACACACTCACAGTAACATTCTGCTTTTATTGGAACAAGAGCCAGAATTCAAAGCAACACATGACAGAAGGTACAAGTCAACGGCATTTCCACCATTTAATGATCAGAGCTTCCATCTTTAAAGGACTGGAAGTGGAAGAAGTTTACAATGGAAATGAGGAATCTGTTCAATCACTTTGAATCACTTTGGATTTATTACAAGAAGCTGAAAGATTTCTGGGATCTGATCTGTTCTCTACCAGGAGGAGACTCTCCCTGCTACAAGGAACACAGAGACACTGAGGAAGCAGACCACAAGAACCCAAATCCAGGATAAAGAGGTTCAGTGAATGTGGTGTTGAAGGTGTGGAGGTGGATCAGTGTGTCAGAGGAGACTCTGTAGAAGGACAGAGAGCCAGCAGGACAGTCCACATACACTGCTACTCTACCAGAGGAGGAGGAGGAGGAGGAGGAGGAGGAGGAGGAGGTGATGGATGTATGTCTGTTATTGTGCCAGACAGAGTAACCACCATCAGAGCAGCACAGACTCCAGGACTGATCATTCAATCCAAACACACAGTCTTCACTGTCTCCTTTCCTTCTGATTCCTCTGTAACTCACTGATATATAAACGTCTTCTCTCCACTCGACCTCCCAGTAACAGCGACCAGTCAGACCATCTCTACACAGCAGCTGAGGCCAGAAGTCAAACCTGTCTGGATGATCAGGATATGACTGATCCTCCTCCTCACATGTCGCCTTCCTGTTGTTGTCAGACAGTTTGATCCCTCTGCTTACTGTGTTTGTGTCGATCGTGAGTTGACAGGAATCTGATGAGAGAATCCAGATGCAGTTATTGATCTATCATCTGTTCACTGATTGGCTCTTTGAATGAGTGATGTCACAGTCTGAAGATGGTTGAATGTGTGCTGCTTTGTTTTCATGAATCAAATGAAAAACACACTTACACTTCCTCAGACCTGGTCTCAACCATCGGACTCCAGCAGGCTCCACCCTGAAAGGAGGAGGGGGGTCAGAGCAGCATCAGACATGGACATTTATGGGCTTATTTATGTTTCAATATTATTTGTGTGAACAGATGAGCGATCTGTGTGGAAATGTGTCATCTGGAAATATAAAACACAAACTCACAAAAATATTTTGCAAATATTAAACAGATTTGCAAACACATGAACAAATTCCACAAATCAAAAAATATCTGTGAATATATTTAATAGTTTACAAATAAATGAAGCACATTTGTGAAAATCTTTCAAACAGACATTTGTGAGTCCCGCCTGTATTTGTGGATCTCAGTTCTTCACACAAAGAAAATGGACTGGTGTCATTCGGCTGCTTTCGGAGACCACGTGATGGTGCCTCCACATTTCAAAGTAAAACGGCCTCTGAACTGCCTGAATGTGCAGCTTGTTGCTGTCGCCAAGGAAATGTCAGCTGCTGTTTCAACAAAATGTGAATGCAGACTGAAATTCAACGGTGTTGTTAGTGTCGGAGAGGCAGCGATTCAAAGCAGCCGTGAGGAAGAAACAGTATAATTATACAACGTAATGTTATTAAGCTCTGAGCACAGGGAAAGCCCGCTAGTCAGCCGGGCTAATTTCAGCAGGTGGAATTTACATTTAGCCATATCCTTTTCTTTTGGAGTACGGCCAAAAGCCGAGTGGACATCGGTGGGAGTTCCTGTCCTGTGGTCAACACCAGCATCAACAAGTGGACAAAAAGAACAACAACAACAACCAAATGAAGAATGAATAAGTCCTTTGGATAGAAAACAAAGTTTAATGCAAACAATAGAATCAAATCCTTTTCTAATCCAGCCCACGCCTTGTTGTTTCTGTAAATACAGAGAAAGAATGTGTGTAACGTTGTTACTGTGTAATTATAGAGTTTAGGATAACAGTGGACACTTACTAGGTTCCTCTGGACCTCATTTAACATTAGATATGTTTGATCCCACTTCATACAGGCCAAACATTACATACATATATTTCACATTACTACATCACTGTATTACTTGAGAAAGGTACGCTTTGTTAGCTGCTGCAGTGCAGGATGAATTTCTGAACTTGTTCTTATTCCAAATCAGACAGTAAAGGAGAAATGTTGATTGTCAACAGTTCAGCTCAGTTTAGCAGCACTGTACACTGTAGTTACCTCGTATCTTCACTTTATTATTGACATGACTGCAAACCAAGGTACCAGTTATTAGAGCTGTTGGAGATGTAGATTAAGATCAACTAAAGTTGGCTGCTAGACCAGCATCTTGTCAGTGGTGGGTAGCTACTAATAATCTTAACCAATCCCACAGACACCCAGTATAATCTCATTATTCATAAAGCATCTTTAAACATCATTTTGAACACAGCTTAGATGACAGTTCACTTCTGTTACTGGACCAAAATCCATTGCAGATAACAGATTAGTTGTAGCAAAGGTAGAAATGCCCCAGTAATTTATTTCTTTTTAAAAAAAGAAGAACAGATTTCATCCAGCCCTGTATCTGGTTCTGTGGTATCAGCAGGTACACAGAGTGGAAACAGCAGGGTGCAGCATTAGGCCTAAATTTAACATGGCTACATTATACAGTATGTAGGCTACACGTGTCGCCCACCAAACACATGATATCCTGTTAGATTTCTCTGGAAAAATAAATATTTCCATGAGCTGTAAACCGTAATCAAGATGAAAACAAAAAGGCTTTGAAATGCTTCACTTTGTGTAATGAATCTATATATCAGAGATTCACTTTTTGAATAGAATTACGTTAGATCGTCTGTTGTTTCCGGTTAGCGTTAAGTTAGCTAACATCTCCCCTTCAGACTGCAGCTGAGCAGGAAGCTTCTCCAGCAGCTACAGAGCTGCTATGGAACTGAACATTAGCTCAGTTTATAGAAAGGAACTGGAAGCTGGATTTTATTACTGCCTACTTGTCCAATGTTGAGAACATCAGGTACAAACTGAGACTAAACTGACGTAGCCTGCAGCTCTGTCCTGTACAGACTGAGTTTAGGAAAAGAAAGGACAGAGGTGACAGTTATTTATTTACAGAAAATAGATAATTAAACATATATTCAAATATGCCCAGATGTTTTTTCCTGACCGGCTCCACACAGGACTTTATAAAATGTTGGCCTACTGTATAGCCCATTCAGTATGGTAAAATATATACTGTATTGAATAGGAAAACATAGGCCTAAAAATTCAGCCTCTCTGTCTTTACATTTTTGTTTTAGATAGTCGCCTATAGTAAATATTGTAAATAAATAACCAAATATCTGAGAGAAGTCGTTATGACTCTTCTGTGTGTAAATCTTTTAATATTAAAGTCCCTGAAGTTCCCAAGAACTAGAAGAGCCACTTAGTTTCTGCACATTTCATATATTTCCAACCCATGTTTGCTGTGAAGACTATGTTCTCTACAAATGTTCTACACAAAGTAATAGTCATTCAGTCAGCATTTGGAGAAATACACTTGAATGTAGCATCTCAAAGTCCTGTCCTGTAGTTGTCAGGGTTCAGCAGAGTTTTAACTAAATATAACTGCTTTGTAGTTATTGGAAGGTTTATTTTTTCTCTTTTGATGGAGCTAGGCTAGCAGTTTCCACCTGCTTCCATTTCTTCTGCTAAGCTAGGCTAAACATGTCCTGGACCTATGTCTGTACAGAGATGAAACTGGTTCGATCCCGGGTAAGAGGGCAATAGAGGATATTTCTCAGACTAACAGACAGTTCCTTCAACATACAGCGATCTGTCCAAACTGCAGGCATTTATTATTATTCAGGGTATATACAGGAATTTTGAAGTAAAATTCAAAACCTTTTCAAGACTTTTTCAACATATTTTAAGACTGCAGCGCCACTTTGAGCTAACCAATTAAATCAGCCACACACTTTAAAAGGGACATTTGAGTTTTTAAAAGGAATTTAAATATATTTATAACATATTTATTGCCTATATGTCATCAGGTTATAACACCACCTAAAAATTGAAGCATTCACCAACTTTCTCAGTTGCCTGTAACAGCCTGTATGAGCCAACAGTTTTCTGTTTGAAGGACTGGTTAGATTTTTCTGCAAGAAGCAGCTGTCTTACAAAAGCTATGACGTTTATGTAGCAACATTACAGCAAATCATGTGACACACAGTGTAAGTTCACAGTGTACAGTTGGTTTAAACTAGACAATGTGAGCTTGCCTGCAATGATTTGTGTGACAACTTTAATCGACCACTTGATTAATACAACAAAATTCAAACAGACCAGGAGGGAACAAAGATGAAGAGAATAAACTGAGTGATGAATAATGTAAGTAGTGAAGGCGGTGTAGCACAGACACAAGCTGGAGGAGGAACTAGTCTAAATGACTGGATTAGTATAATAATATAACATTAAATTAAAATTTATAATCTTAATTTAATAGTAAACTGTTAAATTTAATTTAGTTTGGCATTAATATATTCATTATGATCATTCAATATAATTTCATATAATAGAATATAACTTACCACTAGTTTAATATTAATTCAAATTCCAGCTGTTTCAGTTTGTTTTTTATTCATTAACTTTGTGCAGAAAGACGCTCGAGGCTCCCTGAGAGTCTCTAACCTTCATTTCAGGCTGCTGACTCGTCAATAATCAGAAGAGTTTCTGCAGAACATTGAGTTCAACATTTATAAAGTTTGTTGCAGCACATCAAGCATTTTTTAATCCCGCTCCATCCAGGCTGTGATTGGTCTGTTCACAGTGACACTGACAAAATTATCAGTTTTATGAAAAGTTCAACGTGTTTCAATAAAAGGCAGCGATTTAGCTAAATACCCAGCTAACGTTAGCCAAACCCACGCGCTTCTTGAATTTTCCCTGTTTCCTTCTGTCTCACAGATTCAGCTGCTGGCGGCGCGTCTCGCTCTTGTTTTTCAGGAACGGGGCTGATCATGTGGCCGCAGGGCGACCGGCCACCCGGGTTAATCCCGTTACTCCTGATCGCCATTCCGACTGTGTTTTGGATGATTAGCACTGAGGGTCCGGCGGGGAGGGAGGTTACTGTCGGCTGTACTCGTAAATCTTTTTCTGGTTTTCACAGATCTATTTTTTGGGGCGTTTAGGAGAGAAACAGGCGCTCAGTGGATCCCTGCGCCGGACGTGACCGAGACGAATCACAGTCGCTGCTCTCTGCCTGTCGAGTGTTTTTGGCTGTGCGCTATAAATAAAAACGTTCACCGACACTTTTAGCAGACTAACTTTGGGGCAAACAGGATTTTCACACTGAAAAAAATATCTTCAAAATTTAAGACTTTTTAATACTTTTTAATGGCCTTAATTATCGCAAAATTGATTTATCACCTTTCAAGACTTTTTAAGATCCCGCGGACACCCTGTTATTATTCTTTGCTCCAGGGCCCGTATTCACAAAGAGTCTTAAGGCTAAGAGTAGCTCCTAGTGACGTAATTCTAAGAAAATTCTGAGAAAAGTGGGCGTTTACTCTTAAAATTAAAGAAAAAATCCTAGTAAAGAAAAAAGTAATTCATAAAGCATCTTAAGCCTTAAAAGAGCTCTTAAGGTCAGAATTGTTAGGAGCAGCGACGAGGACTTTTAAGAGGCTTAAGAGTTTCTTTAGTAGAGGAGAAAATGGCAGAAAGACGCAGAGGAGAAGAAATGTGTTGCAGGATGACAGAGAGTTAATCAGACGCTATAGATTAGATCGTGCAGGGATCGTGTTTGTGACTGATCTTATTAGAGACGCTCTAACATCTCCGACACAGGCAGGAATGAAAGGAATCACTACATTAGGATATTTGGCAACAAAGCAGCGGTGATGATTTGGGTCTGTCACAACCTTCTGTAAGCGTGATCACACAAACAGTTACAGCACTGTCAGAACCTCTTATTGTGTCGCAGTTCATTTCGTTTCCACTGGACAAAAAGCTGCATGTATGAATATAGCAGCTTCCCTCTTGCGCACGAGAATGAACCGTTAATAGTTTGCGCTAAGCTCCCTCGTCTGCTTCTCGCCCCGTGCTGTGACACCCGGCCCGAAGTTTCCTTTTAGAATTGCCTTGAGTTTATCCACTAACTGGTCCAGTTGGGCTTTTCTCACCCTTCTTTGTTTTGATTCCGTGTTTGATCCATTAAAACCAACATTCAAACCAACACTTAAATAGAAACGCCAGCAATCAGTGTCATTGGAAAGAGTGGAACAATTTTTATCATTCCAAGCCAATCAAATACCTGATAGGAAATTAACGGCATGGTAAATAAAAAACAGGATTTATATACACATATATAATGTGTGTGTGTGAGAGGAGAGAACGGTCATATAGGAAATATTACGCATGTAATTTCCAAAGTGAAGCTTAGAATATAACCTACACTTAGAATCACTCTTTTTTTTCCTTCTTGGACAACCAACCAATCACAGTCTTCAAAAGATTGTGTCATACATAGCAACGGGTCGACCCGCCTCCCTCACTAAGATAAAAGTTTTTGTCTTTTCCTTGCTCAGAGTTGCTCTCAGATCAGTCCTGAATAGCTCTTAAGCTAAGACTCCTAGGTAAAAGTTTTAAGCTAAGATAAGAGTTTTCTGAGAGGACTCTTAGATTCTTTGTGAATACTGGGCCCTGAGTTGTTCTCCTTGGAGACCTCCTACACAAAGATCTCCTTTTATGTTCAACCAGTGT
The DNA here is from genome assembly GCA_024633595.2 of Lepomis macrochirus. Classification (NCBI taxonomy): domain Eukaryota; kingdom Metazoa; phylum Chordata; class Actinopteri; order Centrarchiformes; family Centrarchidae; genus Lepomis; species Lepomis macrochirus. The sequence continues at coordinate 21,391,246 of JALXJV020000025.1, read as the reverse complement.
TTCTGTTCTGAGCAAAGGAAAAAGGCTCTTACACGTGTGATTCTTCATATAACACTCATGCCCACCATTAACCAAAAACACCTCCTCTATCAGACTGTCAGTGGCTGCAGCAGGCCTCTTCATACCTGAGAGTGTCCAGTCTCCGGTGTGGATCCTCCAGTCCAGCAGACAGCAGCTTCACTCCTGAGTCTCCTGGATGATTGTAGCTCAGGTCCAGCTCTCTCAGATGGGAGGGGTTGGAGTTCATAGCTGAGGCCAGAGAAGTACAGCCTTCCTCTGTGATCAGACAGCCTGACAGCCTGCAAACACACAAACCAACACACACAGAAACCCTCTGAGAGGCGGGATGTTTTTTTGTGTCAGATACAAATGTAGAAGACATCTTTAAGATCATGAGTGGCATTTAATGATTCAAGAACAGAAGAATGAACACCAGAAAATTATTTACTCATATACTCATGAATACTCATGGGATCTTTAGTCTAGAAACTACTGTCAAAGTTTAGTTAAAGGTCCTTGACAAATCATATCAGTAGAAACAATCCTACAGAGGTTAGCTGTTTATTCACCAATGTAAATCAGATTTTAGATGGTCATCAACTCAGTGGGTTAATGAATCCTGACCTCAGGGTTACCAGTTTACAGTGTGGACTCTCCAGTCCAGCAGACAGCAGGTTCAATCCTGAATCCTGCAGGTTGTTGTTACTCAGGTCCAGCTCTCTCAGACTAGAGGACTGGGAGCTGAGAACTGAGGACAGAGCTTCACAGCTTCTCTCTGAGAGGTTACAGCCACTCAGTCTGGAGAGGAAATAATCAACAAGACAAACAACATTTGATTTGAAATATTAAAATACTGAATTTGGACTTTTGCTGATGAGTTTAAAACATCTTCTCAGCATGTGTTGAAATCATTGCTGTCTGATTCTAAACATGCTTTAGATTTGACATTTAATCATGACTTAATCAGAAATGAATAATTATGAAATTATATTAATGTAGCATTTGACATAAATAAGTATTTTAATTTCATCCAGAGTTCATGTTTCATGCTGTACAATATGTGAATCTGAATGACAACAAAATACATTTGAAATTTAACAGATGTTTTATACTGTGAAATATGAGAGGCTGGTTAAATTAAATTTTGCTTGATATTTAGAGAAATCAATGAATATTTTAAGACAAAGTGTAACTTCATCTGACCTCAGGGTTACCAGTTTCCAGTGTGGACTCTCCAGTCCAGCAGACAGCAGATTCACTCCTGGATCCTGCAGGTTGTTGTTACTCAGGTCCAGATCTCTCAGACTAGAGGACTGGGAGCTGAGAACTGAGGACAGAGCTTCACAGCTTCTCTCTGAGAGGTTACAGCCACTCAGTCTGGAGAGACAACAGGAAGGAAACAAGTAACAACACATTTATTTTTTCTCCAGTTGAAAGATCGCAGAGTATTTATTGATGAATAAATCCCACTTACAGAGCTTTGTTGGAGGCTTTGACCACTGGCAGCAGCCTCAGAAGAGCCTCCTCTGAAGCAGAGTATTTCTTCAGGTCAAACACGTCCAGATCTTTTTCTGATGACAGTAAGATGAAGACCAGAGCTGACCACTGAGCAGGAGAGAGTTTATCTGTGGAGAGACTTCCTGAACTCAGGGACTGTTGGATCTGATCCACTAGAGAACGATCATTCAGTTCATTCAGACAGTGGAACAGATTGATGCTTTTCTCTGCAGAGGGAGTCTCTTTGATCTTCTTCTTGATGTACTTGACTGTTACCTGACTGGTTTCTGAGCCACTTCCTCTCTGTTTCAACAGCCCTTGTAGGAGATTCTCATTGGTCTGCAGTGAAAGTCCCAGGAGGAAGCGGAGGAACAAGTCCAGGTGTCCATTCGGACTCTGTAAGGCCTTGTCCACAGCACTCTGGTAGAGATGTGTCACTGCAGATTCATCTTTTCTTGTTTCAGACTTCTGAGAGGTTGATTGTTCTTCTGCCAGCAGATTGACACCAGAGTTGATGAAGGTCAGATGGACATGAAGAGCAGCCAGAAACTCCTGAACGCTCAGATGGACGAAGCAGAACACCTTGTCCTGGTACAGCCCACTCTCCTCTTTAAAGATCTGTGTGAACACTCCTGAGTACACTGAGGCTGCTCTGATATCGATGCCACACTCTGTCAGGTCTGATTCATAGAAGATCAGGTTTCCTTTCTGCAGCTGCTCAAAAGCCAGTTTTCCCAGAGACTCAATAATCTTCCTGCTCTCTGGAGTCCAGTGTGGATCTGTCTCAGCTCCTCCATCATACTTGGTGTTCTTCAGTTTGGACTGAACCACCATGAAGTGGATGTACATCTCAGTCAGGGTCTTGGGCAGCTCTCCTCCCTCTCTGGTCTTCAACACCTCCTCCAGAACTGTAGCAGTGATCCAGCAGAAGACTGGGATGTGGCACATGATGTGGAGGCTTCGTGAGGTCTTGATGTGGGAGACGATTCTGCTGGCCTGCTCCTCATCTCTGAACCTCTTCCTGAAGTACTCCTCCTTCTGTGGGTCAGTGAACCCTCTGACCTCTGTCACCATGTCAACACACTCAGGAGGGATCTGATTGGCTGCTGCAGGTCGTGGTGGTTATCCAGAGGCGCAGCAGAGGGAAGCAGGTTCCCCTGATGAGGTTTGTCAGCAGCACATCCACTGAGGTGGACTCTGTAACATCAGTCAGGACCTCATTGTTGTGGAAGTCCAGAGGAAGTCGACACTCATCCAGACCGCCAAAGATGAACACAACCTGGAACTCTTCAAAGCTGCAGATTCCTGCTTCTTTGGTTTCAGTAAAGAAGTGATGAACAAGTTCCACCAAGCTGTACTTTTCCTCTTTCAGCACATTCAGCTCTCTGAAAGTGAATGGAAATGTGAACTGTATGTCCTGGTTGGCTTTGTCTTCAGCCCAGTCCAGAGTGAACTTCTGTGTTAAGACTGTTTTCCCAATGCCAGCCACTCCCTTTGTCATCACTGTTCTGATTGGTTCATCTCTTCCAGGTGAGGCTTTAAAGATGTCTTCTTGTCTGATGGTTGTTTCTGGTCTGTCTGGTTTCCTGGATGCTGTTTCAATCTGTCTGACCTCATGTTCATCATTGACCTCTGCAGTCCCTCCCTCTGTGATGTAGAGCTCTGTGTAGATCTGGTTCAGAAGGGTTGGGTTTCCTGCTTTAGCAATCCCCTCAAACACACACTGGAACTTCTCCTTCAGCTTAGATTTAAGTTTACGCTGACAGACTGCAGAATGACTTCCTGAATGAAGACACAAAACAGATGAATCAGTGATTGATAAAGTCCATGTGACAGTTTCATTTCCTTATATAAACATGTTTCCCTCCATCTGCTGAGCCATCAGTAAATGTCCCGTTTATCCAGCAGCTTAAATCTTTAGAGAAATCCTCTTACTGCTCTGCAGACGCTCAGCCAGCTCCTCCTGCTTCATTCTCCTCAGGAAGTGCAGTGTGATCTTCAGAAATGCCTCTCTGCTGCTCCTCCTCTGCTCTTCCTCCTCACCGTCCAACACCTCCTCATCCTCCCTCTGACTCTCTAAGCATTCTGGGTAATCTGAACTCAGACCCTTCTGGATCTTCTTCAGCTCCTTCTTCACAAAAGTGACAATGTTGTCCTCCAGCAGCTGGAACAGAATATTATATGAAGGACACAATCAAAGTCAAATCATGGAACCAAACATCAGATCCATGTTGGACAGACTGACAATCCACTGGTCTAAAAAAGTGCAGCGTGGAGATTATTGTGAACAGAATAGATGGAAAAGTAGTTGTTGTACATGTACAGACCATAAATATGGAGTCCAGGTGTGTTTGATGCTGCTGGGCAGACTGACCACTGGGAACCTCTGAGCTCTCCTGGTGGACTCTGTGGAGGAATCATGAAGAGTTAGCTCACAATGGCCCTCATTTATCAAAAGTGCGTACACCAAATTTCCAGCGTACACCTGGCGTACTCCCAAAACCACGGTGACTTTGACATTTATCAATATGGACGTTGGCGTATGGCACGCTCAAATCCTACGCCAGCTCAGGAGGTGGTGTACATGTACGCAAGTTCTGAGTTGGAGCCGAAATGCTCAGAAATCATTTCCTAACAGCACAAAAACGCACTGACAAAGAAAAATACCTGATATATTATGACCCACTGTTACAGAAACAACGTTTGAAACATTAATTTGTCTGTTTATATTTGAGCAACACGGACTTTATACAGCCTATTGAGCAGTCAAAACATGCTTTGATTTGTATTTGGACTATTGCTTTTTAATAAAATGTGGACCTTCAAATTAAAAGACTACGAGCAAAAAATGTTAAAACAACGAAGAGCATGAGCGGAAGGCTTGAAGCGCTGAGACTGGCTGCCGAAATGGACACAGCCCCACGCCCTTTAGGTGAGGCGGGAACAGACATGTCGCGCACAAAGCCCTGCATTTATTATAAGACAAACTTTATATTATGACCGCACAGCGAGCACCGACACCCCCGCTAAAGGCCCCGTGTCCCAGGACTCTGGTGCACGCTGATCCCGGTTCATGTGTGAGTCCTGGGTCAGTGCGTAAAGCCCAGACCAGGAGGTGATGGAGCAGCTTTTTATCAGAGCAACATTCTTTCATTTGGAGCTTATTTGGGACTTTGATGGGCGTTTTAGTGCTAAATCTCTTGGAGCTCCACAAGGAGCCAATTTATAATTCTAGGAACAGACAAAAACTTCTAGTTTGCACGGAAAGTGCTCCACAAACAGGTGGTACAGACGTGGTGCAGCTCATCATTGTGTTTGGACAATGTTTTACTCTTAACATAAAAGAAAAGTTACACCGCGGATGGTCAGATCCAAGTCCGTGCGCGTCCAGACCCGTGTCCGTGCGTAATAGTCCCAGGACAGCACAGAGCTGTTTCCCAAAGCCACAAAACATTATGAAGGCTTGCTTTGCACGCTGGGGGTACACCGACCCGTATCTGTCCGTATGCCCTCTGTTCATCAAAGTAAACGAGAGGCTCTTTGCCCGAGCCCTGCTCCTCCAGGATGAGCGGGTCCTCCTCTGGGGCTGACTGACCGCGGTGGTCCCCCTGACTCCAGCACTGGCTCTCGGTCTGGACCTGAACTGTTTATGGCTCATCTGACCGCTCGTGTCCAGTTTTAAGTGCGTTGAACATTTTGTTAAAAATGTGTCCAGTTTAAATCATCGAATAAAAAAGTATTAAATTGTTTCCAAATGAAAAACCTCGTAATATTAAAATGCACAATATTTTTGAACATTTATGCCGGGGAGGGGCTCTAGTAGTGAAACTAAACATTTAATCTTTATTTAAATCTGTCAAAACAACATAATATTTTGTTTCTGAAGTTTTAACTTGTGGACTTCCTGCTCCAAACCATGTATTTCTTGCCGTATTCCGCCAGTCCCTGCCGTAAAGTCCTGGGTGCAGCCTCCTGAAGCTTGAATAATTGGGGCGTTTCATTCAAATTCACGACGCTTTCAGCCGCCGCATTTATCAACACCAGGTGGTGCGTACACCTGGATTTCAAAGGTACGCACAGCTTCATAAATCAGGCTGAGAACAGTGTAAGCATAATCTCACGCACAAAAATACGCCCGTTTCTACGCAAGAATGATAAATGAGGTAGAAGACTGCTTCAGCTGCTTCTACTGCTTCAGCTGCTTCTACTGCTTCTACTGGGCAGCTTCAGATGGGAGAATATAAATGTATGTGAAGAAGAACGATGCTGAAAATAAACACACAGGTTTAATAAAACTTCTCTGGATAAATAACAGTTAAACATGAATCAGTCAGAGTTTAATGGGATTAACAGCTGACCTCTCTGCAGCAGACGGTCGGCCTCCTTTAAAATCAATGAGGCCTTGCTTTGACCGGTCACTCTTGAAGGACACACAGCTGGGCTCAGGTCCAGGTCCAGCAGAGGCTGGTGTCCCATAGATCCTGTTAGACAGAGAGGAAGACCACCAGGGATGGAAATGTCATTTTTAGCCTTCAGCCACAGAAGCTTCTGGAGAAACTGGCAGCTCTCAACAAGAAAAGGATCAAAGTTCACTAAAAGCTGAAGCTGAATGATTTCAGTCTGTGTATCATCGCTTCATTTCCAGCAAATATTGGACCAAACCAGGACTAAATGTTCTGATCTCTGAGCAGATCTTACTGTTCCTGACAGATACCAAACTTAACTGTGGCTCCATCAGCAGCAGCTCTGTTGGCCTGTATTCTAACGCTTGCATTACTAGACTCAGCACAAATATCCTGACTGCTATTTACAGACTTTGGTAGGTGAAGCATTTTAGGACAAAATCCAAAGAGGAAGTTTCAGACTAAAAGAGCTGAACTTGATTTGTGGAACTCAGACTGCTGAAGCCTCATATTATCCTCAGCTGAACTTTCCAATGTCTTTTTACACAGAACCAGGACTGTGGACTCTGTCCTCCATCACTTCCATTGAAACCCCATCAGGAAGAGATCTCTTCAGGGCCAGTGTGCACAGGAGGAACAATTCCAGCCACCAACAACTCTTTCAGTGGACATATGGGCATGTCAGTGTTGTTTAGGGACAGACTGGAAAACATGTGGACCTGTCCTTTAATCCTAATCTGGCTCTGACCTTCATCATCATTCTAGGAGAACATGGACATTAGAAGGACAACTGGTCAGACTGGATTTAATGAGGACAAACATCAGCAGTGAGCAACATGAGGAGGGAGACATGAACATTTAGCTCTGATTGGCCAACACTGTTTAATACTGACACATACTCACTGTCTGTCAGACACAGGTCCTCGCTTAAAATTAAAGGGTTCAATCATTGACTGGTCACTCTTGAAGGACACACAGCTTGGATCAGGTCCAGGTCCAGGTCCAGCAGAGTCTGGTCCCTGCTGCTGCTCTGGGCTTCAACACAACACACACAGAGCTTTGAGAGTGAATAATGATGGTGGAGTGATTTGAGTCCTGGACAGTTAGAGATCCTCATCTCACCTCTGAGCTTTGGTCTGGCTGTCATGTTCCCCACACAGAGTGCTTTTAGAGGGAGGGACTCCCTCCTCTCTGTCCTCACACTGACTCATGCTGCTGAACTCACATCCACTTTCACCTGGAGAGGAAACACAAATCATTCATCTGCACATCAACTCAAATCCTCCTTTCCATCATTTCTCCTGGAAAAAGATCAGCTGCTCCTCCACTGATTGGCTGCTAGTTTCTGTTTCATATCAGTGGCAGCTGAATGCAGTCAGACAGCAGTGTGAGGCAGAGGAAGCTGCCATCAGCTGCTGGACTTCTACTATCAGTCCACTAGATGGAGGCATGAAGCTGCAGCCCAGCACACACACCATGCATGGAGGAGCCTGAGAAGATTTTCACAGGAAGTGGACAGGATGTTTTATTTGTTGGTGTTGATGCTTTCTCACAGTTGACTCTTGTCAGTTTTATAGTTTGTGAACGAGTCGAGAGACAAAAACAAGGCGTCAGACTGGAACAAGGCAATAGTGTGATTCCAACTTTGTGCAGCCGGAGAAAAGCAACTGCAGCCGCCGGACTCCCACAAGGTTTTAATGTCATGTGACAGGGTGACGTTTTGCAGCGCTGGTGAAAGTTGGACACAATTTCTAACCAGCATGCCTCATGTTGAGTCAGTGCTAGGGCTGAATGATAATGGAAATTTATATTTTTTTAACCAACATTGCGATTTAATATGCGATTAATTTTTATTCTCTTTACTTTCTGTATTGTTCAAAATGGACAAGCAGTAAATCAGTGTAAACACAATATGGATAGAACTACACTGTTCTTTCTTGTGTTATGATGAATTAGGTAAAATTATTATTATTATGAGCAGTGGTGGAGAAGATTCATCAAATTATAATAATATGAGAAAGATAATTTGAGTCAAGTCCTGGCCTTAAATAATCTGATATAATATCATCAGGTCGGACTACAGACAAGAAAAACACAGTTCACCACAGTAAGATACAAAACCCACAGTTCAACCACCAATTACTGAGTCCTTACCAGGTCAAATCTCTTAGGACTTGTGCGTTCGGTTTGAAACGCTGTTTCACAGATGTTTCCTGAGCTGACTGGTGGCTGTGTGTAAGACGCAGGCGGCGATCGCTAAATGCACTGACCTCACTACACGTGTTTCTGTTGTGCATTTTTCCTGTCCGTCAAAGCGGCAGATGGCCCGACGATTTCACCCACCACCTGGTTACCCGCAGGGGGGCGGCTGCTACTTTCATCTCCTGCGTGACACTAAAGTTTATGCAGCGTGAGCTTCTGTCAAGCTTAAGGCCGCTGTACAAGAAAGCGAGGTGCTTTGTCTGCAGACTGCTTTCGCAGCGATTTGCGATTACAAAATCTCGTGCGATAATATCGCAAATGTAATTAATGGTTCAGCCCGACTCAGCGCTGCGCAGCACTGCATGAAGAAACGCACCTAAGAAAGTAAATGTTCATCTCACACGCCAACAGATTCTGAGGAGCTGGATCTGATTGGTCCTTGTTGGTTTGAAGAAGCCTCCAATCATGAATCTGCACCTGATTCAGTGATTTTAGCAAATAAAAGCCCGGCTATTATTCAAAGTTCAAAGGCGCCGCGCAGCAGGTGGCGACAGCTGCTACAAGGAGAGTCCCATGTAACGTTAAGGGGAGGCTAAAGTAGTCACAGGTAGGGATCGGCTGCGTAGCTGGTGGGATCTGAACATGTTTGCATGTTCTCCCTGAGTCTGCGTGGGTTCTCCCCAGGTGCTCCGGCTTCCTCCCAGCAAGCAATTTCACGGTTAAAAGACGTCTAATAGACGTCTAAACAGAGCCCAGACGTCTAGGCTAAAAAAGGGCTAAATTTGGGCTGTCAGTGAAAGTTTGGTAGACGTCTAACCATAGCCCAAAAATAGACGTCATCAATTAGACCACTTTTGAACGGCTACATATAGACGTCTAATAGATGTTGAAAATCGGTATAGCCTAAAACAGGGCTGAATTTGGGCTGTCAGTGAAAAGTTAATAGACGTCTAACCATAGCCCAAGAATAGACCAAATACACAGTTTTTGAATGACTACATATCTACCTCTAACAGACAACAGAATAGTGGCTAAAGGATTGTTTTCACTCAAACAAAACAGGTTGTCACAAATAGTAATCCGTCCAAACAAATTAAATGTAAAGATTTTATTAAGACAAAGGATTACAACGTAGACAACTTAAGATAATACAACATGATGGAAATATAAATTAATTATTGCTAAAATATTATGAATACAAAACAGTTCGTATGTATATGAAAATTCAAACAATGTTAACAACATGTGGTAATAACAACATAAATAATGACAAAATAAATTTGTTGGCCACATCCAAATCTAGATCTTCATCTACACTGCTGCTTGATACAGGAAGAGCAGCAGATAGGTCTCGGGTGGCCCCAGTCTCTCGGTTGGCCCCGGTCTCTCGGGTAAATGGGATCCATAACTGTTGAATATGTAAGAATATGAATATAAAGTAAACATTATCATTTGACTATGTTCACTGTTTTCCCATAAGACATGACCACTATCGTCAAATGATTTTAAATGAAAACATACAGTATATTTCTAATTATCATTCTAATGAAGGTTAATAAAATCATTTATAACGTTTCTTTCTTTTAATTTAAAAGTATTTATTACTGACCCATTTATCTCTATGGAAAATATAAAGGTACTCTGAACAGGACACATGTTGCATTAGAACAACCAAATAGAGAAAGTTGCTTTCATTCTTTTGATAAAGCTTTGTGCTGTGAATTAAGTGTTCTGTTTTGCATATTTATTGCTGTCTTTGCTGCCTGTATGCTGGAGAATTAGCAATAAATATTTAGTGTCAAAAGTCAAAAACTCATATTTTCATATCATAATGATCTAGTGAGTAAAATGTGTGGCTTTCATTACAAATTATAATGGGTAAGGTTGTACATGTTTCATGTTCACCCCTCTGAATTCAGATAACAGAGTTTTTAAGGGCACGAGGAGGAAACCCGTGGGGATCATGGTGTAACGTTAAGTTACACCTGCATGCAGCATGTTAAGCTAACCACAACGTGCCTAACTTACTCTACACTGTTACCCGCTGAAATGCCACGGTTTCTACATCGCTAACATATAATGTAGATAAATAATGAAGACATGTCAAACAAAGACACAGATACTTACAAGACCAAAGTAAATGTCTTTTCGCTTCCAGTGTTTGCAGTAAACTCGCCCGCTGCTCGCTGAAAAGGCCGAAATCGTAACGTATCCCTCGCTTAAAAATGGCAGATGTCTTTATCGCGAGATCTGGTCGTCCCTAAAGGGCTAACTTTCAAGTCTCGCTGCCAGTAGTCCTGTCTCAGTAGGGCTACAGCTGCCATCTAGCGGTTGAAAATAGTAATTGCATTTTGTTTTAAATTAAAATGAAAGTTAATGTAGTGAACGCTACAGCCGAAAATAAAGATAATTTAAATGTTTCGAACGCTTACTTGCATTTGATGAAATGATATCACGCGACCTCAACAGCTGCATGGGTGAAAGCTACATGTAACCAATTTGGTCTGAAACACGGCTACAGCCAAGCCGGGTGACATTAGACCACTTATTGCCTCTATTTCGCCGGTGGAGCTAAAAGCAGGCTACACGTAGCCCGTCCAAATACGAAGCTAAATCGTGGGCTACAGATAGACCATGACTTTTAATGACACTTAATAGCTTGTTGATATTATTGACATAGCAAAAATAATGGGATATCAACCATCTCACGACGCTGCCAGGGCAAAACCCACTTTTAATCATTTTTACTTTTTTTGACTAAAAGTGGGCTACAAACAGCCGGTCTGTCAACGAAGCTAAATCGGCTTCACGCACAGCCTCGCGTGTAAATCAAGTGACAGAAATGAAATAAAAAACCTTGTCATCACTGTAGACCTTGCTTAAATGATGGGATATCATACACATTGCAAGTTATTTTGGCAAAATGTCAACGAAACCACATGTAAAGTTATTTCGCTAGAAGTGGGTTACGTATAGCCGGACTAAATCAGGTCTATAGCAAACCTAGACGGCTAAACGACGGCTATTGCTTGCTGGGCTCCCACCGTCCAAAGACCTGCAGGCTGGGTTAACTGGTGTCTCTAAATTGTCCTTAGGTGTGAGTGGCTGATGTGTGGCCCTGCGAGCTCCCTGCTCCGGGTTAATGCTGCTGGTCATTATATTTACTGCATGTCAGCTAGTGTGTGTTTTATGAGCTCACTGAGATCTCAGCCAGCCTGAATCTTTGGGCTTCACATTGTTTTAATTCCTCTTTTTGATTAATAAAGGTTTAGATTTTAATATAGCTGCTTTCCAGTCATACTTGCCTTCAGGGTGCTAAGCACCTGTTGCTTGTGGCTCCAAACGGGGGCCTCCACTATCTTCCAATGTCGTAGCTGTCCATCACCTCCAGTTATTGCATTTCACCTATTTAGCCTAGAATGATGATGATGATGATGATGATGATGATGATAAAATGTGCATTATTTCTAATGACTGTATTTGTATTTTAATGTTTTGTTAAAAAACTAAACTAAACGGCATCCTGCAGCAACAAAGACTAAAACTACCTCTGAACCTAATAAAAACTAAACTAAAAATAGCAAACCCAAATGTTAAAAACTAATTCAAACTAAACTGAAATTGAAAACCAAAAGTAATAAAAAATCCTAAACTATAACAACGTTGTTTTCCTCGTCATTTTAAAGCGACGTCAGTTAATTGTGACTTGTTGCACAGCTGCATCATGTGTCCACTGTCAGAGCTGTGATCTCTGTCAGAGCAGCAGACCAGCTGTCAATCATCAAACATGTCTGATAACATTATAACACGCAGAAACATCTCGAGGTTCCACTAAACATTATCTGTTGAAAACAGTCACAGATGGCAGCAGCCTGATCATCACTACACAGAAACACAGCCCAACTTTTCTTGGCTTGCCTGTTGCCTGTAAACAGATCATTTCCTCCCTCGGCCTGATGACATGACTTTCATCGTCAGTGCCTTTACAAAATGACACAGTAACAATCATCTCATATAGCCCCAATTAAAACTGACCTGGGCGCTGTTATTATAACATGAAACAGATCGGTGCTGGAAGCTCTGGTTGATTTTACAGCCTAATAATCTGACTGCAGCTAGAGTTCCCTGAAATTCAGCAAAATAAAGTGCTGTTTGATCTGTGAGCACAACAAAGTGTCAGAACAGATGATGGAGGCTCCTGCAGAGATGCGCATCCACCTCTTTCTCAGCAGACATGAGTGTTACCTCCTGCGAGGTGTAGGCCTATGCTAGGACACCGGTGTTACCGAGCCGAGCCGAGCCGAGTGGCTCAGACAGCAGCCTCCTGCACAGGCTGCTTCGGTCATCAGGAAGTGAAGCTACACGGTAACAACAAAGGAACTCTACAGCTGCTTAGCCCAAATATCCGCAACATGGAGGACCCAAGTTTCTCCTGTTAATTTGTTTGTTAAAGTTCAGAGTTACTAAAACAAGCTAACAGCAGTTAGCGACAGGAAGAGCGAAGAGACATATAAACACGTCGGTTACGTTACCTTCACGCGGAGAAAAGAAGCTGCGTCATGAACAAAGTGAAAGTAAAGTGTGAACAGGAAACGGGGCGAGCTGCTGTTCACAAGAAATGTTACCATGGTAACCTTTGGTGCTACGTCATTAAATAACCTCACCGATACCAACAGAGTTCAACACAAACTGGACCCTTAAAGACCCCCTCTAGTTTTAAGTGCCGTTTAGGGTTAACCAGAGCCCTTTGAAGAGAGAGTTGCGTCAGCGGGGGTCCAAAGTGCTACGTCGTCACGTGGTTCAGACAGCAGATCGTTCCCGGAAGTCCAAGGCGGGAAATTCAAAATGAGCGAGAGAAACGACAAAAACGGCGATTTTAAGCGATTTCTGGTCATTTAAACAACAAATGTGTTGATTTACAACATGTGTACAGCACACTGACACGTAACTGTAGTTACATTACTATTTTTTTAAAAAGAGGACATATAGTTTTGACAGTAACAGCAATAATCACCGACCTTGTGGACATTTTTGGCAAACCTTACATTGGAAAGTGTTGCGAACATGTTTAAAATTTACATGAGATTTACCTTTCTAACATACTGTATACATGTTTTATATAAAGCTATTAATGAATTCTAATATTTATACATTTCTATTAACAATGACACAAACAAAAGATTGGAACTTTTTAAAATGTGTGGATGCATAAAAGTTGCTCTGTGTATCATCAGCCTTACAGCACTTTCAGAACCTCTTATTGTGTCGCAGTTCATTTCGTTTCCACTGGACATTCCCACCTTGCAGGCTCAAAAAACTGCATGTATGAATATAGCAGCTTCGCTCTTGCGCACAACGAGAATAAACCGTTAATAGTTTGCGCTATACGCCCCTCGCCTGCTTCACTCGTGCTGTGACACCCGCCCAAATTTTCCTTTTAGAATTGCCTTGTGTTTCCACTAACTGGTCCAGTTGGGCTTTCTCGCCCTTCTTGGTTTTGATTCCGTGTTTGATCCATTAAAACCAACATTCAAACCACCACTTAGATAGAAACGCCAGCAATCAGGAACAATTTTTATCATTCCGAGCCAATCACATACCTGATAGGAAATTAACAGCATGGTAAATAAAACACAGGATTTATATACATTTACAATCTGTGTGTGTGTGAGTGAGGAGAGAACGGTCAGATAGGAAATATTACGCATTTAATTTCCAAAGTAAAGGCTTAGAAAATAACCTACACTTAGAATCACTCGTTTTTTCCATCTTGGGACAGGATGGCGCAATGGTTAAGACGCCCGGCTTTGGTGTGAGAGACCCGGGTTCAATCCCCACTGTGTCTCTGAGCAAGACACTTAACCCCTACTTGCTCCAGAGGCGTGCGACCTCTGACACATATGTAAGTCACTTTGGATAAAAGCGTCAGCTAAATGAGTAAATGTAATCTTGGACAACCAACCAATCACAACGGGGTCAACCCCGCCTCCTCACTAAGATAAAAGATTTTGTCTTTTCCTCAAAGATCAGTCCTGAATAGCTCTTAAGCTAAGACTCCTAGGTAAAAGTTTTTTAGCTAAGATAAGAGTTTTCTGAGAGGACTCTTAGATTCTTTGTGAATACGGGCCCTGGTCCAGATCCAAAACCACTAGAGATCTCAAATCTGGACTAGATTGTCCCAGAGAGACTAAAGTTTCAGTCAGACATAGTTTCAGATTTGTGAAACCTTTATTCAGTTTCAGTTTAAATTTAAAGAAACTTTCTCCTCTCTGGGTTATTTTAAAATCTCTTGTACCTTCATCATTTCTTTCTTACGTTCTTTCTTTGGTAAAATAAAACTAATGAAGCAGTAACGTAGGACTGGACTCACCTTACTTCCTTACCTGTTCCTCGGTTCCTTGAAGGTCGGCTGTGTCGCAGTCAGACGACGGCAGAAATTCACGACGGGAAATGTACGCGGGCGATTTTGGTGGGTTTGAACGTTTTTGTTGGTTTAATTGAAGTATTTTAGGTTTTTTGAACACAGACACACACAAACACACAGTTTCATCACGTACCTCAGATAGTCCGAGCCGGGTTTGAACCCACGTCTCCGTGTCGCCGGGTCGGCGCCCTTCACCACCGGACCGCCTTCAGTACCGATGAAGACCAACAAGCAGAGAGAGGAAGAAGATCAGACTGAGGGAGGAACCTGCAGAAGATCCACCTCCATCAGTCTGGAGAGGAAACTCTGGATGATGGACTTCCTGGCTGTTGACTTTCTAATCATTTGGTTGTCGAGCTGCTCGCCTCATCATTTACAATTAAACAAGATCTGCTGTTCACTAGGACATGCCAGGGCTGCTGGATGAACATCTGGGAAACTGTTGTGTCTCCTGCCTCTCTGTTACCATGGGAAGTGGAGTTTTCAGGGCCCCTGTGTGAGGGAGCCGTCTCCCTGCTTTAAATGTTATGTCGGCCCTCTGCTCGGGGCCACGTGTCTGCTACGGCCCTCAGCGGTAGACGTCTGAGCGGCTGAATCTTTTGCACTTTTCGGGTTCATATGTATCGCACGCTCTTTCAATCTTCCTGTTTCCAGAGTGTAGAGGAGGAGAGAACACACACCTGTACAATCAGGAGTTAACAACACAGCAGATCAGTGGAGCAACACTGACCTCTGCTGGAGAGTTTAGGAACAAAAGCCACAGCGTTTTCTTCTTTAGTCAGTGCTGTTGATGAAGTTGTTGTGAACAGGAGCCTCCTGACTGAAGGGGCTGCACATGCTGCTTCCAGGGGCCTCATTTAGAAAACTGTGCGTAGAATCCTCACTGAAAGTGTCCGATGCTCAAAAGACAAAAAAGATTCAGACTTAAGCCAAGCGAGCGTTCGGGGCGCTGACTTTCCATCCAAAGTCTGTCTCGTTTCCCTAAATATTGTGAAGGTGTCCAGTCTGGAGGCTTTGGCTGTGGAAACGGCCATTTTGTCACGTGAGCGCCAAAAGTCCAGCTTAGAGGCGTCTGAACTGAGCAGCAAAGGAGCCGCTGACTTCCTGACTCAACGGACACAGTCAACAACTTTGCACTGCATTTCAAAGGGAAGATTTGTTCTTTGAAAATCCACAGAAATGGACTCAGGCCCGTAATAATGCAAATATACACATGCTAATACAATTTTATAAACTTAACTGTTGTCTGTTGTTTGAGCTGCAGCAGCTCCTCAGCCGTAACAGCCAGTACCAAAGATGAAGTCAGTGTGCTGTTGGAAAAAGTGCAAAAATATAGTAAGACTAAAGACTTGTAACCTGATATACCTCCATGAATCAATGGCATTATTCTCCAATGAAGAAATCATTTATCTAATGTGCCAATCAGCCATAAAATGATGGCAAAATGACATGTTGGCAGCCCGTACACTGGCTATCAGCAGGAGGGGGGAAGTCACAACTGTCAAATAGTGTCAAACTGTGTAACGTGTGCGTGCATGTGTGTGCCCATGTTTTTCAGAGGAGGCTGGAGGTACTGGAAGGCTCCCCTACCAGTCCCTGCTGAATCAAAGGGGGGACCAGAAAATGGAAGGAACCAATGAGAAGCCATTTTAAAAGCTGCTGAGCGTATTTCATTTGAAATAAGTCAGTGAAATGAACAGTGGCAGTTGTGTTTGTGTGGGTGAACAAATCAAACAGGCCTACATGTGAGTCTTTGTATAGTGCTGGGACATTTTCTTCTACATTCTCTATGTGTCTTTGCCACTTAGGGACGTGACAATATTCCTCAGCTGGAGTTTTGAACTTTATAGTGTAACACATTTTCTTAGTTTTCTTAGTCTGAGCTGCTTTTATTTGATCTGTACAGAAATATTTAGCATTAAAGTGAAGAAGCATCCTTTACTAGACATGTAACTGTGCTCAGTCTACCTAATGACACAGCACATTTGACCACGGGACACATTATTGTCTGATGAAACCATCATCACCTTTGTGTCACGGTTTAATGTCTTCAAATCAACAGACACAGCAGATGACACCCAGACCAAGTCGGTGGAAGAGATATTAGAGGCCATGTGTGAAAATGCTATTTCTTGGAATCCTAATACATTTGGAATGGCAGTTTTTGGTAATGCTTAAATTAAAGCTTAATTAGAACTTGTGTTCTGAGAAGTCTGCCATTGACATTGGACACAGAGAGGAAAGCTCACTTGTTTGAAAAGTCCAATATATAGATAGAATATTTCTGGAGGTGACATTAATTTGCTATTTGGATCATTTCACACTTTAAACTGGCTGTTGAGATTTAGATGCAAATAATGCTGCTGTGTCTATTTCCTTTAAGCATCCACAGTATAAATGCTAACAAATGTCACTAAGAATCTGGAATGAAGATTCAATATTTGGATGGAAATTGATTGTAGTGAGAAAGTTGTTGTTGTGTTTTGTCTTCTGTCCTGTAGGTGCACAGCAGATGGAAGAAGAGTCCTCAGAAACAGCCAGTAATGTAGCCGTCCTGATGACTGCAGATGAAGGGATCTAAACTGGGCTTCTTTTATTGAACCAGGACGTCTCATTGAGACTAAGAATCTGCTTTTAAGGGAGACCTGGCCCAGATTGACTTCAGTCTAGATAAAAACAAGTGCTTTTAGACAGATTCCAATACTACAATAAGAACAGCTGTGGGAACAGAAGCAGAGACTCACTAAAAATGTGCTACTGTCCTTTGAAAGATTTCAAATCCTGATGAGGAGCATTTAGCTGTTTGGATTCTTTGGGCCTTAATCATTACTTGTAGATTTATGTAGATCAGAGTCTGAGTCTGAAAATGATCAGAAATCAAAATTTATTTAATAATATATATGTAATATTAGTAATTAGGAGAACATTCATGATGTAGTCTGTAGAAAAACTATGCAACATGAGTTCATTGTTTTTCATGTAGTCACCATAAGGGCTGTGACATTTGAAACAAACAGGATCAATATTACATTTACATCCAATAAACATTTGGCCAGAAACAATATGGTCGAGGCCCGCTTCAGAAAGCAGCTTCAAAAAAACTCTAAGAGTGAAGTCCAAGTTAGGTAGGCAGGTTTATTGTCCCAATCCAACACGTTGTAGAGTGAAACTGAGTTTTGTAACTCCCTAATGCTCCATAGCAGACAATCCACATTAAGAAAGAATCAACTGGGATTAGTTTATTTCCCCTGAGATGGGAAACAGCTGATTTGACCTCAGAGTAGCTTCACTCTCAGTTAAGCGTGTGCACCACCGCTCTAAACAGGCAGCATGAATGGAGCCACCATACTGCCATTCACCATGGCAACAGCTAAAAACATCCTTCCTCATACTTCACCCGTCTGGAGTTGGAAATCCTCAGGCAGAACATCTGGAGAGTTGAACAGATCTTCTTTTTAAAAAGTGAATATAGTCTATTTCATTTCTATGGAATCACAATTCTAATATTCCAGGTGGAACAAGTGGAACCAGATTTAACATGGAACGCTTTTCATTTAGGTGCAATTCTGTCTAGAACAGATGTGGAAGCAGCTCAAAGTGAAACAGAAGAACAAAGTAGTGATGAGATTTCTGAAGTGAAAATCGGGGACCTTTCCGGGGACACCTATAGCCGGGGACAGGAAACCAAAATGGGGACTGTCCCCGAAAACGGGCCGCCTGCTCAGCGGTCCCCCTATTTTATAGTCTGCCTAACAGACTTAATTAAATGAAGTCATGAGGAAACAGCTGTGTCAGAGGGAGGAGACTGAGAGGAACTCAAGGTTTATTGGAGAAAAAGGTCCCGCTCAGTTACCATAGTAACTGACTCTGAGCTAAAGTTAGCTGGCTTTCTGAAAGGGTCTGAAAGGGAAAACCAAGAGTTCAACTCATTAAAGCCGCTTTCATATCTGGGCCCCAGGAAGCTTCTTTGTTGACCTGCTTGTATCTTCTGATGCAGCATCAGCAACATCTGAGATGGTGGCTGTCACTTCTGCTCAATTTTCATTTGGCAGCAGTTGGAAATGAAAAGCTTCCTGTGAAACTTTTCTTTGAATATGTTGATTTCAGCAAACTGGCTTCACCTCCAACATGTTTTGTTTTTTCCTTTGGTAGATGGAGGCAGTCTGTGCTGTGTCTGCTGCATCCATTTAGATGACAAGAAGAAGAAGTGGCGTTCCACGGTCGCAGCTGTGCTCACACACTGCATGTGGATTTAAAAGCAACATGTGCCTTCACTGCCAGAGCCAAAGCACCATGCAAACAGCCTGAGCTTTTGCATCAGTGTTAGGAAACATGGAATGTTTCCATGTGTTGGAAATGAAAAGCCTGTTTGTTTAGAAATCTCTGCTGATGTTGATCTGATCAGACGCTTCACAGAGGCCTAACGGATTTTTCACAGTCCTGCACATGATGGCTAGAATTTCCTGTTGCATTGTCACTGGGAGGTATTTGGGAAAATGGATTTTAAAAAGATGTTTGATGTCAGAGCAGTAGTGACACTTGTGAAAACGTTCAGGTCATTCAGGTGAAGACTACAAGTTATTTTTTGAAACTTTAAATGTAATAGATGCTCTGGACTGTCAGTATCGCTGAAATCAACGTAGCTCGCATGGACCATTTTCTTCATCGTGTTGAGCTTTCCTTTGAACGATTAACATTTGTAAAAAGGAAACAATAAAGTGTCCTTCATAATTCACCAACATGATCCGTTCATTATTTCTCCTTTGATTAGCAATAAAAACATGGTTGGAAGGTCTCAGCCTGTAGATTACCATGTATCAGTATGAAGGTTCTACATGGATCCTGCTTTGAAATACTGACCTTTGAACCTTCACCTCGCTGCATGTTTGAATGCTTAGACTTCATCAACAAAAGAGTCTACAGACATGGGACCAGCTGTTAAAGAGAGCTCTGGGCCTCAGCTGTCATGTGACTATAGTCACCAACTGGGGCCAATCAAATGTGCTTCAGATTCCAAACTCCAATTCTAAAGAAACGCTCAGGCGCTTTTAGAAACTACAATTCCCTACAGCCACGCCGTGCAGTTTGAGTCACATCAGCACCACAGCTGGAGTTTTTCCTGTGTGCAGAGTTAGGCTTGTAAAATAGGGCGGTAAAACATACAGCTACTGAATATATCAAATATCTGGTACAGCCGAACTACTAATTCCACTGAATCTAGATGATCCGTGTTCAGAAAAAGGAAATTTCTTGGTTTATTTCACAGATTTGAGCAGAAACAGGAGTCCAAAAGGCAAACTCGCCCACAAAATAAAGCACTTCCGTAACCTTCCACGAGCAAAAGTGAGAAAAACAACTTTATTTCTGGGAGTGGATGGAGAAATGATTCAAAGTGACGCTTTAACGTGGAACATATCATATTGTTGAGTTATGAAGTTGCTGTTTTTCTGTTAAGAAATGCTAAAGATATCATTAAAATATATCTCAGGTTGACAGGAAGAAAATACTTCCGGCGACCGACGCCACGCAGGCTGACGTGGTTTCAGCGACAGCAGCGCCAATAGCAACCGCCATAGCAACGAACTAAAGATCAAACTAAACACAATATACATTCTCTGATCAAAGATTGGGAAAATAAAATTCACATTTTAATGCCGATACTATCTTAAAATATTGCAGAGGGACAATTCAGATTTCCAGCTCAGCAGTCTCATCCCTTGTTTTCCAGCTTCCGCGATGACGCCAAGGCCTGATACCCTAAGCAGCCAATAGGAAGAGGAGAAAAAGCTGCTCACCTACATCGGCCTTGATCAGGGAGCATTTCATGGCAGAAACAGCTTCAGTAAGAACGTAGGGAGGACCACTGTCAGGCTGGTTAGGATTGGAAAATGATTGGATAGCTCATATATTAATAAGTTCCTGTGAATAACTGCTCTGACAGTGGCTGGAAACACACCTGGACCTCATTGTGGGAATGCTGTTGTAGAGTCAGTACACCTGTATTCTCCCTTTCATTTTTACAAACTTAGACTGAGTGTATTGTGGAAGTAACCTTCATTTAAACATGTTTTACAAAACATGCTGTACAAATCCAGTGAAATGGTTGGTGTTAACTGGAAAGTTCAGAACAGCAAAGCTGACTGGACCTTGAGTATTACTAGGCTTTAGAAAGTTCCTTCTACAAAACAGTCTTTATTGTCCAAAACAGCAAGTTTAAAGCAGCTTTGCTTTAAACTGGCCGGACAGTTCACAGCTCATGAAAAACAAACATGGAGTCTGTTGCAGTTCCACTAATAAAGTGATCAGCAGCACAGCCTTAATGTGATTGTGAGCAGCTCCAATGAAAACACACACAGAACCTAACTGTCTGAGTCTGATGCCTTTTGGTTGGTCCTGAATTAAGGAGGCATTTTTAATGATGTGGAACAAAACATCCAAATGAGCTCAAAGTCTTGGTTCCAGAAGCAGAAAAGCAGCCCTGGTCTAGAGTGCTTCCAGACCCAGCTGCTATCATCGTCATCATGATCATCATCACCATCATCATCACTGTATACCAGTGTCTGTATGCTGGACATGGGGAGGGCCTGAGACAGGCGGGGCTTGTCTGGGCTGACATGTGACCATGCGTTGCAGGAACAATGTCTGCTACATGTTGGTGAAACATCACAGTGGCGTGATGTAGTTTCCTTTGCAGCTGTTTGAGACGTTGGAGGAGAGCAGCTTCTGCACCTGGCTGCTCTGTGTCATTGATGGCAGAACACAGGAAGGCACGCTGCTGATGGAGGCGCTCAGCTACACTTCTCATTTCCTGCTAAAGCGTGTGCTTTTCCTCAGCGGCCCGAGTCTTCATATGTAAGGCGTCGATCCCTCGCCTTTTCAGACTCCTCGGAACATCGTCTTCTTCAGCCTGGAAGAAGACAAAAGAAAACAATGTGCCAGGTAGTTGTGCTTAGTAAGCGGCTGTCAGCTGGTTACTAGAGTGATGTGCTCACTAGGTTTAGCTAACTGTACTTACAGTGTCATCAAAACAGAAGCAGACTGGCCAAGAGGGATGGCATGCTTCTTGAAAATCACTAGTTGCAGGGAAGATGCTCCTCTGTGGTGGCCACTGAATGCTGCTGGACTCTTTTATTGCCTGTCTCAGTCTCTTGTTGGAGTCGGCTACCTGCTGGGACAGTCTAATGGCAAAGCCCCGCCCATCTAAAGGAAACTTAGAAAACAGACATGCAAACAAACGCAGCCTTCATTAGTTTGTCTTCTGGTCCTTTACAGAGCTGGATCTTAGTTTTTAAATGGATCTACTTATCCACAGCACTTTACCTGGATATTTTCTCTTCAGATGGAGGAGGACGGCTCTCTGCTCTGATTCACTTCTAGCCTCGCAGATCAGTCGGCCTCTGAGGTCACGGTCAACATCTTTAAGGGCAGACCGGAAGATTCAATCAGGTTCTTGCCATCTGTTTTTCTCCATGTTTAGCAGAGTTCTCACTTCTCCAATGGTCAGAGAGTCAAACTGATTGTTATTTAGGCTCTTAATCAGAGAACAGTAACAGACTGATGCTGCTTCCTCACTCTGTTTCATCCTCCATGTGTGACTCACGAGTCCCAGATCTATAGATTAGAAAAAGTAGAGCCCAACACATCAGTAGTTACCAAGCAGAAAACCTTCCTGTGGTCCACCTGAGCAAACATTGGAAGTTACAGGGGGAGCTTGGTGCTAACTGATTATTAATCACAGCATATTTAATTAGTGCAGCTTTAGGGCAACTCTTCCATTGGGACAGTTTCCTGCTATTGTCTGGCTCATAGCTGTGTAATCACAGCCAGGCTTCCATGTTGAAGCACATCAGTAAGGCCCTCAAAGATGGCTGGAATCCCCAGATAGTCTCACAGAAACAAAGTGAACTTGTAGAAGTGAATGAGCTTAGTGATGTCGTCCCTTTTCCATCTGCAGACAGTGTCTGGAGAACAGATGATGACATTACTACAGCTCTAATGAAGTGCTTCATTTCATGTTCCTTCTTCCCCGACACAGCTTATAGGATACTCTATACTGTACATGGAAAAGGAAGCAGAACATCTTTGCAATATTCTTTCTTAATAATCTGTGTTACCTTTTTACAATATTCAACACGTTCACTTCAGTTCCTTCCTTATTGGCTTGGCTTTTTCTTGGGCTAGCTCCAGCTCCCTTTTCTTCCATCTCTCCATGTCTCGCTCTGAGACTAACACTAGCCAATAAACAGAAGAGAAAAGAAACAGCTGTCAGTGCTACATACTCTGTGCAAAGGGCGCTTGGACCTGGAATCTAAAGTTGTCCCGTTCACAGCTATTGTTACCTGCATGAGCGTGACTTACCTGGTGCCTCTCTGATGACAGATGAGATGTCTTCTTGAGCCAGAATTGATCTTTTCTCTGCCAGGAGCTGCACCTCTGTAAAGACAGTTTGTGTTTCCTTCTTCTCCATCTGCAGCTCTGACACTGTTCTGTTCGGCGTGGAGTTTAACCCTGGATCCCAAATCTTAATCTGGTAAAGACGCTACCATCTGTCTTCTTCTTTACTTGGCAGACACATGTTGGCCTCACTGCTGCCCTCCACAGACACCAGGGTTCACGCTTTCTTAGCTTGTTCTAATTATTCCTGTGTACTTTGTGTGTCTGACGTCGTGCTGCCGCTGCAGTCTGTGAAACGCCAGGACGCTTATATAAAAGTGTCTCCAGCACTTCTTCAGACACGAGGCCGTCAGATTCCTGAAGCAGCTCTCGTGATCGCCTGATGGTGAACAGGTGTGCAGGACACGTTTTTATCTTAAGAAACTCACTTTGTACTCAAACCACAGACACAACCAATCAGAGAGGAGGAACTTATGAAAACAGCTTTTATTTTGGCGGGATGAAAAGAGACGGCCACAGATGGAAATGTGAAAGCAGATGAAGATGAAGTCTCTTCTCCAGAGACATCCAGAGAAAGTTACATGGAGACGCTTTGTCTTCATGAAGAGTCTCAGGAGTCAGACGCCGTCTCTCTGCTCTACATGAAAAACACAGCGACACGCCAGACTCACAGTGTCTCCTGGGAAACAGGACCTGTCCTCACTTTCATAACCACGGTTTCAGCATCCTTCCATTCCAACATTAGGCTACTGAAGCCAGTGACACGCCACCATCAGTGGGCTCGTGAGAAACCTGAACTATAAGCTAAGAAAAGATTTGAAGGCTTCAGTGATGTCCAGCAGTTTTTGTTGTTCTCTTCTTCAGATCCTTCAGAGACTTCCAGAGCAGATTCTCTCATCCTAAACACCTGCAGGCTGTCTGAAGCTACTTCATTCATTTTATTTACCACGTTTCACCGTGATGACGAGATCATTTCATTAGTGAAAATGATCCTGTCGTCTCAGGAAACCCACGTCTGTTATTTCCAGAGAATCTCAAATAATCTGAGATTGAGAAATTAAAGCTACAGCACTAGGTGACAACAGGTTTGATTGGTCTGAGGTTTCTATGGTGGGCGGGGCCTGGTGTTACAGGAAGTCCGTCAGAGAAATCGTGTGTGAGAGAGCTTGACTCAGTAAATTTCTCTCATCACTGAGCAGGGCGATAAAGTAATTCTAAGTAAGCTCAGGACAAACAAAATGTTTCTGAAAGATGTTTGGACGTTTGTAAAGAAACTTTTTTTCCTTTGCTAAACCAAGTTCACAGAAAGTGAGGCTGCAAAACAGCTTCAGGGTCCGTTTGTATAATAAGGACTTTAACTGAGAGTGAGCCTGCAGAGACTCACAGTCTGTGTTTAAGAACTGATGGAGTTTCTCCACTTTGTGCAGACTTACTATCTACTTCAGCTCAGGTTCAGAGTCTTGGAAAGGTCTGGATCCAACATCCTGAAGTCCTGGATCAGAGCTGAGCTGGCTTCAGGCCCTTTCTTCACCGTTTGAGCCTTTTCCACCTGAACTCTGGCTGACTCTGTTTCTCCTTCTTTTATCACGCCTGTTCAGTAACTCAGACCTCAGACTGTGATACAGAACCTAAAGCCAAGTATGCAGACTTTATCTGACCCACATTCTCCTGGAGCAGCCTGAGGCCAAGAAGTTCCTGCTGAGTCCAGAGATCAGAGTCTGAACTCAAACCCTCAGCTAGCTTACAGCTAACGTCCAGCTGGTCACAGTCCCTGCTGCTGCTTCCTGTCTGAACACGAAGTTTAGAAATGAGACGGACTGAATGAAACTACAGAACCAGGTCAGAGTAACAGGTTCAGGTTCCCTCAGGTTCTTCCACGCCTGACTCAACGTCCAGCTTTCAAACATCACATGCAGACAGCTCATGTGAAACGTGTTACCATCCTAGTCAGGAGCGGTGGGCAGCCACTGTGTCGCTGAGTCCAGAACCATCTGAGGCAGAGTGAGAATAAAGATCAAGAACTGTTCCCCTGTTCTGTTGGACAGCTGCAGCTGTGCAGTGCTTATTATATATACTGTATACATGTACTCTATGTACTGTGTCTAATACAGGAGCAGCCCGACAACGACCTGCAGGAAACTTTATTATTATTAATGATGCTCCTGCAGCTAAAGGTGGCCCAGGATGAACCTGTCTGTACTTTTGACTGCATCACATGGGAATGAACGTCCCAGAGCAAACCTTTGCACTTTATAGGCCGTGGGCGGACCCAAATTGTGACTTTCATTGATCCCTGCCAAGGAACTAAGAAATTTGTTTACAGATGGCATGTAAAAATTCTTATAAGTAACTTTGATGTGTGCACATGTGATAGAGAAATCGATCGAAAAGTCTTATATTTTTTAAACGGGCAAATTTGTAGGACTACTAAATCGTAGCGTAGAAAACGTAAACAAATCACCCGTTTCCTTGACAACCTGTTACGTCTTCTTGACAACCGGCGTAGTTGATACCGTAACGTTGCTCTCTGGATAAAGAGTTCCTGTTCGTTAGCCACTAAAATAGGCGTGAGATACTTTTTGTCTACACAAGCTAAACTATACATCGATCCCTGACCGTCAGACAGACCTTTAGCGTTAGTGATGACCCATGGGCGGGCTTCTGTGACCTAATGTATTTACATAAAGCACATAACAACAAGGCGGGACGCGACTGACAGCCGGTATGCGACAATATCAACAAAGATCACATTGCAAGAGCATGTGGGAGGAGAGAAAAGGCAGCAAAAAGATACAGAAGGTCTGCATCAAATCCATCAATTCTATTTTAATGGTCTATTTAAATAATTGTGTCTTGATGCATCATGTCGGTAGGTAGGTTTATTGTCACAATAAAACAAGTTAGAGTGAAATTGAGTTTTATAACTCACTTCTGCTACACAGCAGACGATTTACCTTAATAAAGAATCAATTATGAAAAATGGCAACAGAAATAAACTATCATCAGTGGAGCAGTGCTGAGGATGAATTATAGTTTAAGAGCCTGATAGCTTGGGGGGAAAGTAGCTGATGCAGCAGCTGAAACTTGTATATCTCTTCCCAGCATGCAGCAGGGTGAACAGGCTGTGGCTGGGTACCTCACCTCACCGATGTCACTGATGCTCAGGAGGATCTTCTGAGCAGTTTTGATCACCTGCTGCAGAGCCCTCTGGTCCTGGCTGTGCACATCCCATAGTGATGTTTCCAGTTAGGATGCTTTCTGTTGCTCTTTCTGTACTTGCTGTGGGAATCTGGCCCTCTTACACAAGACTCTTACTTCAAGAAATACAGTCGTTTCTGGGCTTCCCCCCACAGCGTGGAGATGTGAGATGACCATGTCAGGTTCTCTCTGTGACTCCCAGGCTATGAATGTCTGTCTAGTTATTTAAAAAATGTACTTTAAAATAAACCTCACACTACCAGTGAATCTTACACAATGTGATTTTTAATTAATATATAATTTAATTAATGTATATAACACTTTGCATCTTAAAATTTGTATTGAAAAGCTGGAAATTTAACAAGGGCAAAAGATTCAATATAAGATTACATTGAACAGTGTGAGGTAGGCTATTGGCCAGTATTTATAATCAAATAATGAACTGAACACAAAAGGCACTGTTTTTTTAGAAATGTTTTATTTGAAACAAATACATTACATGTTGTTCTTCCAAAACTAAACTTTGAGATTAGTAGATTAAAAGTAACCACCTTTCATTAACACATTCTTTGTCCCCTTTGTTCTGTCGCCTACCTGGGGCCCCATAACCATGTAGATAAACTGCTGCCAGAGGAAGTCAGTGAAGACACTGCATCCAACTCAGTAAGCATGGCCCTTCACTACATCCTGCAGAAAAGGAACTAATGTAAGAACAAGCGACACCAATGTTACGCAGGGATGGGCAAAACTGCTCAAACTGTAAAGGTATATAAATAAAACACAAATTAAAGCAACCATAACATCAAAATAAATTAAATCAAATCTGCTTTGAGAAGCACTGTATCATGATGGGGATTATTTTAGCTGACTGTAGCCATGTTACAGAAACATACTCCAAACTGTTGTCCAATCAAAGAGCTGACAAAATCTTTGATCCCTGCGTGGTTGACCGCATGTCGGAATATAAAACAAAAATACTGTCTATTCCTCTGTTCTGCAGGAGAAGTTTGCAAAGCCTGACAGACATACCAGGATTGAGGGGTGGTGATGAAGCAGTGGATAAGACACATGACCTAGCTGCTCCAGAGGTGTGCGACCTCATATATCGCACTAAATAAATAAATTAATTGGATAAAAGCCAGCGTCATGAATAAATGTGAGGGGAATTCTATGCAGGATGACACTTCCATCAGGACCAGCTTGAAGCTTGTGTATCGCCAGTGCAAAATGTAGGAACTGCTCCAACGCTGTCTAAGGACGCTAACTCACAGCACTGTGAGCGTGCAGCCATCTTTGAATAACACGACAAAACCAAGTCCATTTTGGTCTGGTGGTGTTAATTCACTAAATAGCCCCAGTAAGCTGTTGATAATCTAACAATATAATCATGATCCCATAGCATCCAGGAACTGAGTGAAACTTACCAAGCAAAGGTTTGCCTTACTGTACCGTTAGCAAACTACCTTTACAAATCAAATCCCACCTGGACGTTGTCTCATGGAGATAATGTAGCCTGTGTTGCTCACATCACCCAGGTGAGGTGTTCAAAGAC
This sequence comes from Lepomis macrochirus, assembly GCA_024633595.2. Classification (NCBI taxonomy): domain Eukaryota; kingdom Metazoa; phylum Chordata; class Actinopteri; order Centrarchiformes; family Centrarchidae; genus Lepomis; species Lepomis macrochirus. The sequence goes on along the minus strand of JALXJV020000025.1, from coordinate 21,363,576 downwards.
TGTCTGCCTTCTGCCCTCCTGATCTAGGCTCCACTCCACAGACTGTATATAAAAGGATCCACTCTGAGGTCGGCTCCACCGTCAGGTCAGGAAACACATGCAAAAAATACAAAATCCAAAGTGTGATTAGACAGGAAACAGGAGAAAACACAAGATAAATATTTATATACATGTGTTGTAGATCTCCCCCTTGTCCCAACATAGGGAGCTGTTTAAATCACTGTCACAGTACATCAGCTTCACTTCAAATAAGATCAATTCATACAGCCAGTCTACACTGGGACTGGCTCTATGATAGAAAAAAACTTCATTTTAAAACTTAAATCTTAATTGTAGGGGAGAGCGGGGTAAGTTGTCTCGTGTGTAAGCTGTCACACTGCTCGTAACTCCAACACCAGAGGCTCTATGACAAAAATCAAATAGCCATTTTGTGTGACTTCTTTTCTATGTTCACTTCCTGTTCACATGTGGTCATGGTCACTAATCAGAGGTGAGCACAATTTTATTATTTTTTTACTTCAAAAGTAAAACCTTTGCACTTCACATTTTATGTATTCCAGCCCTGTTAGGTGTGAATGTTCAAAATGAAAACTCTGCACAACGTAGAGGAGACAGTAACGTGTCTTTTGATACTTCAGCTGAAGAGCTATGCTAAGCTAACCTTGAGATTTAGCCAACATTAGCACACATGTCAGTTTGGGGCTGAGTCGTCACATATGATTAGTTGCCCCAGTACAAATAAACACCTCTAACATGCTGAAAACACTATGTGAAATTGTGTAATTACCTCTGACACTAGTATTAAATTATTCTGTAAGTAGAATATTCTGCACTGTAGTCATACAGTTATTAATTTAGTTAGGCAACAAGAGTAGTAGACAAATACGCTTGTAATTAATTTGTAATTGCAAGAAGGAATGTGTTTCTGAAGACAGGAATATAGAAAGAAGACAGACGATGACAGAACACCACCTGACATCATGTTAAAGGCAGTCAGGTGAAGTTAAAGAACAAATCAATCAGAAGTACAGCTGAGGATTTCGATGTAAGCCGCTGACATCTATTTTGGCCTCATCGATGTGGAACACTTTTCATACAGTTTTCCAAAGAAGACGTGGTTTAAGTGTGAAATGCAACAAATAGGGCTGTGATGTTTGTATCTCAGGCAAAGGCAGTTTATGTGAAACAGAACTGTGACTCTAAACACGTCTGATTAGTCAGATACATGTCAGACAAAATGCACATTGTTGCATTAGTGTGTTTAAACACCACATCTGTTTAGTTAAGAAGTTACATTTAAGCTACTTATCTGCAGCATCACATTCAGTTACCACAGACCTGTTTGCACTCCAGAGACCGTTTGAGTTTAAAGTAAGTAAAGAGTTCAATGTGAGCTCTGCCAACAGTTTTGTTTTTAATGAAATTATTTATTTTCCAAATTCTCTAGGCTTGATTGTTGATGGATTTTATTTTTAGTTCTGGTAACAATTTGAAATTGAAATCAATATTCACAATTAATTGTTCTGTTTGATAATCCAGTGTGACAACTTACCTGCCGATGGGGCAAATTGTCACAAGTGCACACTCTCTATTCACCAGTCTACAGCTCCATGATGAGATAAGATAGGAAGACGTAATGAAGACAAAACTTCTGCCCAAGACTTCATTCTTTCATTCTGTAGGACATTTGTACCTTTGTGATGTAATGGAGCTCAGTAAATATGAGACAGTGTGAAAAGTGTGACAACATGCCCCGCTCTCCCTATCTTCTTTTGGATGACAAAAACAACTTCAACATCATAGTCAACATTTTAAGACAATGTAAATATGCCCTTGCTGAAGCTTTACAACAATAAAGCCAAACACACAGTTAAATAATTAGCTTGCTGTTTCCACAGAAAAAAAGCTAATTCAACTTTACTAAGTTACTTCAGGTGCTAACGCTAGCCAACCTGCACTAGACTAACATTACATTTAAAACGACACATAGTCTAACATTACCCACGTGTGAAGCATTCAGTACTTTGCTTTTTTAGTTGCACAAACACTGATTGCAGTAGCTTTTTTGGCAGTGAACACAGACCCCATGCTTTTGGATGTTTTACAGTGTTTCAGTGCCAGTCAGTTACCTACCGGTGCCACGATGTGTGGTGCAGCCAAACACTGCAGCCAAAACATCGGAGAAGTTACGGCTTTCGGGACGAAAAGTCAGCATATCATTTCCAGTCTGGCAGCAGGGCGGACTGGAGAGCGGAGGCTGCACCGAAAGTGAGTTCAGACGGCACCGTTCTTCACCGGTCTTCGGGCACCGGTTTAAACAATGACGTGATTGGCCAACGCAAGTTGACAAGGTAACAACACGAGCTCTGATTGGTTGTTACTCCGGCTAACATTTTGTGGTTAGCTAGCGAGATTATATCACGATATATTTTAATGTGCAACAATTAAAGTTGGAAACAAGCAGTAATGTATTCAACAACAATTTATATCGACACATACAAAAAAATGAACCAGTTCCCTGGAGGAGATCTATCAAATCGAAAACTAAAGGAGAAAACAGACTTGGCCCCTGCCTATTATTTTGAAAGCACATGTTACCACAGTATTTAGCTTAAACACATTTTGATGGTTTCTGATGGTGGACTTTGTGACCATGAAGCATCTTGTACTGGTTTCTCTGGTCCTGAGCGAGCAGAGAAACTCTGAGAAGGTCAGAGTCCTTTAAGCCTGAACTATTCCAGAGACTGTTAACAGCTGTGCAACGTTCACAGGCTGCAGGAAACTTCTGCTTCATTTCACGTCCATCAACATGTCAACCTCATGTCCATCACTGCATTAAGTCATCAGGACGTCTCATTGGTTATTAACTCAAAGCATAAAACTACCACACTAACAATAAAACCATCCACATCACTCAGTCACATTAATGTCTCCTGGTGTCTCAAACCAAGCAGGAAATAAGGGCCCTTTCACACCTGAACGTCCGAACCAAAGTAGACGCTCTATTGGCCGCTGGGATGCGAGAAAGGCGGCCGCCATCTTGAACCGGTCATACTTCCCGTTGCAAGAAAGCGAGATGTCAGAGCGCTGTGCAGCATATTCATGCTCAAATCGGCGGACCATCGGTAACAGGGCTTTAACATTTCCTTACTGTTGGTTGTGTTTTGTGAATAGAATATTACCAGAGAGCTGAGAAGGAGCGAGGATCTTTGATATCACTGTGCTGAAATCGTAGCCAGCTAGCTAGGCTATGTTTACTGCACCGGCTATGAGCTGTTTATATACAGTCTATGGCTGAGACTTGATAAATTATATTCCAGATTTGTATTTTAAGGTTGCTTTGTTCTTATTTTCTCTGCTC
>JALXJV020000025.1:21183474-21359715 GCA_024633595.2 Lepomis macrochirus | reverse complement strand
AAAAGAAGAAGACAGATGGTAACGCCTTTACCAGATTAAGATTTGGGATCCAGGGTTAAACTCCAGGCCGAACAGAACAGTGTCAGAGCTGCAGATGGAGAAGAAGGAAACACAAACTGTCTTTACAGAGGTGCAGCTCCTGGCAGAGAAAAGATCAATTCTGGCTCAAGAAGACATCTCATCTGTCATCAGAGAGGCACCAGGTAAGTCACGCTCATGCAGGTAACAATAGCTGTGAACGGGACAACTTTAGATTCCAGGTCCAAGCCCTTTGCACAGAGTATGTAGCACTGACAGCTGTTTCTTTTCTCTTCTGTTTATTGATTAGTGTTAGTCTCAGAGCCGAGACATGGAGAGATGGAAGAAAAGGGAGCTGGAGCTAGCCCAAGAAAAAGCCAAGCCAATAAGGAAGGAACTGAAGTGAACGTGTTGAATATTGTAAAAGGTAACACAGATTATTAAGAAAGAATATTGCAAAGATGTTCTGCTTCCTTTTCCATGTACAGTATAGAGTATCCTGTAAGCTGTGTCGGGAAGAAGGAACATGAAATGAAGCACTTTATTAGAGCTGTAGTAATGTCATCATCTGTTCTCCAGACACTGTCTGCAGATGGAAAAGGGACGACATCACTAAGCTCATTCACTTCTACAAGTTCACTTTGTTTCTGTGGAGACTATCTGGGGATTCCAGCCATCTTTGAGGGCCTTACTGATGTGCTTCAACATGGAAGCCTGGCTGTGATTACACAGCTATGAGCCAGACAATAGCAGGAAACTGTCCCAATGGAAGAGTTGCCCTAAAGCTGCACTAATTAAATATGCTGTGATTAATAATCAGTTAGCACCAAGCTCCCCCTGTAACTTCCAATGTTTGCTCAGGTGGACCACAGGAATGTTTTCTGCTTGGTAACTACTGATGTGTTGGGCTCTACTTTTTCTAATCTATAGATCTGGGACTCGTGAGTCACACATGGAGGATGAAACAGAGTGAGGAAGCAGCATCAGTCTGTTACTGTTCTCTGATTAAGAGCCTAAATAACAATCAGTTTGACTCTCTGACCATTGGAGAAGTGAGAACTCTGCTAAACATGGAGAAAAAACAGATGGCAAGAACCTGATTGAATCTTCCCGGTCTGCCCTTAAAGATGTTGACCGTGACCTCAGAGGCCTCACTGATCTAGCGAGGCTAGAAGTGAATCAGAGCAGAGAGCCGTCCTCCTCCATCTGAAGAGAAAATATCCAGGTAAAGTGCTGTGGATAAGTAGATCCATTTAAAAACTAAGATCCAGCTCTGTAAAGGACCAGAAGACAAACTAATGAAGGCTGCGCTTGTTTGCATGTCTGTTTTCTAAGTTTCCTTTAGATGGGCGGGCTTTGCCATTAGACTGTCCCAGCAGGTAGCCGACTCCAACAAGAGACTGAGACAGGCAATAAAAGAGTCCAGCAGCATTCAGTGGCCACCACAGAGGAGCATCTTCCCTGCAACTAGTGATTTTCAAGAAGCATGCCATCCCTCTTGGCCAGTCTGCTTCTGTTTTGATGACACTGTAAGTACAGTTAGCTAAACCTAGTGAGCACATCACTCTAGTAACCAGCTGACAGCCGCTTACTAAGCACAACTACCTGGCACATTGTTTCTTTTTGTCTTCTTCCAGGCTGAAGAAGACGATGTTCCGAGGAGTCTGAAAAGGCGAGGATCGACGCCTACATATGAAGACTCGGGCCGCTGAGGAAAAGCACACGCTTTAGCAGGAAATGAGAAGTGTAGCTGAGCGCCTCCATCAGCAGCGTGCCTTCCTGTGTTCTGCCATCAATGACACAGAGCAGCCAGGTGCAGAAGCTGCTCTCCTCCAACGCCTCAAACAGCTGCAAAGGAAACTACATCACGCCACTGTGATGTTTCACCAACATGTAGCAGACATTGTTCCTGCAACGCATGGTCACATGTCAGCCCAGACAAGCCCCGCCTCGTCTCAGGCCCTCCCCATGTCCAGCATACAGACACTGGTATACAGTGATGATGATGGTGATGATGATCATGATGACGATGATAGCAGCTGGGTCTGGAAGCACTCTAGACCAGGGCTGCTTTTCTGCTTCTGGAACCAAGACTTTGAGCTCATTTGGATGTTTTGTTCCACATCATTAAAAATGCCTCCTTAATTCAGGACCAACCAAAAGGCATCAGACTCAGACAGTTAGGTTCTGTGTGTGTTTTCATTGGAGCTGCTCACAATCACATTAAGGCTGTGCTGCTGATCACTTTATTAGTGGAACTGCAACAGACTCCATGTTTGTTTTTCATGAGCTGTGAACTGTCCGGCCAGTTTAAAGCAAAGCTGCTTTAAACTTGCTGTTTTGGACAATAAAGACTGTTTTTGTAGAAGGAACTTTCTAAAGCCTAGTAATACTCAAGGTCCAGTCAGCTTTGCTGTTCTGAACTTTCCAGTTAACACCAACCATTTCACTGGATTTGTACAGCATGTTTTTGTAAAACATGTTTAAATGAAGGTTACTTCCACAATACACTCAGTCTAAGTTTGTAAAAATGAAAGGGAGAATACAGGTGTACTGACTCTACAACAGCATTCCCACAATGAGGTCCAGGTGTGTTTCCAGCCACTGTCAGAGCAGTTATTCACAGGAACTTATTAATATATGAGCTATCCAATCATTTTCCAATCCTAACCAGCCTGACAGTGGTCCTCCTACGCTCTTACTGAAGCTGTTTCTGCCATGAAATGCTCCCTGATCAAGGCCGATGTAGGTGAGCAGCTTTTTCTCCTCTTCCTATTGGCTGCTTAGGGTATCAGGCCTTGGCGCCATGCGGAAGCTGGAAAACAAGGGATGAGACTGCTGAGCTGGAAATCTGAATTGTCACTCTGCAATATTTTAAGATAGTATCGGCATTAAAATGTGAATTTTATTTTCCCAATCTTTGATCAGAGAATGTATATTGTGTTTAGTTTGATCTTTAGTTCGTTGCTATGGCGGTTGCTATTGACGCTGCTATCGCTGAAACCATCGCCGCCATGCGTGACGTCGGTCACCTGGAAGTATTTTCTTCCTGTCAACCTGAGATATATTTTAATGATATCTTTAGCATTTCTTAACAGAAAACAGCAACTTCATAACTCAACAATATGATATGTTCACGTTATACGTCACTTTGAATCATTTCTCCATCCACTCCCAGAAATAAAGTTGTTTTTCTCACTTTTGCTCGTGGAAGGTTACGGAAGTGCTTTATTTTGTGGGATGGAGTTTGCCTTTTGGACTCCTGTTTCTGCTCAAATCTGTGAAATAAACCAAGATATTTCCTTTTTTCTGAACACGGATCATCTAGATTCAGTGGAATTAGTAGTTCGGCTGTACCAGATATTTGATATATTCAGTAGCTGTATGTTTTTACCGCCCTATTTTACAAGCCTAACTCTGCACACAGGAAAAACTCCAGCTGTGGTGCTGATGTGACTCAAACTGCACGGCGTGGCTGTAGGGAATTGTAGTTTCTAAAACGTCTTAGCGTTTCTTTAGAATTGGAGTTTGGAATCTGAAGCACATTTGATTGGCCCCCAGTTGGTGACTATAGTCACATGACAGCTGAGGCCCAGAGCTCTCTTTAACAGCTGGTCCCATGTCTGTAGTCTCTTTGGTTGATGAATTCTAAGCATTCAAACATGCAGCGAGGTGAAGGTTCAAAGGTCAGTATTTCAAAGCAGGATCCATGTAGAACCTTCATACTGATACATGGTAATCTACAGGCTGAGACCTTCCAACCATGTTTTATTGCTAATCAAAGGAGAAATAATGAACGGATCATGTTGGTGAATTATGAAGGACACTTTATTGTTTCCTTTTTTACAAATGTTAATCGTTCAAAGGAAAGCTCAACACGATGAAGAAAATGGTCACGCGAAGCTACGTGGATTTCAGCGATACTGAAGCGTCCAGAGCATCTATTACATTTAAAGTTTCAAAAATAACTTGTAGTCTTCACCTGAATGACCTGAACGTTTTCACAAGTGTCACTACTGCTCTGACATCAAACATCTTTTAAAATCCATTTTCCCAAATACCTCCCAGTGACAATGCAACAGGAAATTCTAGCCATCATGTGCAGGACTGTGAAAATCCGCCAGGCCTCTGTGAAGCGTCTGATCAGATCAACATCAGCAGAGATTTCTAAACAAACAGGCTTTTCATTTCCAACACATGGAAACATTCCATGTTTCCTAACACTGATGCAGAAGCTCAGGCTGTTTGCATGGTGCTTTGGCTCTGGCAGTGAAGGCACATGTTGCTTTTAAATCCACATGCAGTGTGTGAGCACAGCTGCGACCGTGGAACGCCACTTCTTCTTCTTGTCATCTAAATGGATGCAGCAGACACAGCACAGACTGCCTCCATCTACCAAAGGAAAAACAAAACATGTTGGAGGTGAAGCCAGTTTGCTGAAATCAACATATTCAAAGCAAAGTTTCACAGGAAGCTTTTCATTTCCAACTGCTGCCAAATGAAAATTGAGCAGAAGTGACAGCCACCATCTCAGATGTTGCTGATGCTGCATCAGAAGATACAAGCAGGTCAACAAAGAAGCTTCCTGGGGCCCAGATATGAAAGCGGCTTTAATGAGTTGAACTCTTGGTTTTCCTTTCAGACCCTTTCAGAAAGCCAGCTAACTTTAGCTCAGAGTCAGTTACTATGGTAACTGAGCTGGACCTTTTTTCTCCAATAAACCTTGAGTTCCTCTCAGTCTCCTCCCTCTGACACAGCGCTGTTTCCTCATGACTTCATTTAATTAAGTCTGTTAGGCAGACTATAAAATAGGGGGACCGCTGAGCAGACGGCCCCGTTTTCCGGGACAGTCCCCATTTTTGGTTTCCTGTCCCCGGCTATAGGTGTCCCCGGAAAGGTCCCCGATTTTCACTTCAGAAATCTCATCACTACTTTGTTCTTCTGTTTCAGTTTGAGCTGCTTCCACATCTGTTCTAGACAGAATTGCACCTAAATGAAAACGTTCCATGTTAAATCTGGTTCCACTTGTTCCACCTGGAATATTAGAATTGTGATTCCATAGAAATGAAATAGACTATATTCACTTTTTTAAAAAGAAGATCTGTTCAACTCTCCAGATGTTCTGCCTGAGGATTTCCAACTCCAGACGGGTGAAGTATGAGGAAGGATGTTTTAGCTGTTGCCATGGTGACTGGCAGTATGGTGGCTCCATTCATGCTGCCTGTTTAGAGCGGTGGTGCACACGCTTAACTGAGAGTGAAGCTACTCTGAGCTCAAATCAGCTGTTTCCCATCTCAGGGAAATAAACTAATCCCAGTTGATTCTTTCTTAATGTGGATTGTCTGCTATGGAGCATTAGGGAGTTACAAAACTCAGTTTCACTCTACAACGTGTTGGATTGGGACAATAAACCTGCCTACCTAACTTGGACTTCACTCTTAGAGTTTTTTGAAGCTGCTTTCTGAAACGGGCCTCGACCATATTGTTTCTGGCCAAATGTTTATTGGATGTAAATGTAATATTGATCCTGTTTGTTTCAAATGTCACAGCCCTTATGGTGACTACATGAAAACAATGAACTCATGTTGCATAGTTTTTCTACAGACTACATCATGAATGTTCTCCTAATTACTAATATTACATATATATTATTAAATAAATTTTGATTTCTGATCATTTTCAGACTCAGACTCTGATCTACATAAATCTACAAGTAATGATTAAGGCCCAAAGAATCCAAACAGCTAAATGCTCCTCATCAGGATTTGAAATCTTTCAAAGGACAGTAGCACATTTTTAGTGAGTCTCTGCTTCTGTTCCCACAGCTGTTCTTATTGTAGTATTGGAATCTGTCTAAAAGCACTTGTTTTTATCTAGACTGAAGTCAATCTGGGCCAGGTCTCCCTTAAAAGCAGATTCTTAGTCTCAATGAGACGTCCTGGTTCAATAAAAGAAGCCCAGTTTAGATCCCTTCATCTGCAGTCATCAGGACGGCTACATTACTGGCTGTTTCTGAGGACTCTTCTTCCATCTGCTGTGCACCTACAGGACAGAAGACAAAACACAACAACAACTTTCTCACTACAATCAATTTCCATCCAAATATTGAATCTTCATTCCAGATTCTTAGTGACATTTGTTAGCATTTATACTGTGGATGCTTAAAGGAAATAGACACAGCAGCATTATTTGCATCTAAATCTCAACAGCCAGTTTAAAGTGTAAAATGATCCAAATAGCAAATTAATGTCACCTCCAGAAATATTCTATCTATATATTGGACTTTTCAAACAAGTGAGCTTTCCTCTGTGTCCAATGTCAATGGCAGACTTCTCAGAACACAAGTTCTAATTAAGCTTTAATTTAAGCATTACCAAAAACTGCCATTCCAAATGTATTAGGATTCCAAGAAATAGCATTTTCACACATGGCCTCTAATATCTCTTCCAACCGACTTGGTCTGGGTGTCATCTGCTGTGTCTGTTGATTTGAAGACATTAAACCGTGACACAAAGGTGATGATGGTTTCATCAGACAATAATGTGTCCCGTGGTCAAATGTGCTGTGTCATTAGGTAGACTGAGCACAGTTACATGTCTAGTAAAGGATGCTTCTTCACTTTAATGCTAAATATTTCTGTACAGATCAAATAAAAGCAGCTCAGCCTACCTTCTGCGTTGATGTGTTCTAAACTTCCCTCTGCTGTGTCAGTGCTGTGGCATCGTGCTGCATCTGATAGATATGTTCAGGCACAAAAGGAACACTTATGGAATATGAGCACAACAAATAAACGCTGTTCCTGCATTGCTGGAGAAAACAGAATCACACATCTACGTATCTATGAAGGAGCAGAATTCTCAGGAATGAAAAACAGACCCTTTAATTACTGAAGAGTCGAGCGGCAGCGACGGGGCAGCGGATAAGACGCGCGGCTCTCGTGTTCGATTCCTACCGACGTGTCCACGAGCAAGACGCTTAACCCCTCGTTGCTCCTCTGACATGTACATCAGCTGTAAGTCCCTTTGGAACAGCATCAGCTAAATGAAGAATTCTTAATATTCATGAGCATGTGAAAGATGGAAACCACTGCCAAGGGCCATCACAGCTGCTCGGCACATTAAACTAAGAAAATGTGTTACACTATAAAGTTCAAAACTCCAGCTGAGGAATATTGTCACGTCCCTAAGTGGCAAAGACACATAGAGAATGTAGAAGAAAATGTCCCAGCACTATACAAAGACTCACATGTAGGCCTGTTTGATTTGTTCACCCACACAAACACAACTGCCACTGTTCATTTCACTGACTTATTTCAAATGAAATACGCTCAGCAGCTTTTAAAATGGCTTCTCATTGGTTCCTTCCATTTTCTGGTCCCCTTTGATTCAGCAGGGACTGGTAGGGGAGCCTTCCAGTACCTCCAGCCTCCTCTGAAAAACATGGGCACACACATGCACGCATCACGTTACACAGTTTGACACTATTTGACAGTTGTGACTTCCCCTCCTGCTGATAGCCAGTGTAACGGGCTGCCAACATGTCATTTTGCCATCATTTTATGGCTGATTGGCACATTAGATAAATGATTTCTTCATTGGAGAATAATGCCATTGATTCATGGAGGTATATCAGGTTACAAGTCTTTAGTCTTACTATATTTTTTGCACTTTTTCCAACAGCACACTGACTTCATCTTTGGTACTGGCTGTTGCGGCTGAGGAGCTGCTGCAGCTCAAACAACAGACAACAGTTCAGTTTATAAAATTGTATTAGCATGTGTATATTTGCATTATTACGGGCCTGAGTCCATTTCTGTGGATTTTCAAAGAACAAATATTCCCTTTGAAATGCAGTGCAAAGTTGTTGACTGTGTCCGTTGAGTCAGGAAGTCAGCTGCTCCTTTGCTGCTCAGTTCAGACGCCTCTAAGCTGGACTTTTGGCGCTCACGTGACAAAATGGCCGTTTCCACAGCCAAAGCCTCCAGACTGGACACCTTCACAATATTTAGGGAAACAAGACAGACTTTGGATGGAAAGTCAGCGCCCCGAACGCTCGCTTGGCTTAAGTCTGAATCTTTTTTGTCTTTTGGGCGCACGGACACTTTCAGTGAGGATTCTACGCACAGTTTTCTAAATGAGGCCCCTGGAAGCAGCATGTGCAGCCCCTTCAGTCAGGAGGCTCCTGTTCACAACAACTTCATCAACAGCACTGACTAAAGAAGAAAACGCTGTGGCTTTTTGTTCCTAAACTCTCCAGCAGAGGTCAGTGTTGCTCCACTGATCTGCTGTGTTGTTAACTCCTGATTGTACAGGTGTGTGTTCTCTCCTCCTCTACACTCTGGAAACAGGAAGATTGAAAGAGCGTGCGATACATATGAACTCTGTGTCATCGGGTTCCCCGTCAACGACTCAGCTTACCTGTCCTCAGGTAAAGTTCAGGCTCTGGCAGACCACTCCAGGTCCCACAAGCCTCCCTGATGGAACTGTTCTCACTAAGTTTGACACCATCCAGGTCTTTGAATGTTTTCTTCTCTTCATATCTGGCTTTTAACATGTGATGTGGCCCCGAAAGGATGTTTTAATCCAGTCTGTGCTGTTTTTATGGATCATTTGCAGCTGGAAAACAGCAGCGGTGGACTGAAGGATTCAGATCCTTTACAGTAAAAGTACTAATACCTCAGTGTAAAAATACTCTGTTAGAAGGAAAAGAACTGCACTGAAAATGTTCCTTAAATAAAAGTAGAATCAGGAATCATTTCTGAATCAGTGAAATAATTGAAAGGAAAAGCAGCAAATCTTCCCACTTGTGAAGCTGGAAACTGTGGTGGAAATCTTGGACGTCCCGCTGCAGAACTGAACAAATAAATGGATCACAGCAAAGCCTTGTCTTTTGCTCTTTATTAAAGGAAGAAAAGTGCAAAAGATTCAGCCGCTCAGACGTCTACCGCTGTGTTAGAGAATAAAAGCACAGCTGAATGTGCTCTTATTGTGAAAAGCTGCCCCTGCTGCAGCCCTTCCTACCTGGCCTGCTGCCAGTCCAGGTGCGGCTCGGACTCCTTCCAGGAAACAGCTCACCGTGTGGAGCCTTTTCTCTGCAGGAGTCCAGTGAGAGTCTTCTTCTTCAACACTTTGAGGAAACTGTGAGTGTTTGTTGTTTCTAGAAACGTTCAAATAAACTTGGCTCTTCATTTTCACCTGCTGGAGGTGTCTGATCTGTTCCTGACTTTCTAAAGTCTAACACAGAGGCCTCTGATTGGTCAGGAACAGGCCGCGCCTCTCTGCTGCCTCCTGTTTAGTTTCACTTTGTATGAAGTCGTAGTCGCAGCTTGTTTTCTCCGCCTGGACCTCCAGCTGAAGGTAAGGTTAACAGCCTGACATGTTTTCTGTCCTTATCTTAGTGAGACTAGAAAGAGCAGAAATCTGCCGCTCGATGCTTCATTTCTCTGAGTTTCTCTGTGCGCAGCGTGTTAAAGCTGTTTCGCCCAGTCTCTTTATGACTACAGCTGCTTTATGTGGATCAGACACAACGTGCAAATAAACATCACTTTATCTCTGTAATGTGATGAAGTGGCAAAGTTCTGTTCTGTTCCTGTTTACAGCATTTTGAGGCCTCACAGCCTCTAAACTCAGTAAAGTCCTTCAGGGCTTAGGGGGACATTGGGAGTGGGCCATACTTTAAAGGGGCATTATGTAGTTTCCAGCGGCCACTAGTGGTGCGGTTCTAAGACTGCAACCAGGTGTGTGCTCGTACTCGTGCTCGCTTGAACTCATGAGCGAGCAGAATCCGAAACACGAAACAGTGTTTGCAGTTTATAGCGTAACCAGGCGTGACATTTAGGAAATAAAGAAGCCTGTTGTTGCAGATGGATCATGTGTTTGGTAGGTGGAGCATCTCTAATATGTTTATATGAAAAACGGACTGTAGCCTGTAATAACATGACCTACTGCTGAGTTATATAGAAAATAAAGACATGATCTCTTTTGCAGTTATCCTTATGACTCTGTGTTATTTTACCTGCTGTGTACCAACCAATCCAGATCCAGATCCTTTTTACCTGTTCAAATACCTTTACAACCCATAAAACAGTATTCTGCTTCCCAGAAATCAATTAAAGCCTCTAATTATTGACTGAAAAGTTATTTCTGCCCTGAAATCAGTTGATTATATTCATGAGTTATACTGAAGTACATTCACTATGGAATACTTTTATACCTTTTACTTCAGTAGAATTTTGAGGACTTTAATTGTGGATTTGGTGTCTCTCCTCTTTTAAGTAAAGGAACATTGAACTCTAGTTAAAGACAATCAGTCCTGCACTTTTAATTTGAGCTAACTTACATTCATCATACTAAAATATCAGCTAGCATAAAGTAGAGAGCCTGCTAAACCTTTTCATGTTAACTGAACTAACGTTTTGGTTTTGGCCACAGCACAAAGCAGTGGAGCTGTAGCTCAGCGGTTAAAGTGCTTGTCATGTAAACAGGAGATCGTGAGTTCAACTCCCAGCAGGGCCTCTTGATGCAGAAATCAGGTCAGTTGTGTTTAATCCTCTTCATTGTGAGGATTCCTCTGTAGTGAGGTCTGTGCACGAGTTCTTCACACACTGACTTCTTGTGACAAATATGGCAGAAGACTCCAGCAGGAAGCTTTTGGTCAATAAATGAGAATTAAGTTTCTGTGGCTCAGTTGGTTAAACCACCTGTCTAATAAAGAGATCGTGGGTTCAAATCCCAGCGTTTCCGTGGTGAGAGCTCCTCTCTTTAAACACACTTCCTCAAACTGTTGAATGCAAAGATTCTCTTCCACACTACAAGGGTTTAAGGTCAATGACAGCTTCATATTTCCATTTCAAACCCAGCAAGGAGCTTATTTTGTCTTTAAACATGAACAACTTGCTGCTCAGCTCCGTCCGTTTAAGTCAAACTGCTGCTCTCTGACAAACTGAACACTTCCAACGTGTGAGAGAGGAAAGAGACTAAAAAGCTGGAAACTATCTGAGCCTCTGGACCAGATGTAAGGCCAGATTCTCCTCACAGGGCTCAGTAACATGCTGATCTTGGTGAAGCTCAACCATCTTTGGACACTTGTTGGAACTTTAGTTTTGGATTCTGTTTTTATGTCAGTTGTATTTTTCACTGTGTTTCCTGTTTCTGTCTTTGTCCCATGTGTCCCTCTGTGTGTCTCGTTCTCTCCTTCCTTGTCTTTAGTTATTTTTGTCCTGTCCGTCCTTGAGTATGGTCTCGTGCTTTACTTTCTGTTTTATTCTGTCATGGTCAGTGTCTGGTGTTCACGTCTAGCTTTGTTCTTGTTCTGTTAGTTTCTTTTAGTTTCTAACCTCTACCTGGGTTTGTACTTTAGTTTATGGATCTGTGTCTGCTTCTGTTTTTGCTCCTTTTGGTTTCTTCCTTATTCTGTTCTGTTTTGGTCTCATGGTCTGTCTCGCTTTCCTGTCTCACTGTGTCTGCTGTGCCTAATTAGTTCCTCATGTGGTTCACCTGTGCCCCCCCTCCCTGCTCGTTTGCCTGTGCATTTAAGCCCTCAGTTCTGTCTTTGTTGCGTCCTCGTCGTTTGTTGAGTGTTCTGCCTGAGCTCTTTTCCTGCTTTCTGATTCCCTGTTTCCCCTTTGGATTCTGTTTGGTTTGGGTTTTCCTGTGTTTGGACTTTCTCCTTGTGCTCGGACGTGAGCCTGTTTTGTTTGTTTAATAAATTTATTTTTGAACTGCATCCTCCTCTCAAGGTCTGCGTTTTTAACAATGGTCTAAATTCTTTAAGGTGGTGTATATAGATTTACGGTAGTATTAGTAAGTTTCAGGTTTCAGGAGTTTAACTCTGTCAGCTCAGACCCAGGAGCCGTCCTTCCCTCCAGACCTGGAGCCCTGGCCGTCTCCTCTGTAGCTCAGTGCCATAGAAACCTTTCCTACCCGCTCCACAGAGCTGAGGCCAGCAGTCAGACCTCTCCGGGTGATCAGGATCTGGGTGCTCCTCTCTCAGACAGCTGGAGGAAGTGCTGTGCTGTCTCTGCTTCCAGGTTGAGTTCACAGAGATCTGATGGAGAGAACCACATAGAAAGGTTTGATTGGTTTAGTCTAAAGAATCAGACTCCCATCAGCCTCGGGGGGTCGTGAGTAGAGACAGATTAAAGGTCAGCAAAGGGACAGACTGAGTTCTAATGCTTCACTTTATTTGAAGCTGGAAATGAGTTTGAAGCATTGAAGCAGCAGGAAGTCAGTAACTGCTGCTCATTTATTCCCTCAGAGTGAAGATGCTGTCTGCTTCATCTGTTCGCTTCTTCTTTCAACATTTAATGGCGTCCAGTAAATGGTTGTTGGCTCGTTGACTCTTTTGGTCTGATTCAGTTTCCTCTGCTTTCTGCCTGCTTCAGTAAAATCTCCAGTCCTGTAGGTAAAGAGGGGAAATGATTTGAAACTACAGCTGGTTTCCATCTTTCAGAAAATAAAGAGCTCTGGGAGCTGATCTCTGAGAGTCCATGAAGAGCCACCAGGATCCAGGCTTTGGTTTCAGAGACCACTTCCTGCTTCTTTGTAATGTGAGCAGAGCTCCTCAGTATTTACAGAGACAAACATCTGTCACAGCAGGAAGGACTGTTGGACTGGAGGAAGAACTCAGCTGCTGTTTTAAGATCAGTTACTACATAATGTTGCTTTAAATAATGTTTGTGTGAAGGTTCACAGGGATCTTTGTTCTGTTCATGTCTGTGTGTTGCTGCTGGTCACTGAGCCGTGATATTTAGAGCTAATGTGGCTGTTTGACTGAAGTCAGAGAGAATCTGACTGACTGACCTCAGAACAACAAAACCTTCAGCAGTCAGAGAGACAACACAAGAAATGTCTGAAACAGCTGCTGAGCCTAAAGTAAATGAAGGTGTGTCGTGTCACTGTAGATGGTTACAGGTCACAGCTTGCAAAACACCAGGTGAACTGGTTTCTGTGGGACTGACTTTGTGTCTTCAGACCAGTCAGACTGCATGTTTTGATGGTGAGACAGCAGCTGCAGTCACATGACTGATTATGGGAGGAGTCACCATAATCTCTCTCTCTACAGACGGACTTGGACGAGACGCCATCAGGCTGCTGATCTGACGGACGTCCACAGGAACAAGCTGAGTGAGTCTGATGTTTGTACCTTTGAAAATAGTGATGGGAATCTGGGCCCGTATTCACAAAGAATCTAAGAGTCCTCTCAGAAAACTCTTATCTTAGCTTAAAAACTTTTACCTAGGAGTCTTAGCTTAAGAGCTATTCAGGACTGATCTGAGAGCAGCTCTGAGCAAGGAAAAGACAAAACCTTTTATCTTAGTGAGGAGGCGGGGTTGACCCCGTTGCTATGTATGACACAATCTTTGGAAGACTGTGATTGGTTGGTTGTCCAAGAAGGAAAAAAAGAGTAATTCTAAGTACAGGTGATATTCTAAGCCTTTACTTTGGAAATTACATGCATAATATTTCCTATTTGACCGTTCTCTCCTCTCACACACACACACACACATTGTAAATGTAGGATATAAATCCTGTGTTTTATTTACCATGCTGTTAATATAAGATATCTGATTGGCTCAGAATGATAAAAATTGTTCCTGATTGCTGGCGTTTCTATTTAAGTGGTGGTTTGAATGTTGGTTTTAATGGATCAAACACGGAATCAAAACCAAGAAGGGCGAGAAAGCCCAACTGGACCAGTTAGTGGATAAACTCAAGGCAATTCTAAAAGGAAAACTCGGGCCGGGTGTCACAGCGCGGGGCGAGAAGCAGACGAGGGAGCTTAGCGCAAACTATTAACGGTTCATTCTCGTTGTGCGCAAGAGGGAAGCTGCTATATTCATACATGCAGTTTTTTGAGCCTGCAAGGTGGGAATGTCCAGTGGAAATGAAATGAACTGCGACACAATAAGAGCTTCTGAAAGTGCTGTAAGGCTGATGATACACAGAGCAACTTTTAGAGCAATCGTGCAGGGCAACGCTGTCGTCAATAATAATGAGTAAAGATTACTACCGTAATTATTATTATACTATTATTTTGTATTTTACTGTAATTGAAAGGGAACTGTTTGGCAGCGTATCACCATAGTTAAAGATTGTTTTTACAGTAGGCCTACACAGTAATCAGCAGGTTGTGCAGTTTTCTCTTCAGAACGTTAAAAGGTTAATGGTTAACGTTAAAGGGGAGCTGAGCAGGAGAGAAGCTATTTTAAATTCATGTTTCCTTGTGTGCAGAGGTGAAAAGTAACGAATGACAAGTACTCATGTTACTGTAATTGAGTAGTTTCTTTAATTACTTGTACTTCTTGAAGTAGTTTTTTAAATCTGTGATTTTACTTTTACTTCAGTGTGTTTTGTTTAAAGTTTTGTACTTCACTACATTTTCAATAACATCCGTTACTGAGTAAAAAAAAAGTGCAAGGAAATACTGGTGACCTCTTTGGCTTCAAGTGCAGAGCGCAACATCTTTATGATGCTGTGTTAAGTTACTGCTAATGCAAACTGAGCATTTCCTGCTGCTGCATCTTCACATTAAAGGCATTTAAATGGCAAAACACAAACAGACTTTTATTTTGAAGTAGACACAGGAAATGCACTGTTTGTAAGAAAGATCAGGGCTGACTGCTCTCATTCTTCAAGAATGCAGCTTCTGACAGCGGAAACAACAGGCTCCACGCCTCCACCTGCTTAGTCAGGTAACAGGCTCCACGCCTCCACCTGCTTAGTCAGGTAACAGGCTGCACGCCTCCACCTGCTTAGTCAGGTAACAGGCTGCACGCCTCCACCTGCTTAGTCAGGTAACAGGCTGCACGCCTCCACCTGCTCAGTCAGGTAACAGGCTGCACGTCTCCACCTACTCAGTCAGGTAACAGGCTGCACGTCTCCACCTACTCAGTCAGGTAACAGGCTGCACGCCTCCACCTGCTCAGTCAGGTAACAGGCTGCACGCCTCCACCTGCTCAGCCACATGACAGGCTGCACGTCTCCACCTACTCAGTCAGGTAACAGGCTGCACGCCTCCACCTACTCAGTCAGGTAACAGGCTGCACGCCTCCACCTACTCAGTCCAGTAACAGGCTGCACGTCTCCACCTACTCAGTCAGGTAACAGGCTGCACGCCTCCACCTGCTCAGCCAGGTGACAGGCTGCACGCCTCCACCTACTCAGTCCGGTAACAGGCTGCACGCCTCCACCTGCTCAGCGACGTGACAGGCTGCACGTCTCCACCTACTCAGTCAGGTAACAGGCTGCACGCCTCCACCTACTCAGTCCGGTAACAGGCTGCACGCCTCCACCTGCTCAGCGACGTGACAGGCTGCACGTCTCCACCTACTCAGTCAGGTAACAGGCTGCACGCCCCCACCTGCTCAGCCACATGACAGGCTGCACGTCTCCACCTACTCAGTCAGGTAACAAGCTGCACGCCTCCACCTGCTCAGCCACGTGACAGGCTGCACGTCTCCACCTACTCAGTCAGGTAACAGGCTGCACGCCTCCACCTACTCAGTCCGATAACAGGCTGCACGCCTCCACCTGCTCAGCGACGTGACAGGCTGCACGTCTCCACCTACTCAGTCAGGTAACAGGCTGCACGCCTCCACCTACTCAGTCCGGTAACAGGCTGCACGCCTCCACCTGCTCAGCGACGTGACAGGCTGCACGTCTCCACCTACTCAGTCAGGTAACAGGCTGCACGCCTCCACCTACTCAGTCCGGTAACAGGCTGCACGCCTCCACCTGCTCAGTCAGGTAACAGGCTGCACGCCCCCACCTGCTCAGCGACGTGACAGGCTGCACGTCTCCACCTACTCAGTCAGGTAACAGGCTGCACGCCTCCACCTGCTCAGTCAGGTAACAGGCTGCACGCCCCCACCTGCTCAGCCACATGACAGGCTGCACGTCTCCACCTACTCAGTCAGGTAACAAGCTGCACGCCTCCACCTGCTCAGCCACGTGACAGGCTGCACGTCTCCACCTACTCAGTCAGGTAACAGGCTGCACGCCTCCACCTACTCAGTCAGGTAACAGGCTGCACGTCTCCACCTACTCAGTCAGGTAACAGGCTGCACGCCTCCACCTACTCAGCGACGTGACAGGCTGCACGTCTCCACCTGCTCAGCCACGTGACAGGCTGCACGTCTCCACCTACTCAGTCAGGTAACAGGCTGCACGCCTCCACCTGCTCAGTCAGGTAACAGGCTGCACGCCTCCACCTGCTCAGCCACGTGACAGGCTGCACGTTTCCACCTACTCAGTCAGGTAACAGGCTGCACGCCTCCACCTACTCAGTCCGGTAACAGGCTGCACGCCTCCACCTGCTCAGCTACGTGACAGTCTGCACGCCTCCACCTGCTCAGCCACGTAACAGTCTGCACGCCTCCACCTGCTCAGCCACGTAACAGGCTGCACGCCTCCACCTGCTCAGCCACGTGACAGGCTGCACGTCTCCACCTACTCAGTCAGGTAACAGGCTGCACGCCTCCACCTACTCAGTCCGGTAACAGGCTGCACGCCTCCACCTGCTCAGCGACGTAACAGGCTGCACGTCTCCACCTACTCAGTCAGGTAACAGGCTGCACGCCTCCACCTACTCAGTCCGGTAACAGGCTGCACGCCTCCACCTGCTCAGCGACGTGACAGGCTGCACATCTCCACCTACTCAGTCAGGTAACAGGCTGCACGCCTCCACCTGCTCAGTCAGGTAACAGGCTGCACGCCCCCACCTGCTCAGCCACATGACAGGCTGCACGCCTCCACCTACTCAGTCAGGTAACAGGCTGCACGCTCCACCTACTCAGTCCGGTAACAGGCTGCACGCCTCCACCTGCTCAGCGACGTGACAGGCTGCACGTCTCCACCTACTCAGTCAGGTAACAGTCTGCACGCCTGCACCTGCTCAGCCACGTAACAGGCTGCACGCCTCCACCTGCTCAGCCACGTGACAGGCTGCACGTCTCCACCTACTCAGTCAGGTAACAGGCTGCGCCTCCACCTACTCAGTCCGGTAACAGGCTGCACGCTCCACCTGCTCAGCGACGTGACAGGCTGCACGTCTCCACCTACTCAGTCAGGTAACAGGCTGCACGCCTCCACCTACTCAGTCCGGTAACAGGCTGCACGCCTCCACCTGCTCAGTCAGGTAACAGGCTGCACGCCCCCACCTGCTCAGCGACGTGACAGGCTGCACGTCTCCACCTACTCAGTCAGGTAACAGGCTGCACGCCTCCACCTGCTCAGTCAGGTAACAGGCTGCACGCCCCCACCTGCTCAGCCACATGACAGGCTGCACGTCTCCACCTACTCAGTCAGGTAACAGGCTGCACGTCTCCACCTACTCAGTCAGGTAACAGGCTGCACGTCTCCACCTACTCAGTCAGGTAACAAGCTGCACGCCTCCACCTGCTCAGCCACGTGACAGGCTGCACGTCTCCACCTACTCAGTCAGGTAACAGGCTGCACGTCTCCACCTACTCAGTCAGGTAACAGGCTGCACGCCTCCACCTACTCAGCGACGTGACAGGCTGCACGTCTCCACCTACTCAGTCAGGTAACAGGCTGCACGCCTCCACCTACTCAGTCCGGTAACAGGCTGCACGCCTCCACCTGCTCAGCCGGCGTGACAGGCTGCACGCTCTCCACCTACTCAGTCCAGGTAACAGGCTGCACGCCTCCACCTACTCAGTCCGGTAACAGGCTGCACGTCTCCACCTGCTCAGCCACGTGACAGTCTGCACGCCTGCACCTGCTCAGCCACGTAACAGGCTGCACGCCTCCACCTGCTCAGCCACGTGACAGGCTGCACGTCTCCACCTACTCAGTCAGGTAACAGGCTGCACGCCTCCACCTACTCAGTCCGGTAA
Source organism: Lepomis macrochirus (assembly GCA_024633595.2). Classification (NCBI taxonomy): domain Eukaryota; kingdom Metazoa; phylum Chordata; class Actinopteri; order Centrarchiformes; family Centrarchidae; genus Lepomis; species Lepomis macrochirus. The sequence goes on along the minus strand of JALXJV020000025.1, from coordinate 21,341,840 downwards.
CAGGCTGCACGTCTCCACCTGCTCAGCCACGTGACAGTCTGCACGCCTGCACCTGCTCAGCCACGTAACAGGCTGCACGCTCCACCTGCTCAGCCAGCGTGACAGGCTGCACGTCTCCACCTACTCAGTCAGGTAACAGGCTGCACGTCTCCACCTACTCAGTCAGGTAACAGGCTGCACGCCTCCACCTGCTCAGCGACGTGACAGGCTGCACGTCTCCACCTACTCAGTCAGGTAACAGGCTGCACGCCTCCACCTGCTCAGCGACGTGACAGGCTGCACGTCTCCACCTACTCAGTCAGGTAACAGGCTGCACGCCTCCACCTGCTCAGTCAGGTAACAGGCTGCACGCCCCCACCTGCTCAGCCACGTGACAGGCTGCACGTCTCCACCTACTCAGTCAGGTAACAGGCTGCACGTCTCCACCTACTCAGTCAGGTAACAGGCTGCACGCCTCCACCTACTCAGTCAGGTAACAGGCTGCACGTCTCCACCTACTCAGTCAGGTAACAGGCTGCACGCCTCCACCTGCTCAGTCAGGTAACAGGCTGCACGCCTCCACCTACTCAGTCAGGTAACAGGCTGCACGTCTCCACCTGCTCAGTCAGGTAACAGGCTGCACGCCTCCACCTGCTCAGTCAGGTAACAGGCTGCACGCCTCCACCTACTCAGTCAGGTAACAGGCTGCACGCCTCCACCTACTCAGTCAGGTAACAGGCTGCACGCCCCCACCTGCTCAGCCACATGACAGGCTGCACGTCTCCACCTACTCAGTCAGGTAACAGGCTGCACGCCTCCACCTGCTTAGGACACCTCCACCTGCTCAGCCCGGTAACAGGCTGCACGCCAGCTGTGTGACTTTCTACATAGCAGTAGTTTATTTGAGGATTTTCAGTCAGGATTTCGAGCTCATCATAGCACAGAGACAGCACTGGTGAAAAATACTTAATGACCTCCTAACTGCATCAGACAGAGGACTTGTCTCTGTATTGGCTTTACTAGATCTTAGTGCTGCATTTGATACCATTGACCATCAGATCCTATTACAGAGACTGGAACATTTCATTGGCATTAAAGGAACCGCTCTAAGCTGGTTTAAGTCCTATTTATCAGATCGATTTCAGTTTGTACATGTTAGCGATGAGTCCTCCATGCATACCAAAGTTAGTCATGGAGTTCCACAGGATCTGTCTCGGACTCCTCTTCACTTTATATATGCTTCCTTTAGGCAATATTATCAGGAAACACTCCATAAACTTTCATTGTTATGCAGATGATACTCAGTTATATCTATCGATCAAGCCAGATGAAACCCATCAGTTAGCTAAGCTTCAAATGTGTCTTCAGGATGTTAAAACCTGGATGACCTGCAATTTTCTAATGTTAAACTCAGATAAAACTGAAGTTATTGTTCTAGGCCCTAAGCACCTCCGTGACACATTATCTAAAGATATAGTTTCCCTGGATGGCATCGCGCTGGCCTCCAGCACCACTGTGAGAAATCTTGGAGTTATCTTTGACCAGGACATGTCGTTTAACTCTCACATTAAGCAAATTTCAAGGACCGCCTTTTTTCACCTACGTAATATTGCAAAAATCAGGAACATCCTGTCTAAAATGATGCAGAAAAACTAGTCCATGCATTTGTTACTTCTAGACTGGATTACTGCAATTCCTTATTATCAGGCTCTTGAAAAAGTCCATTAAGACTCTTCAGCTGATCCAGAATGCTGCAGCACGTGTTCTGACAGGAACCAGTAAAAGAGATCATATCTCTCCTGTCTTAGCTTCTCTGCATTGGCTTCCTGTAAAATCCAGAATTGATTTTAAAATCCTTCTTCTCACATACAAAGCTCTTAATGGTCAGGCACCATCTTATCTTAAAGAGCTCATAGTACCTTACTACCCACCAGAGCACTGCGCTCCCAGAATGCAGGATTACTTGTGGTTCCTAGAGTCTCCAAAGAGTAGAATGGGAGCCAGAGCGTTCAGCTATCAGGCTCCTCTCCTGTGGAACCAGGTTCCAGTTTGGGTTCAGGAGGCAGACACCGTCTCTACATTTAAGAGTAGGCTTAAGACTTTCCTTTTTGATAAAGCTTATAGTTAGGGCTGGCTCAGGTGAGTCCTGAACCATCCCTTAATTATGCTGCTGTAGGCCTAGACTGCCCGGGGATTTCCCATGATGCACTGAGCTCCTCTCTCCTCTTCTCTCTCTCTCTCTGAGTGCAACCTCATCCCATTAATACATGTTACTAACTCGACTTCTTCCCTTTCCCGTGGTTGTGTCCTTCCTCCTCCTGTCGCTTCCTGCGGGTGTTGCTGGCTCTGGAGCTGTGGAGTCTGGATCTGTGGTTGGGAGTCTCCTGCTGCCCCGTGTTCCTGCTTTCGGCCCTCTGCTACAGTTGCAACTGCTGTTACTAGTCCTATTGCTATTATTACTGTTATTATTATCATTAACATTACTATAAATATCTGTACCATTTTACATTCAGTCTATAGCAACATTACGTTTACTGTCTGTACCATAGACTGTATATAAAAATGGACGTAGCGTCCGTGACGTCACCCATTGGTTTCTGAAAAGCCGTTTTGAAGCTCAAAAGTGGCGGTGCTGGCCGCCGCCATCTTGGCAGCAGCGTCACCGTCGTCACTCCCGGATAACCAAAATGGGCAAAGAGGCGGTGCGTGAGGTGGAGCTGAGGTGGCGTTTTGCTGAAACCACTCCCGCCTAGCTTCGGCGTGACCGAGTTAGCTCAGGCTAAGGAGCTAATGCTGCATGCTACTCGGCGGTGCTGTATGCGGTGGAGGTTGGAACCTGCTTGGCGGCGTGTTGTTACCAGTTCTACGGACATGACCAACTACAGTCAAAGGTAAGACACCGGAAAATAATAAAATAACTCACATATCTGTTATTGACATTATACTTCATAAGCTTTTAAATGCTTTTAATATATAAATGTGATAGCGTTATTTTGCAACACTAACGTTACGTTAGAACAGTTAACTATGAATCAGTTATTAGTTAGCGTTACCTTAAGTTTACTGAGCGTTAACGTTACATCTCAAACGAACAATTAAATCAGTTAACCCTTTTACATACCGTTGGTTAGGAAGCGGTTACCTCAGTTGTTACTTGTAATAAATGTAATAAGCTAGCGGTAGCGTCCTTAGTTCCATGATGGGCGCTGTATAACTTGTAAAAGCGTTAGCTATGGCTGCTATCACGTTAGTAAATTCCCACACGCTATTTTGAGTAAAGTTGCTGCTGTCGGCGGGGTTGTGTCAACTTGTGTGGGATTATTGTCTGGAATAGGACTCGAGAGAGAAGGTACTTTTCATATTTGTCACAAGATTCTTGTTGCGGTTCTGATGCTTCCACATCTGCTACTCAAAGCTTAAACTTTGAGTCTAAATAGCGTTGCTAGTCTTGGCTACTGGACATTTTATAGCAAATATAAAATTGTCTGTCTTAAAAGGACAACACAAAACATTTAAAGACTGTCTCCCTTGTTCCATTTTCTCCCAGAATCACACTGTGGATCAGATGTCCCACCTGCAGCCCAGAGGCTGCAGAGACCTGGGAGTCCTCATTGTGCTGATGGGGTGGACTGGCGATGGAAAGGCCTTCTCTCCTTCTGTTTACTCTGACTTTTTAATATTGTCCATATTTGTATCATAGATCCATTTAAAAATATACAGTTTATGGTTCACTTGTAATAAATTCTCTCTCTCTCTCTCTCTCTCTCTCTCACTATATATATATATATATATATATATATATATATATATATCATATATATATATATATAAGCACTCAGAGCTGACAAATGCAAATCAATCAATCAATCTTTATTTATATAGCACTTTTCATACAAATAACATGCAACACAAAGTGCTTCACACTAGAGAAAAATTAAAAAGATAAAATATTAAAAGATAAAATAAAATATAAAAGCAGGTCAAGCCCAACAATCAATCCCATATTACCAGAAAATAAATTAATAAATGAAAAGCCAGCTCTGTTAAAAGCTTGGTTAAACAGGTATGTCTTTAGTTTGACTTTAAACAAATCCAGATTTCCTGCTGCTCTCAGCTCAACAGGAAGGGTGTTCCACAACCTCGGACCATAACATTGAAAGGATGCCTCACCGTAGGTTTTAGTTAAGGCTTTCGGGAATGATTAGAAAGCCACTATCAGAGGTTCTGAGGGTTCTAGTAGGTACATAAGGTAAAAGCAAATCTGCTAAGTATTCTGGACCAATACCATTAGGTGACTTATAATGTAGTAAAAGGATTTTAAAATCAATTCTAAAATTCACTGGAAGCCAATGCAGAGACTTTAGGATGGGGGTAATGTGTGTTCTCTTTCTGGTCTTAGTCAAAAGACGTGCAGCAGCGTTTTGAACCAGCTGCAGTTTAGAAATTTTGTTTTTCGGAAGGCCAGAAAGCAGAGCATTACAGTAATCAATCCTGGAAGTAATAAAAGCATGGATAAGTGTCTCAGTGTTTGGGTCGTGCAGTGAAAGGGTCGTACTCTAGCAATGTTCTTAAGATGATAAAAAGCGGTCTTAGAAACATTTCTAATATGTGACTCAAAACTGAGATCTGAGTCAAAAATAACAACCAGGTTTTTCACCTTATCACAGGGACTTAGTGCCAGCATTCATAGTTTCATTTTAAGTTTCTCCGTCTGAGATTCAGAACCAATGACCAGTACTTCTGTTTTGTCCTGATTGAGCTGCAGAAAATGTTCTGCCATCCATGACTGTATGTTTAGGAAACAATTAAAAAGAGCATCTACTGGTCCTGGGTCATCAGGGGACACGGCAATGTATAGCTGGGTGTCATCAGCATAACTGTGAAAATTGATGCCGTGGCTCCTGATGACATCTCCAAGCGGCAGCATGTACAAATTAAAAAGGGTTGGGCCTATAATTGAGCCCTGTGGGACACCACAATTCATTTTATGTCTTCTGGAAAAAGATTCATCAATACACACAAAAGAATTCTCTATCAGTGAGATATGATCGGAACCAATTTAGAACAGTACCTGAGAGGCCAATCAGCTTGTGCAGTCTGTTTAGAAGAATTGAGTGATCTACTGTATCAAAAGCTGCACTTAGTTCAAGTAGCATTAATATTGATGTTTTTTTCATATCCATGTTCCATCTAAGATCATTAACAATTTTTACCAATGCTGTCTCAGTACTGTGATTGATTTGAAAACCAGACTGGTATTTGTCATAAATATTTTGGGAATTAATAAAATCATTCAGTTGATTAAAAACAACTGTCTCTAAAATTTTACTTTGAAATGGCAGATTGGATACCGGTCTATAGTTGAGTACTGTAACATCTAAATTATTGTTCTTCAGAAGGGGCTTCACCATAGCAGTAAATGTAGTGTAAACAGGTGAGTTTATACAATGTAAACCACAGAAAACCTTCTCAGAGGTCGCAATAGATGACACCTACAGGGCTTCAAAACTACTCAGTGTGCAGATAATTCTTTGTTTTTCACTACTGAGTAACTTCTCAGTCAATGTCACGTTTGTCTCTTAAAGAAATGTCAAAATAAAACCATATACAACACCAACCTTTAGTGTTTTACTTTTTACTAACAAAAAAATGTTAACCTATAAATAACATCTTAATATTTTTTCATTTACAGCTGTTAACTAGAATACATTTTTAAGTTTAGATCACACTATTTAAAATTAAAATATGAAACCGATAATGAATGAAGAATGATTTTATTATGTATAATTAGTTTTATACACTTTAAAACAAAGTGTTCCTAATACAACAGCAATAGATTAATAAATTAAACTCTTGTCTTGCATTAATGAAAACATCAATATTGAAAGGTTACAAATGTAAAAGTAGTTTTGTATGACTTGAAATGTGTTGAGTTATTAAAATGATGAATCTGTTGATAAGCCCAGTGTCATAATTTTACATCAGTAGTGTTCAGGTGTTGAGTAAAAAGAAAAGCAGGAGCTGAAGAGCTGGAAGCTGGAGCTGTTCTCTCCTGAAGAGCTGGAAGCTGGAGCTGTTCTCTCCTGATGAGCTGGACACAGCTAATCACATCTGGAGGGTTCTGCAATCAGCTCCTCTGGTACCTGTAAAGACAACAATAGGTAGACAGTTCAGCATCTTCTTCCAAAGAGCCATAAAGCTACTGAGCTCTGAGACGCCTCAGCATGAAAACCTCTCTGGCATGTGACAGTAATTAGGGGTGGCAATGTGAAATACACTGTTTACTAATTTGTGGAATTTATGGGTTGCTGTTGGACACTGTGCAATAATAAATACTCAAGTCAGATCTTTTTTAACGCTTATTATAAGGATCTTATTTTTTATTGAGCTGTACAACCTTTTTTGGCAAATTCTAGTTCACCAAACAAACTCAGAGGCGGCTCTCACACACCTAATTTCTCGCCTTAACTAAACCACCACCCTAGTCACAGCCCAGCTACCTGTCTGCAGGCAGAACGCACATTATATGCTGACAAAAAGGTGGATGCAAACCTCTGCATGTAGCCTACAACATCTGTTTAGTCAAATTATGCATCCACCTCTTAAACTCTTCAGAAACGTCGCTGATCAAACGCAGTTTACACCTTATTTGCTGAATCTCAATGAATGCTAACGTTACATCTACTGAGTGTAACAACTTATTGATGACTAAACAGTCTTTAATATGTACTTTGAATCAATCATCTCCACTGATAAACCCCACAAAGAATAGTATAACGGTATCGTAACGGTAAAGTTGCACTCAGAGGTGCACGGCTCCCCTCGGGAGAAACAGCTATAGCTCAAATAGCAGCATCGGTGCTCCTCGGTGTGACAGTTTCAGGCAGCCGCTCCCCCCTCGGCTCTCTGCCTTTACACCCTTTGTGTCCAGCGGGGGCAGGAGCAGCCACTTATAATAGTACCTGACTAGCACCTAACTGAACCATGATTCCGTTACGGGACGTGGCTAAATCTCACATCGCCCGTTCGTAAAAGTTACCGTTAGCATAGCGTCAGCTAACTGAGAGCGGAGCCTTTTACTTACAACTTCATACAGACGCCTTTTCTTCAAAGCATTATCACCCCAATGTCTAACACTAAGATTAATCTAATAACGATACATTTTGGCTTCTTCTTGCTGACTTGTCTTTGACTCATTAAAAGCTGCGGTCAGAGCACACTAAATTAACTACTTACACTAACTTAGCAGCTTGGGGCTACTCGTATCTGGCTAATTAGCGTAACGAGCTAACGTTAAGCTAACAAGCGATGTGCCGAGCGATACCTGTTAAATGTTAACACATACATAAAATACATTGATAAATAAATTTTACTCACCAAGTAGAACACGGAGGAGTTCCTGTAGGTTCTCTCTCCAATGAACTGCACAGCCTGCCATTATTCATCCGGTATCTGCATGTAGAAATGTCCAAAAGCCTCCGACAGGCTGAGCCTCAGAGCTCCGTGTAGCTGAGTGAGGCTAACAGAGGCGGACACAGTGCTAACAGTGGCAGAGGCTAGAGACGCCTGTCAATCAAAGCGACCAGGCCCCTAATAATGCAGAACTTTAAGGCTTAATATAATTTAAGCAGGTGAGTTATAAAAAAATTCACAGTTGTCACGAAGGGCAAAATTAGCGATATGCACTAAAACCATTTTTTGAACCAGGCTGTAAACATGTTTTATTCTGCTGTAAAGTTGGGCATTTTAACATGGGGGTCAATGGAGATTGACTCCCTTCTGCAGCCAGCCTCAAGTGGCCACTCGATGAATTGCAGTTTTCAGTTACTTCCTGGTTGCATCGAAGTGAGAGCCGGAGGTTGCTTGGTCTGTACCTCTATGTGTATACTGTGTAGGCTGCCTCTCTCTCTCCCCCTCACCCCAACCGGTCGAGGCAGATGCCCCCCCCACCCTGAGCCATGGTTCTGCTCGAGGTTTCTGCCTCTTAAAAGGAAGTTTTTCCTTGCCTGTGTCGCCTAGTGCTGCTCTTGGTGAGAATTGTTGGGCTTCTGTAAATAACTTCAGAGTTTGGTCTAGACCTGGGCCCGTATTCTCAAAGAATCTTAAGGCTAAGAGTAGCTCCTAGTGACGTAATTCTAAGAAAATTCTGAGAAAAGTGAGCGTTTACTCTTAAAATTAAAGAAAAAATCCTAGTAAAGAAAAAAGTAATTCATAAAGCATCTTAAGCCTTAAAAGAGCTCTTAAGCTCGGAATTGTTCAAGTACCCCTGACTGCAGTGTGCAGATCGGGGCGGGGCTCAACGTGGGTCAATGTGGGCGGGGTCAAACGTGTACAATAGCGTTGCAGCACAAAGGTTAGCTGTGTCGACATGCATATATTTACTGACTTAGGTTTAGGCACTAACTAATGTCATGGTTGAGGTTAGGGAAATTGCCTCGGGGAGGCTGTCAACTCCTTAAATAAAAACATCGCTAGCTACCTAGCTAGTTAGCGACGGAAGCACTGCTTTCAGCGCATCCGGTCACCGAGCGTCACATACACGCGCTGCCGGGATGCGTCTCATCATACACTGCGTACCTGGGAGTAAAGTATACCGCATAAAATCGCCGTTGTGAGGCGGCTTTCCCAAAGCGTGTATATGTGAGCATGAAAAGCAAAAGCATGAGAACAGGCTGAATCAAGAGATCAGGGGTGACATAATTTTTACTTAAAATGCGTAACACAATTGAAGCTCTTAACACAGACACCTTATTTAATTATTTAATTTAATTTGTTTTTTGACAGGGACAGTGCTCATTAATTAACAGCTGTACTGTAAATGAGCCAGAGTTAGTTCAACAGGCTAATTTCCACGTTAATTAATTGGCTAATTTCCATCCATTTCCACGAACGTAAATCTCAAGTGAAGACGAGGGAGACGGGGCTTCTCGTGCTGCTTGGAAGGGCAGTGCTCGGTGTGGGCGGAGTCAAACGTTTGACCCCCGCCCACATTGACCCACGTTGAGCCCCGCCCCGATCTGCACACTGCAGTCAGGGGCTTCTCGAATTGTTAGGAGCAGGGACGAGGACTTTTAAGAGGCTTAAGAGTTTCTTTAGTAGAGGAGAAAATGGCAGAAAGACGCAGAGGGAGAAGAAATGTGTTGCAGGATGACAGAGAGTTAATCAGACGCTATAGATTAGATCGTGCAGGGATCGTGTTTGTGACTGATCTTATTAGAGACGCGCTAACATCTCCGACACAGGCAGGAATGAAAGGAATCACTACATTAGGATATTTGGCAACAAAGCAGCGGTGATGATTTGGGTCTGTCACAACCTTCTGTAAGCAGAGTGATCACACAAACAATTAAAGCTGATGATACACGGGGCAACTTTTTGAGCAATGTTGCTGGGCAATCTTGCTAGAGGCAAGTCCGACTATGTTTTAAATGGATAGCGGCGGGGCGGTGGGGAGATTACGGTAGTAATCTTTACTCATTACCATTGACGACAGTGTTGCCCTGCACGATTGCTCTAAAAGTTGCTCTGTGTATCATCCGCTTTAGAGTGAACACAGATGACGCGACTCTTGGCTTTCTAGCGGGAGGGGCGGGATAACCGCCATCTTTGCCGTCACGGGTTTTCCCCTTGGAGTTGTATCGAGGACGTGGCTGAGTCAGTGGCGTGTCTCTACATAGATTTGACCGTGGGAAAGACCTAAACCCTCACGGACTTAACGGGAACGCGTCTTAAAGTCTGTGAGCCGTGGACACCGGGCCTGGGCCTGTGGATCAGTGTGTTTAACAACTTATTGAACAGCAGCTCTCAGCCTGTTTCCTGTTTACATTTCACTTCCTCCTTCTTTGTGGCGCAGCTTCTTTTCTCCGTGTGAAGGTAATGTAACCGACATTTTTCTGTCTTTAATGACTTTGCTCGTCTTGTTGCTAACTGCTGTTAGCTTGTTGCAGTAAAAACAAAAGTAACTCTGAACTCTGATGAACAAACTAAGTTTAACAGGAGAACTTGTGTCCGCCATGTTGTGGATGTTTGGGCCGAAGCGGTGGAGGAGGCGGACACGAGCCGCTGCTCTCCCGCTGTCTGAGCCACTAACTGCGGCTGGAGAGCAGCTGCTGGTGTCGGTAGATGCTGCTGTGACAGTTTAACTGGTGACAGTCCCAGATGTGTCCCAGGATGTGGCTTCAGGATCTCATACCTGTCAAGTTTTGGATATTCCAGTAATTAAAACTAAGCTGGTGAGTGTCTTTGCAACTAGATTTTCCCCGGATCTTGATGCCGACACTCTGCGTGACTATCTGAGTGAAAAACTAGGCAATTCTGTGACGTGTCGGAAAATTGAGACTACCCTATTCAGTTCGTTTCATGTTACTGCTGAATGTAATGAAGTTGATGAAATTTACGAGCCACAACTTTGGCCGGAGGGGATCTATGTACGTCGCTACTTTAAGGCTCGTAGACCCAAAGGTAACAGGCCCATATATCAGCAGGAGAGGCTGGCACACAGCAGCAGTGTCGTGCCAATGTAGTTACCCCCGACAGAAAGTGTTTCCCCTGCCGCGGGAGCGCGCGTGCATTCAGCGGTGAGGGCGGAGCTTCGACTTCATCAAAGTGAATGAAAAATATACTATGTGGGTTGTTTAATCTGTGAGGTTTGTGTACAGCACGGTAGCACTTATAAACGTTTTTATAGGCTTACGTTATCGAACTTCGTATTATTCATTCCACTCAATTGAGAATGTCTACGCAAGAAGAGCATTTAGTTTCCCTCGTAAAGGAAACATGTATTTCGCGGTTGTCCCGTGATGTTATAACTGACGACGTAGTCGATCATGTGATCCGTGTTACTGTTTAGACTGTAGATTCACACAAACAGTCACCCTTTACATCTGCTTGACTTGAAATGTACATTAAACTGAATGCTGCATTGTAGACAACATCTAAAATTATTTGTATCCCACTATAACTTTTGCTAGGAAAATAGAAACGTCTCCATATTCCCCACTGTTGGGGCGGTGAGTTTACATACAAAGTCAATGCAAAGACGCGTGGAGCCGCGATTTCCAGCCGGTCGGTGCGAAGCGACGCGAAGGCAACGCGAGGAATTCGCGTGAGTTGAATGTTTTCAACTCAAGTGAAAAAGTCGCGCGACGGTGTTGAGATTGTCTGTACGTCACCGAGGCTTCAGAGCGTTGTGTGCAGAGGGCCGGGCAGAGCGGGGATTGAAAATCTGCAGGCCGGCTGAGAGCTGCTAAACTTGGGGGAGAGGAGCAAATAAACACCAACAAGTCGGTCGGATGCGGCTCTGACAACTAGTTCAGAAAACATGTCTGTAACTTTATTCCAGCTGTCGTTGTACTTTACTGTGACCAAGTTAGCATAGCACAGCCCTGATCGATCCAAACTCCATTCAGAAAACAAACATTTTATAAGTTGTTGTCCTGCTGTCTTGCTGACAGACCTGACATCTGTTTATTGCTATTTAATCACAGCAGAATGTTTACTTTGGTTTCGTACAGTTGTAGTAACGACGAGTTGTGTTTATTCACCTCATCGTGTAAAAATCGCCTTCTCGCGTTCTGTGTGAACACTTGCAGCAAATGTGCTCACGCGAGGAAAGCGCTGCGAGGTGAAAAATCGCGTTTGGTCTGAAACCGGCATAAGTCAGCCCTGCGCAGCGCCACATGAAGTCAAACGCACCTAATGTTTATTTTGTTTTTTTACTCCGCCCGGGCCCAGGGTATTATTATTTTTTAATAACACAGGTTAAAATACGGGAGATTTATGGGCGGCGGGAAAGAAGGGTAAAATACGGGACTTTCTCTGCCAAAATGGGATACTTGACAGGTATGCCTCACACGTTGAACACAGAGTCGTTGTTACCGTGTAGCTGCAGCAGCCTGTGGAGGAGGCGGAGACGAGCCGCTGTCTGAGCCGCGAACTGCGGCTGGAGAGCAGCTGCTGGTGTCAATGGATGCTGCTGTGACAGTTTAACTGGTGACAGTCCCAGATGTGTCTCAGGCTTCAGGATCCGCTGACTGCAAACCAGGAAATCCGTTCCAGTAACTGTGTTTATCTCCGTGATGTCTCCTCATGCAGATATCTGCCTCTGAGTGCAGTCTGCAGGCTGCATCAGCTGCTCAATGTACCACAGGGACCTCTGCCACCTGCAGATCAGTTCAGAGAGGACTGTGATCATGGAGGAGACTGTGTCTCTGTTCAGAACCTCAGTAAACCGTCCAAACCTTCATGCTGTCTGTCTGATCTGTGCACGGTGGGTTTACAACAGTCTGGATGTTTAGACTCGGGCCGAAGACAGCGTGCAGTCCGCTGTGGCCTCGGTACATGATCAAGTTAACTTGTGATCATTTAGCAAACACACACAGAAGGTGGAGACAGGACACATAAGAGAACAGTAAATGGTTGTTGGCTCGTTGGCTGTTTTGGTCTGATTCAGTTTCCTCTGCTTTCTGCCTGCTTCAGTAAAATCTCCAGTCCTGAAGGTAAAGAGGGAAAATGATGTGAAACTACAGCTGGTTTCTTTTTCTTTTATTTTTGTGCTCTAAACCAGGCTGCTGTTGTGCCAGAGAGATTTCACTTTAACAAGAGAGTATCAATATACTCCTGTGTCTGTTTTATTATTTATTTAATTATGTACAGATTTGTCACTGTGCCGGACAGAAGGAGAGAGGAAGGAGGGAGAGAGTTGTGGATCAGGTCCACAGTCTAAACTGGTTCCTTGTTTTCTCAGCTTCATATGAACTAATGTCGTGTTTTACTGTCTCTGATTCAGCTTGTAATCAGACGAGTGCTGAATCTCTCCTCCCCTCAGAAGCTGCTGGGTCTGCTGCTGCTGAGAAACTTCTCCCTGCTTCATCAGAGCAGCGAAGAAACGCAGATCAAAGTTAGGATCTCCATCAACACAGGTATGATCTCTACATTTCTTCACATGATGAATAATTCCACACAGCTGTCTGTGTTAGAGAATAAAAGCACAGCTGAACGTGCTCTTATTGTGAAAAGCTGCTCCTGCTGCTTCCTGCCTGTCCTGCTTCCATTCCAGGAAACAGCTGACCTGTGTGGAGCCTTTTCTCTGCAGGCGTCCAGTGAGAGTCTTCTTCTTCAACACTTTGAAGAAACTGGAAGTTGCTTTGTTTGATAGTTTAACACCAAGTTTGTCTTTAGTCCCTTCAGGGTTTGTTTCTTGCTGTCTAATGTTTGTAGTAGTTGTTCACTTCTTATTTCAGTAGAGAGTTTGGAGAACTCTTGTGTTTGAAGAGAAATCTCCATGTTGTTGGATTATTGATTTACTGGAATCAAACAATCTGATGAACAGCTGATGTTTCTTTCCTTTCTTCAGCTGGCAGAAAACAAACTACATTGTGCTTTTCAAAGCGTCGTCTCCACCAGCGTAAAGTCAGACACAGCAGGATACTGACGTTTCCTGGCAGACCTGAAATGTTTCATATCAGTGAGTCAGTGAATGTAGCCGCTCCTCCATGCATGGTGTGTGTGCTGGGCTGCAGCTTCATGCCTCCATCTAGTGGACTGATAGTAGAAGTCCAGCAGCTGATGGCAGCTTCCTCTGCCTCACACTGCTGTCTGACTGCATTCAGCTGCCACTGATATGAAACAGAAACTAGCAGCCAATCAGTGGAGGAGCAGCTGATCTTTTCCAGGAGAAATGATGGAAAGGAGGATTTGAGTTGATGTGCAGATGAATGATTTGTGTTTCCTCTCCAGGTGAAAGTGGATGTGAGTTCAGCAGCATGAGTCAGTGTGAGGACAGAGAGGAGGGAGTCCCTCCCTCTAAAAGCACTCTGTGTGGGGAACATGACAGCCAGACCAAAGCTCAGAGGTGAGATGAGGATCTCTAACTGTCCAGGACTCAAATCACTCCACCATCATTATTCACTCTCAAAGCTCTGTGTGTGTTGTGTTGAAGCCCAGAGCAGCAGCAGGGACCAGACTCTGCTGGACCTGGACCTGAGCCCAGCTGTGTCTCCTTCAAGAGTGACCTGTCAAAGGATGCTATTATTGATTTTAAAGCAGGCCGACCGTCTGCTGCAGAGAGGTCAGCTGTTAATCCCATTAAACTGACTGATTCAGGTTTAACTGTTATTTATCCAGAGCCAGTTTCTCCACAAGCTTCTGTGGCTGAAGGCTAAAAATGACATTTCCATCCCTGGTGGTCTTCCTCTCTGTCTAACAGGATCTATGGGAGACCAGCCTCTGCTGGACCTGGACCTGTGCCCAGCTGTGTGTCCTTCAAGAGTGACCGGTCAAAGGGTCTCTTCATTGAATTTAAAGGAGGCCGACCGTCTGCTGCAGAGAGGTCAGCTGTTAATCCCATTAAACTCTGACTCATTCAGGTTTAACTGTTATTTATCCATCCATCCATCTATCTTCATCCACTTATCCGGGGTCGGGTCTCGGGGGCAGCAGCTCCAGCAGGGGACCCCAAACTTTCCTTTCCCGAGCCACATTAACCAGCTCTGACTGGGGGATCCCGAGGCGTTCCCAGGCCAGCGTGGAGATATAATCTCTCCACCTTGTCCTGGGTCTTCCCCGAGGCCTCCTCCCAGCTGGACGTGCCTGGAACACCTCCCTAGATCAGGGGGGCTGTTCCTCCCAATCACGCTTTTCCAGGTAACTCCGTTATTCCCACATGCGCGTTGAAGTCACCCAGCAGAACTATGGAGTGCCCTACTGGAGCCCCATACAGGACCCACAGAGAGGGGGTCTCTCTCCCCAGTTCTGCCGCCCGGGTCTGGTCCGTCGAGGCCCCTGGCCTTCACCGCCACCCATGTGGCAGTGCACCCGACCCCTGCGGATCTTCCAATGGATGGTGGGTCCAAGGGATGTAGAAGGGGGTGCCACATAGCATTTTCGGGCTGTGCCCGGCCGGGCTCCGTGGCAAACCCGGCCACCAGGCGCTAGCCGACGAGCCCTCCCTCTGGGCCTGACTCCAGACGGGGGCCCCGGGCTTCGTCCGGGCAGGGTTTCTTCTCTTCTTTTATGTTCTATCACAGGGTGTCAGCGGGGTCTTAAAAAGTCTTAAAAGGTGATAAATCAATTTTGCGAAAATTAAGGCCATTAAAAAGTATTAAAAAGTCTTAATCGCCATTTTACAAGGTATTAAATTTTGAAGATATTTTTTTCAGTGTGAAAATCCTGTTTGCCCCAAAGTTAGTCTGCTAAAAGTGTCGGTGAACGTTTTTATTTATAGCGCACAGCCAAAAACACTTTCGACAGGCAGAGAGCAGCGACTGTGATTACGTCTCTGTAGGCGCAGGGATCCACTGAGCCTGTTTCTCTCTTAAGCGCCCAAAAAAATAGATCTGTGCAAACCAGAAAAAGATTTACTGAGTACAGCTGACAGTAACCTCCCTCCCGCCCGGACCCTCAGTGCTAATCGTCCAAAACATGAGTCGGAGTAGCGATCAGGAGTAGCGGGATTAACCCAGGTGGCGGTCGCTCTGTGGCCACTTGAACAGCCCCGTTCCTGAAAAACAAGAGAGAGACGCGCCGCCAGCAGCTGAATCTGTGAGACAGAAGACAGCAGGGAGAATTCAAGCAGCGCGTGGGTTTGGCTAACGTTAGCTGGCTATTTAGCTAAACCGCTGCCTTTTATTGAAACACGTTGAAGTTTTCATAAAGACGACGCTCTCGTCAGCGTCACTGTGAACAGACCAATCACAGCCTGGATGGAGCGGGATTTAAAAAAGTTTGACGTGCTACAACAAACTTTATTAATGTTGAACTCAATGTTCTGCAGAAACTCTTCTGATTATTGACGAGTCAGCAGCCTAAAATCAAGGTTAGAGACTCTCAGGGAGCCTCGAGCGTCTTTCTGCACAAAGTTAATGAATAAAAAACGAACTGAAACAGCTGGAATTTGAATTAATATTAAACTAGTGGTAAGTTATATTCTATTATATGAAATTATAGTGAATGATCATAATGAATATATTAATGTCAAACTGACAGTTTACTATTAAATTAAGATTATAAATTTTAATTTAATGTTATATTATTATACTAATCCAGTCATTTAGACTAGTTCCTGCTCCAGGTTGTGTCTGTGCTACACCGCCTTCACTACTTATGTTATTCATCACTCAGGTTATTCTCTTCATCTTTGTTCCCTCCTGGTCTGTTTGAATTTTGTTGTATTGATCAAGTGGTCGATTAAAGTTGTCACACAAATCATTGCAGGCAAGCTCACATTGTCTAGTTTAAACCAGCTGTACACTGAACTTACACTGTGTTTCACATGATTTGCTGTAATGTTGCTACATAAACGTCATAGCTTTTGTAAGACAGCTGCTTTATTCAGAAAAATCTAACCAGACCTTCAAACAGAAAACTGTTGGCTCATACAGGCTGTTATAGGCAACTGAGAAAGTTGGTGAATGCTTCAATTTTTAGGTGGAGTTACAACCTGATGACATATAGGCAATCAATATGTTATAAATATATTTAAATTCCTTTTAAAAACTCAAATGTCCCTTTTTAAAGGTGTGTGGCTGATTTAATCGGTTAGCTCAAAGTGGCGCTGCAGTCTTAAAATATGTTGAAAAAGTCTTAAAAAAGTTTTGAATTTTACTGTAAGATTCCTGTAGATACCCTGCATCAGGGTTTTTTGTGAGCCATTCTTGGTCTGGCCCCTCACCTTGAACCTCTCTGCCTTGGGAGACCCTAACAGGAGCACTAAGCTCCAGACAACACAGCCTCCAGGTTCATCGGGGCACGCAAACCTCTCCACCACGATCTAAGGTGATGGTTCACCGGAAAGGGTTATTTATCCAAAGTTTTATTAAACTAACCCTATTTTCAGCATCGTTCTTCTTCACATACATTTATATTCTCCCATCTGAAGCTGCCCAGTAGAAGCAGTAGAAGCAGTAGAAGCAGCAGAAGCGGTAGAAGCAGCTGAAGCAGCTGAAGCAGCAGAAGCAGCAGAAGCAGCAGAAGCAGTAGAAGCAGTAGAAGCAGCAGAAGCAGTAGAAGCAGTAGAAGCAGCAGAAGCAGTAGAAGCAGTAGAAGCAGTAGAAGCAGCAGAAGCAGTAGAAGCAGTCTTCAGCTCTTGGCTTCAGTTGAACATTTTCTCCACACACACGTTCTGACTGTTGAGCAGCTCCAAAGCGACTGCCTTTACCTTGTGTCTGTCTCTGTGTGGACAGACATAATGTGAGCTAACTCTTCATGATTCCTCCACAGAGTCCACCAGGAGAGCTCAGAGGTTCCCAGTGGTCAGTCTGCCCAGCAGCATCAAACACACCTGGACTCCATATTTATGGTCTGTACATGTACAACAACTACTTTTCCATCTATTCTGTTCACAATAATCTCCACGCTGCACTTTTTAGACCAGTGGATTGTCAGTCTGTCCAACATGGATCTGATGTTCGGTTCCATGATTTGACTTTGATTGTGTCCTTCATTTAATATTCTGTTCCAGCTGCTGGAGGACAACATTGTCACTTTTGTGAGGAAGGAGCTGAAGAAGATCCAGAAGGGTCTGAGTTCAGATTACCCAGAATGCTTAGAGAGTCAGAGGGAGGATGAGGAGGTGTTGGACGGTGAGGAGGAAGAGCAGAGGAGGAGCAGCAGAGAGGCATTTCTGAAGATCACACTGCACTTCCTGAGGAGAATGAAGCAGGAGGAGCTGGCTGAGCGTCTGCAGAGCAGTAAGAGGATTTCTCTAAAGATTTAAGCTGCTGGATAAACGGGACATTTACTGATGGCTCAGCAGATGGAGGGAAACATGTTTATATAAGGAAATGAAACTGTCACATGGACTTTATCAATCACTGATTCATCTGTTTTCTTGTGTCTTCATTCAGAACATCTTGCTGCAGTCTGTCAGCGTAAACTTAAATCTAAGCTGAAGAAGAAGTTCCAGTGTGTGTTTGAGGGGATTGCTAAAGCAGGAAACCCAACCCTTCTGAACCAGATCTACACAGAGCTCTACATCACAGAGGGAGGGACTGCAGAGGTCAATGATGAACATGAGGTCAGACAGATTGAAACAGCATCCAGGAAACCAGACAGACCAGAAACAACCATCAGACAAGAAGACATCTTTAAAGCCTCACCTGGAAGAGATGAACCAATCAGAACAGTGATGACAAAGGGAGTGGCTGGCATTGGGAAAACAGTCTTAACACAGAAGTTCACTCTGGACTGGGCTGAAGACAAAGCCAACCAGGACATACAGTTCACATTTCCATTCACTTTCAGAGAGCTGAATGTGCTGAAAGAGGAAAAGTACAGCTTGGTGGAACTTGTTCATCACTTCTTTCCTGAAACCAAAGAAGCAGGAATCTGCAGCTTTGAAGAGTTCCAGGTTGTGTTCATCTTTGACGGTCTGGATGAGTGTCGACTTCCTCTGGACTTCCACAACACTAAGATCCTGACTGATGTTACAAAGTCCACCTCAGTGGATGTGCTGCTGACAAACCTCATCAGGGGGAACCTGCTTCCCTCTGCTCGCCTCTGGATAACCACACGACCTGCAGCAGCCAATCAGATCCCTCCTGGGTGTGTTGACATGGTGACAGAGGTCAGAGGGTTCACTGACCCACAGAAGGAGGAGTACTTCAGGAAGAGGTTCAGAGATGAGGAGCAGGCCAGCAGAATCATCTCCCACATCAAGACCTCACTGAAGCCTCCACATCATGTGCCACATCCCAGTCTTCTGCTGGATCACTGCTACAGTTCTGGAGGAGGTGTTGAAGACCAGAGAGGGAGGAGAGCTGCCCAAGACCCTGACTGAGATGTACATCCACTTCCTGGTGGTTCAGTCCAAACTGAAGAACGTCAAGTATGATGGAGGAGCTGAGACAGATCCACACTGGAGTCCAGAGAGCAGGAAGATGATTGAGTCTCTGGGAAAACTGGCTTTTGAGCAGCTGCAGAAAGGAAACCTGATCTTCTATGAATCAGACCTGACAGAGTGTGGCATCGATATCAGAGCAGCCTCAGTGTACTCAGGAGTGTTCACACAGATCTTTAAAGAGGAGAGAGGGCTGTACCAGGACAAGGTGTTCTGCTTCAGTCCATCTGAGCTGCTCAGGAGTTTCTGGCTGCTCTTCATGTCCATCTGACCTTCATCAACTCTGGTGTCAATCTGCTGGTAGAAGAACAACCTACATTATGGTGGTCTAAACTATTTAACTACAAATTTGATGCAACACGTTTCTACCAGAGTGCTGTGGACAAGGCCTTACAGAGTCCAAATGGACACCTGGACTTGTTCCTCCGCTTCCTCCTGGGACTTTCACTTCAGACCAATCAGACTCTCCTACGAGGCCTGCTGACACAGACAGGAAGTGGCTCAGAAACCAATCAGGTAACAGTTGAGTACATCAAGAAGAAGATCGAAGAGACTCCCTCTGCAGAGAAAAGCATCAATCTGTTCCACTGTCTGAATGAACTGAAGGATCGTTCTCTAGTGGATCAGATCCAACAGTCCCTGAGTTCAGGAAGTCTCTCCACAGATGAACTCTCTCCTGCTCAGTGGTCAGCTCTGGTCTTCATCTTACTGTCATCAGAAAAAGATCTGGACGTGTTTGACCTGAAGAAATACTCTGCTTCAGAGGAGGCTCTTCTGAGGCTGCTGCCAGTGGTCAAAGCCTCCAACAAAGCTCTGTAAGTGGGATTTATTCATCAATAAATACTCTGCTATCTTTCAACTGGAGAAAAAATAAATGTGTTATTACTTGTTTCCTTCCTGTTGTCTCTCCAGACTGAGTGACTGTAACCTCTCAGAGAGAAGCTGTGAAGCTCTGTCCTCAGTTCTCAGCTCCCAGTCCTCTAGTCTGAGAGAGCTGGACCTGAGTAACAACAACCTGCAGGATTCAGGAGTGAAGCTGCTGTCTGCTGGACTGGAGAGTCCACACTGTGAAACTGGAAACCCTGAGGTCAGGATTCATTAACCCACTGAGTTGATGACCATCTAAAATCTGATTTACATTGGTGAATAAACAGCTAACCTCTGTAGGATTGTTTCTACTGATGTTAACTAAACTTGGACAGTAGTTTGTAGACAAAATTCTCGTGACTATTCTTTAAATAATTTTCTGTTGTTCATTCTTTTGTTTTTGAATTATTAAATGCCACTCATGATCTTAAAGATGTCTTCTACATTTGTATCTGGCACAAAAAACATCCCGCCTCTCAGAGGGTTTCTGTGTGTGTTGGTTTGTGTGTTTGCAGGCTGTCAGGCTGTCTGATCACAGAGGAAGGCTGTACTTCTCTGGCCTCAGCTCTGAACTCCAACCCCTCCCATCTGAGAGAGCTGGACCTGAGCTACAATCATCCAGGAGACTCAGGAGTGAAGCTGCTGTCTGCTGGACTGGAGGATCCACACCGGATTCTGGACACTCTCAGGTATGAAGAGGCCTGCTGCAGCCACTGACAGTCTGATAGAGGAGGTGTTTTTGGTTAATGGTGGGCATGAGTGTTATATGAACAATCACACGTGTAAGAGCCTTTTTCCTTTGCTCAGAACAGAAACACTGGTTGAACATAAAAAGGAGATTTTTGTGTAGGAGGTCTCCAAGGAGAACAACTACAGAAAAAATATAATTATAAATGCCTGTTTGTGTTAATTGATGCAGTTTGGACAGATAGCTGCATGTTAAAGAAACTCTGCTGAAACCTGACGACTACAGGACAGGACTTTGAGATGCTACATTCAAGTGTATTTCTCCAAATGCTGACTGAATGACTATTACTTTGTGTAGAACATTTGTAGAGAACATAGTCTTCACAGCAAACATGGGTTGGAAATATATGAAATGTGCAGAAACTAAGTGGCTCTTCTAGTTCTTGGGAACTTCAGGGACTTTAATATTAAAAGATTTACACACAGAAGAGTCATGACGACTTCTCTCAGATATTTGGTTATTTATTTACAATATTTACTATAGGCGATATCTTAAAAACAAAAATGTAAAGACAGAGAGGCTGAATAGAGGAAACCTTTTATGCCAGACGGCTGACTGTCCAAAGAATCCAATATCCCATTGCTGCGTGTGATTGTTTATTGCAGGTAGACAGGTGATCACTTTCATACAGCATCCCATGAGATCCACAGTTTCACTTGTATACCAGCTGCCTAACAGCAAAACAAGTCCATAAAATACAACAATCAGTGCAAACAGCGGTCAGCAAAATTAGGCCTTCCCCTCATCACCCCCTCTCCCTCCTCCACCGGGAGGGAAAATGGCTAACTGGGCCCAATGTGGACATTTTCACTTAGGGGTGTCCTCACTTTTGTTGCCAGCAGTTTAGACATTAATGGCTGTGTGATGTGTTATTTTGAGGGGACAGCAGATTTACACTGTTATACAAGCTGTACACTCACTACTTTACATTGGAGCAAAGTGTCATTTCTTCAGTGTTTCACATGAACAGATAGAATCACATATTTACACAAATGTGAGGGGTGGACTCACTTTTGTTTAAATATAAATGACCTTAGAAATTGTTTTATTGTATTTTTTGTATGTTGCCTTATTTACAGTAGCCTACTTTTAAGTTCTGTGTGTAGGCTAGCATTAATCAGAGCATTCACAATAAATACTTCAAATCAGTGAGGGAAGCGTAGAAACATCTCTCTCTCTCATGCTGCTACACTGAGTGGAAAAGGAATTGGCACCGAAAGTTATTTTAAAAAGCAAGCAGGCTAAGACAACAAACCATGATGTGATAATTACTAGCTTTTGGTCTCTGCTCCCTTTCAGCACTCTGGGCAGCTATGCCTTCACAAACCTCCTAACCTAGCCAAAAGTGAATCTGTATATAGGCTATTGTTTCACTTCATTTTAGTATTTTAAGCCCTATTGTTTTCATCATTACAGTATATATTTTACAGCTCATATACTATATTGAATTGGCTAAACAGTAGGCCAACATTTTATAAAGTCCTGTGTGTAGCAGGTCAGGAAACAAACATTTGAATAAATGGGTCATTGACTATAAGGATTTTCAACAGGCCTAATTTTGCAATACTAAATAATTCAACACATGTGTACTTGCTAAACATTACAGAATGCCATGTACAGGCATGAATGAAATCTGTTCTTTTTTCAAATTAAATTAATTACTAGTGTATTTCTCAGCTTGCATAAACTAGTTTGTGATCTGCAAAATGCCATGTGTTGGTCCAGTAATTCATTTTAAAGTTAATTCATTTCCTTAAGCATGTGTTCAACATGATGTTTAACAGAGTTCTTAGTAAAATAAATGTTTTATATACAATGTATTTGGCTTTGCTTTGGATTATTGGAAATAGTTATCTACTAATAATATCTATAATGTCTACAGTCACCTCCTTAAGTGCAGTGTATTGATTAATTTACATCTCCGAAACAGATTCAAATGTTTAAACTGATACCATTCACTTAAACATGTTGAATAAGTAATATTTTAGTCGCAGGAATGTGATATTTCATTTTACAGTGCTCTAATACTGAGCTGAATTGTTGTCCAATCAACATTAACACTGCATATCATTAAGAATATACAGTGAGGAAGAATAAGTATTTGAACATCCTGCTATTTTGCAAGTTCTCCCAGCTTAACAAATCATGGAGGGTCTGAAATTGTCATACGTAGGTGCATGTCCACTGTGAGAGATATAATCTTAAAACAGAATCAATGTTATATGTCTATATGACAGTGGGATCAAACATATCTAATGTTAAATGAGGTCCAGAGGAACCTAGTAAGTGTCCACTGTTATCCTAAACTCTATAATTACACAGTAACAACGTTACACACATTCTTTCTCTGTATTTACAGAAACAACAAGACGTGGGCTGGATTAGAAAAGGATTTGATTCTATTGTTTGCATTAAACTTTGTTTTCTATCCTAAGGACTTATTCATTCTTCATTTGGTTGTTGTTGTTGTTCTTTTGTCCACTTGTTGATGCTGGTGTTGACCACAGGACAGGAACTCCCACCGATGTCCACTCGGCTTTTGGCCATATTACAAAAAAGAAAAGGATATGGCTAAATGTAAATTCCACCTGCTGAAATTAGCCGAGCTGCTAGCTGGCTTTCCCTGTGCTCAGAGCTTAATAACATTACGTTGTATAATTATACTGTTTCTTCCTCACGGCTGCTTTGAGTCGCTGCCTCTCCCGACACAACAACACCGTTGAATTTCAGTCTGCATTCACATTTTGTTGAAACAGCAGCTGACATTTCCTTGGCGACAGCAACAAGCTGGCACATTCAGGCAGTTCAGAGGCCGCTTTTACTTTGAAATGTGGAGGCACCATCACGTGGTCTCCGAAAGCAGTCGAATGACACCAGTCCATTTTCTTTGTGTGAAGAACTGAGATCCACAAATACAGTAGGGACTCACAAATGTCTGTTTGAAAGATTTTCACAAATGTGCTTCATTTATTTGTAAACTATTAAATATATTCACAGATATTTTTTTGATTTGTGGAATTTGTTCATGTGTTTGCAAATCTGTTTAATATTTGCAAAATATTTTTGTGAGTTTGTGTTTTATATTTCCAGATGACACATTTCCACACAGATCGCTTCATCTGTTCACACAAATAATATTGAAACATAAATAAGCCCATAAATGTCCATGTCTGATGCTGCTCTGACCCCCTCCTCCTTTCAGGGTGGAGCCTGCTGGAGTCCGATGGTTGAGACCAGGTCTGAGGAAGTGTAAGTGTGTTTTCATTTGATTCATGAAAACAAAGCAGCACACATTCAACCATCTTCAGACTGTGACATCACTCATTCAAAGAGCCAATCAGTGAACAGATGATAGATCTTGAGCAGCTGCTTAGTGGCCAGCAGAATGTGTCACAGTGTGAATGTGATCAAAAAAGATACTTCCTCTCAGTGAAGTTCTGCTGAACATATAATGGTTAAAAAATAAATTAAAAAGTATTTTAAAAATCTATAACTGTATGTCTCTTTTTCGCCATCAGATTCCTGTCAACTCACAATCGACACAAACACAGTAAGCAGAGGGATCAAACTGTCTGACAACAACAGGAAGGCGACAGATGTGAGGGAGGATCAGTCATATCCTGATCATCCAGACAGGTTTGACTGCTGTCAGCTGCTGTGTAGAGATGGTCTGACTGGTCGCTGTTACTGGGAGGTCGAGTGGAGAGGAGTCGTTTATATATCAGTGAGTTACAGAGGAATCAGAAGGAGAGGAGGCAGTGAAGACTGTGTGTTTGGAGAGAATGATCAGTCCTGGAGTCTGAGGTGCTCTGATGTTGGTGGTTACTCTGTCTGTCACAATAACAGACAAACATCCATCATCTCCTCCTCCTCCTCCTCCTCCTCCTCCCTCCTCCTCCTCCTCCTCCTCCTCCTCCTCCTCCTCCTCCTCCTCCTCTGGTAGAGTAGCAGTGTATGTGGACTGTCCTGCTGGCTCTCTGTCCTTCTACAGAGTCTCCTCTGACACACTGATCCACCTCCACACCTTCAACACCACATTCACTGAACCTCTTTATCCTGGATTTGGGTTCTGGTTGCCTGGTTCCTCAGTGTCCCTGTGTTCCTTGTAGCAGGGAGAGTCTCCTCCTGGTAGAGAACAGATCAGATCCCAGAAATCTTTCAGCTTCTTGTAATAAATCCAAAGTGATTCAAAGTGATTGAACAGATTCCTCATTTCCATTGTAAACTTCTTCCACTTCCAGTCCTTTAAAGATGGAAGCTCTGATCATTAAATGGTGGAAATGCCGTTGACTTGTACCTTCTGTCATGTGTTGCTTTGAATTCTGGCTCTTGTTCCAATAAAAGCAGAATGTTACTGTGAGTGTGTTTGTTGTCTTTCTCAGCTCAGGACTGCTGACACCATTCAGCTGGGAGGAGCTTTTAAGGTGGTATTAGTGTGGTGAAGACTGTTATATGGTTTTAAGGTGGTATTAGTGTGGTGAAGACTGTTATATGGTTTTAAGGTGGTATTAGTGTGGTGAAAGCTGTAATATGGTTTAAGGTGGTATTAGTGTGGTGAAGACTGTTATATGGTTTTAAGGTGGTATTAGTGTGGTGAAGACTGTTATATGGTTTTAAGGTGGTATTAGTGTGGTGAAGGCTGTTATATGGTTTTAAGGTGGTATTAGTGTGGTGAAGACTGTTATATGGTTTTAAGGTGGTATTAGTGTGTTTAAGACAGTCCTATGGTTTTTAGGGTGGTATTAGTGTGGTGAAGACTGTTATCTGGTTTTAAGGTGGTATTAGTGTGGTGAAGACTGTTATATGGTTTTAAGGTGGTATTAGTGTGGTGAAGACTGTTATATGGTTTTAAGGTGGTATTAGTGTGGTGAAGGCTGTTATATGGTTTTAAGGTGGTATTAGTGTGGTGAAGACTGTTATATGGTTTTAAGGTGGTATTAGTGTGTTTAAGACAGTCCTATGGTTTTAAGGTGGTATTAGTGTGGTGAAGACTGTTATCTGGTTTTTAAGGTGGTATTAGTGTTTTGAAGACTGTTATATGGTTTTAAGGTGGTATTAGTGTGGTGAAGACTGTTATATGGTTTTAAGGTGGTATTAGTGTGGTGAAGACTGTTATATGGTTTTAAGGTGGTATTAGTGTGGTGAAGGCTGTTATATGGTTTTAAGGTGGTATTAGTGTGGTGAAGACTGTTATATGGTTTTAAGGTGGTATTAGTGTGTTTAAGACAGTCCTATGGTTTTAAGGTGGTATTAGTGTGGTGAAGACTGTTATCTGGTTTTAAGGTGGTATTAGTATGTTTAAGACAGTCCTATGGTTTTAAGGTGGTATTAGTGTGGTGAAGACTGTTATATGGTTTTAAGGTGGTATTAGTATGTTTAAGACTGTTCTATGGTTTTTAAGGTGGTATTAGTGTGGTGAAGACTGTTATATGGTTTTAAGGTGGTATTAGTGTGGTGAAGACTGTTATATGGTTTTAAGGTGGTATTAGTATGTTTAAGACTGTTCTATCGTTTTTAAGGTGGTATTAGTGTGGGGAAGACTGTTATATGGTTTTAAGGGGGTATTAGTATGGTAAAGACAGTTCTATGGTTTTTAAGGTGGCATTAGTGTGGTGAAGGCTGTTATATGGTTTTAAGGTGGTATTAGTGTGGTGAAGGCTGTTATATGGTTTTAAGGTGGTATTAGTATGGTAAAGACAGTTCTATGGTTTTTAAGGTGGCATTAGTGTGGTGAAGGCTGTTATATGGTTTTAAGGTGGTATTAGTGTGGTGAAGGCTGTTATATGGTTTTAAGGTAGTATTAGTATGTTGAAGAATGTTATATGGTTTTAAGGTGGTATTAGTGTGGTGAAGGCTGTTATATGGTTTTAAGGTGGTATTAGTGTGGTGAAGGCTGTTATATGGTTTTAAGGTGGTATTAGTATATTGAAGACTGTTATATGGTTTTAAGGTGGTATTACTATGTTGAAGACTGTTATATGGTTTTAAGGTGGTATTACTATGTTGAAGAATGTTATATGGTTTTAAGGTGGTATTACTATGTTGAAGACTGTTATATGGTTTTAAGGTGGTATTAGTATGTTGAAGAATGTTACATGGTTTTAAGGTGGTATTAGTATGTTGAAGACTGTTATATGGTTTTAAGGTGGCATTAGTATAGTTGAAGACTGGTATATGATTTTAAGGTGGTATTAGTAAGTTTAAGACAGTTCTACAGTTTTAAGGTGGTATTAGTATGTTGAAGGCTGTTATATGGTTTTAAGGTGGTATTAGTATAGTTGAAGGCTGTTATATGGTTTTAAGGTGGTATTAGTATGTTGAAGAATGTTACATGGTTTTAAGGTGGTATTAGTATGTTGAAGACTGTTATATGGTTTTAAGGTGGCATTAGTAAGTTGAAGACTGGTATATGATTTTAAGGTGGTATTAGTAAGTTTAAGACAGTTCTACAGTTTTTAAGGTGGTATTAGTATGTTGAAGGCTGTTATATGGTTTTAAGGTGGTATTAGTAAGTTGAAGGCTGTTATATGGTTTTAAGGTGGTATTAGTGTGGTGAAGACTGTTATATGGTTTTAAGGTGGTATTAGTGTGGTGAAGACTGTTATATGGTTTTAAGGTGGTATTAGTGTGGTGAAGGCTGTTACATGGTTTTAAGGTGGTATTAGTGTGTTGAAAGCTGTTATATGGTTTTAAGGTGGTATTAGTGTGGTGAAGGCTGTTATATGGTTTTAAGGTGGCATTAGTGTGGTGAAGACTGTTATATGGTTTTAAGGTGGTATTAGTGTGGTGAAGGCTGTTATATGGTTTTAAGGTGGTATTAGTAAGTTGAAGGCTGTTATATGGTTTTTAAGGTGGCATTAGTGTGGTGAAGGCTGTTATATGGTTTTAAGGTGGTATTAGTGTGGTGAAGGCTGTTATATGGTTTTAAGGTAGTATTAGTATGTTGAAGAATGTTATATGGTTTTAAGGTGGTATTATTGTGGTGAAGGCTGTTATATGGCTTTAAGGTGGTATTAGTGTGGTGAAGGCTGTTATATGGTTTTAAGGTAGTATTAGTATGTTGAAGAATGTTATATGGTTTTAAGGTGGTATTACTATGTTGAAGACTGTTATATGGTTTTAAGGTGGTATTACTATGTTGAAGACTGTTATATGGTTTTAAGGTGGTATTAGTATGTTGAAGAATGTTACATGGTTTTAAGGTGGTATTAGTATGTTGAAGACTGTTATATGGTTTTAAGGTGGCATTAGTAAGTTGAAGACTGGTATATGATTTTAAGGTGGTATTAGTAAGTTTAAGACAGTTCTACAGTTTTTAAGGTGGTATTAGTATGTTGAAGGCTGTTATATGGTTTTAAGGTGGTATTAGTAAGTTGAAGGCTGTTATATGGTTTTAAGGTGGTATTAGTATGTTGAAGAATGTTACATGGTTTTAAGGTGGTATTAGTATGTTGAAGACTGTTATATGGTTTTAAGGTGGCATTAGTAAGTTGAAGACTGGTATATGATTTTAAGGTGGTATTAGTAAGTTTAAGACAGTTCTACAGTTTTTAAGGTGGTATTTGTATGTTGAAGGCTGTTATATGGTTTTAAGGTGGTATTAGTAAGTTGAAGGCTGTTATATGGTTTTAAGGTGGTATTAGTGTGGTGAAGACTGTTATATGGTTTTAAGGTGGTATTAGTGTGGTGAAGACTGTTATATGGTTTTAAGGTGGTATTAGTGTGGTGAAGGCTGTTACATGGTTTTAAGGTGGTATTAGTGTGTTGAAAGCTGTTATATGGTTTTAAGGTGGTATTAGTGTGGTGAAGGCTGTTATATGGTTTTAAGGTGGCATTAGTGTGGTGAAGACTGTTATATGGTTTTAAGGTGGTATTAGTGTGGTGAAGCCTGTTATATTGTTTTTAGGGTGGTATTATTATGTTGAAGACTGTTAAATGGTTTTTAAGGTGGTATTAGTATGTTGAAGGCTGATATGGTTTTTAAGGTGGTATGAGGTTTTTGAAGGTGCTCCTGTCCTGTGACTTTTTAAGGTGGTTCAAAGTTTAAAAGTGTTTTAATATTTGTGCTGGTTAAGAGGTTTTAAGGTGGCGTTTTAGTTTAACATGGTATTAGTACCATTAGTACAGTATTAGTACTTTTCACCTGATTTTAAGGTGGTGTTAGTATGTCGACCGCTGCTGCCTACTGGCGCTGACGAGCCGTGCGTCACTGAAAGCGCGTAACTTCTCCTTTGTTTTGGCTGCAGTGTTTGGCTGCACCACACATCGTGGCACCGGTAGGTAACTGACTGGCATTACCTGAAACACTCAATAGAGTCTGGCTGCAGACCTGTTCTGTCAGGCCTCCACCTCTGTCAGGCCGGTCGGGACAGGAAATACACGCAAAAACTACAAAATAAAAGCGTGCGATTTTACCGGAGACACATTCAAATATTCTAAAGTTTAATCACATAGACATAGGGACGTAGGGATTTTAACGTTGATTTATATTTAATTATTTGGTCAACATTATAACGGGAAACTAACAGGCTAATTAAATTAAATAGCATATTGATTTGAGCTTATTCTGCTTAGCATTTAACGTGCAACTAGTAACAGTATCTTTTTATTGTATTTTACAGGCACTATTTATTTATTCTGTCAAAATAACGTTAACCCAGTCCATACAGATATCCACATCTATTTACAGAAAAACATATCGTCGTAGATCAGGGGATCGAGACTCCCTTCCAGTCTTCTTGAAAGAAACACACTTTTCATTCATAATTTCCCTTTGAAGAGTAGCTAATATACAATGGCATATTACTTATATCATCTGAATTTAATAGGAAAAAACGGACAACTGTGGGAACTGGACTATAATTGGAGCTTCGTCTGTAGTATAACGTTATACCGGCAGGGATTGATAAATAATAGAAGCCTAGACAGACAGAGAGCTCATTAACGTCACGTGATCAACACTCTCTCTCACACAGCACTACTTGCCCCAGATGTGTGTGATACTGAAACAAAGTTTAAGTTTCAAAAGCCTGAATTAAACCAACAAAGACTACGAGGAGAGTCCGCAAATCCGCCGTTTATGGTATCATTATTAATCATATGACATTCATGCGGTGCGCAGCGTAGTTCATTTGGGAAAAGTGTTTATTTCAGTGTGTTTCTAATTAATGTAAAAGGGTTAGGTTGTAAATAATAATTTCAGTGAAAATACATATTAAAAATAATGGTTGTGGGTAAATTAATTACTGACCCCACAGATTTTACTGCTTCCATAAGAGCTCAGACCTCCTTGGAATCCTGCTGGACTATGGACTACAGCCTATTAAACTATAAAATCTGTCAAAATGAACACACATGCAATACAACATGTATACCTGTATAGATAATTTTATCAATATCCACTTTTTTTGGGGGAAAAAAACAATCAATGGAGACAAAAGTTAGTAACCTGGAGTTGGCGGCAGTGACCGATTTGTCCTATCAACTCCTTACGAATCCTGAACCTGCTTCAATCAGTTGTGTTGAAGGGAGAGATTAAATCATGAAGGACAGTGGGTAACTTTCTCCAGGAGAGGGTTCGGATACACTGTCGTAACGCTACATAAACTTAAATTCAACTAAGATGAATTCATACAGCCAGCAAAGTCTATGCACGCTGTTGAAGTGTGATAAAGCTACACCAAACAGTCTTAATATAGATCTTTATCTTATGGACAAATACCAACTTGAGCATCGTAGTCGACATATTAAGACAACGAAGACCTATGTCCTTGCTAAATGCTTTACAAAAACTGTTTAATGAAGTCGAACATACAGTAGCTTCATACATTCATCAAAATACAAGGGGGATCCTTGATGTAGGATATAAAAGCACAGCATATGACATAGTACCACAGACAGGCAATATAGTAGAAAAATTATTTGACAGTAACACTTCAACAGACAAATTAAACTAAAGTGTAAACGTCAGCGTGAACACAGCAGAGGGGAGTTAAGGAGAGAGTGTGCAGGATTTGGTTTGTAAATCCCTTAGTTGTCATCCTCTTGGCATTCACAGTAGATCAAGTAGTCTCGCCTATCTGTGATTTCCTCCAGAAACTTCCACATGTCCTCCATATTGTGAAAGACAAACTTGAATGGTTCTAAGATTGATTGCCTCTCATCTTCATCTATGGCTTCACTTTTCCCCTCCATCCAAAGGTCAGCATACAACTTTGTAGCTTCTGTAACTTCCTCTTGCCCCATATTAAGAACATAGGGTAAGTCCACTTTATCTGAAAATATGTGCTCATTTGCTGTAACCCACTCTGCAGCCTTTTTGCAGTGCTGGACCACCCTCACCTCGACTGTATCCTATAAACAAGAAAAAAAGGTTATAGTCTTATAGCAAAATTCCTGCATCATCAGTATCATTCGAAAACAAGACTACCGCTTCCAGTGTTGTCGCCCCATGATGGCCAACTAAGACATCAACTTCCTTTGTCTGCTGCTGCTCCTCTTCCTTTAATAAAAAGGGGGAAAAATACATGCATGACTTCAGGACCAGTTGATTAATCCACACTGACATGACATTATGTTAGTCAGCTTAAAATTGTTCAACTTTAACTAATTTAGGGCTGTTGGCTGTAGAGTATTCATTTTGCATAATGTAAGCACACTGCCTTTTTAAATTATAGACAACCTAAAATTAAAAACGGGAAATTTCTGTGACCCGACCAAATTTTAGAACATTGTTTTAGTATAACAACACTCAATAAGTATTTTTACATTTAAGGACCCTGTATTAACAAGCTAAAGTCTAAACAGAAATTTTCAAGACACCAATTGTTCAAATTACCAATATAGAGAAAGAATATGTAGTAACGTGGGCCAAAGAAACCCTAATTATAAATATGTAGTGGTGGAAAGTACAAATGTGTAAAAGTACTGACAGAAAAATATAACTCAAGCTAAATGTATTGCCTTTAAAAAGTCTGACCTCAGTGATGTCACCCAGCTTCCGCTTCTTTAGTCTGAACACTGGTGTGACCTCACCTCGCAGGAGCGCTTGTGCTGTGTCTGTCCAGTGGGCAAACATTTTGCCATGGCTCATGTAAAATAACAAAAATAGGTTGAGATAAAACATACACTGGAGGGGTAACAATGACAGTGCTGTATTAATAATATATTGACATTTCTTTGTTAATATATTGAAAATGTCATGGTCTCACCTTCCAAGGTCAAAATTTTCCATCAACATAACACACCACCATTTCCGCAAAGCTGGCATGTCCATCTGAAAATGGGAAGAAATTATTTAAAATGTATGTTACTTAGTTGTCATTAACAGACTTAATGATTTTTGTAAAAGCAGATGAACTTACAATAGTGAAATCATAGGGGGAATCCAGTACGGTGTAAAGGGCATACTATGAAGAACACAAATGATTTAATGTAATATCTTCAAAACAGAGATATTCAGACAGATTATGTGTGTCCTACCATCAACATGAAGATACCACAGTCATTCCCGTATGGTTGTCTTGGAAAACCCTAGCAAGTCAGAAAGGTTTTGTTAGTTAAGGTTTAACAGTACATTTAAATATTAATTATACCTACTGTATCTGTACCTCTATTTCCAAACCAGTTATCTCTTTCCATGGTCCAGGATTCATTGACTGGGAAAGACTTCTAAAATTGTATAGAAAGTAGCATTAAGAGCTAAATATTTCAATATGGTCCTTTGTCATGCACAATGCACACCATGCAAGCAAGCTAGTCATGAACAAACATTTTCATGCAGTCACATTTTAGCAGGCTCTTTGTGGTGCAAGTTTATGAACTGAATTTCTGCCATCAATTATTGTTATGACATCACGTTAAACTGCTATATTTTAAAATAAAACTGCTATCAAAAACTCCCTGCAGTTATATTTAGATTGCACCATAAAAATGCTGGTCAACAGATCAGAACGTGATCTGGCGAAAACAAGGCTTTCCGAACACATTGGAAATTGAACACCAATGTAATTGTTAGTGACCTTAACAGCTCTCTCATTTCCTGATCACCAAATCCAAATTGTGCATGAGCACATTTGGAATCCAAAAATAATATCTCTCTCCGTTTTGGCTTCATAACCTAGAATTCAGTCAATGACATTTTAACTTAACATTGTGTAAACACAACACAATCACACAAAAAAAGAGAAAATCAAATGCCTTTTCTGATAAGTTTTGAAATTTGCCTTAAGTACCATTGCTACTTACAGACAACAAGAAATGTCCCGGTTTCCACACAGGAATAACAATGGCATCTCTGTTGCAAGCATCATTCTATTAGGAAGGAAATTTCAAGAGAAATGTGTTCAAATACATTAAAGAAAATATAATGTTAACGAATCTCAGTGGGGTAGGGCATATTTACAGGTAGAGTTGACAGTGGGTTGCATGCAGTTGGGTGCCTCCATGTTGGAACAACATACAAATCAGCCACAAAAATGGTCTTCCCCTAGGAATATATTGCAAATGTCAGCCCAAGCACCAAAAAAGTGAAAAAGAAAACTTCATAAGAAATTGTATACCTTTGATTGAGCAATTCGTTCGATAAGCTCAAAACATGCATTTCCAACCTGGAAAAACCAAAAAAACACAACCTACCATTTACCGTCCTAACTACAGACATAATTACAAAAAACAAACTAATGACAAACTTTTCACTCACAGTTGATTCCATTTCATTATTCAAGCCAAGGCTGGAAAAGTCAGCACGTGTCAGACAGCCCCTTTGTGTTTTGACAATTAACTCTGTTTCTGGCTTCTCAATATCCAAGATGTAGTTGAGCTGATGATTGTAAGAAGAAGAATAAAAATATATATATATATATATATATATATATATTTCTTTATGGGTAGGAAGCATAAAACACACCATGTTAGAGCTACATACCAGTTGCTCTTGGCCAGGATGAGTTTGCAGTGTCCATGATGCTCTGCATGGTCCTACATTGTCACATTTTGTGATTGTTTCACAATGTATTCCACATGGCTCTATAAAGAACAAGTACTGTCAGCAAAAACATTGGCAAAACAGGTTGTATGTTTGATATTTGAAAAAAAAAATCTTACTTTTGTGTGCTTCACCGTGAAGCCCATGTTGCTGCAGTGGAGTGCCGAGTGGTGAGGGCTGATGCTGTACAGCCTTTTTGGGTGGCAGGGATCCTAGGGGTTAAGAAATCATAATTTAACACAAGTTTAACATTTCTAATAACTACTATAACAAAGATATTTTCTTGGTTTTATTTACCAATTACTGCTTGTCCAAACTTATTCAGAGTGATGTCCTGCAGACAATGTGACTCATGCCCTCTCTGTAGCTGCTGTTCCAACAGCTTTGTGTTTGTGTTGATGTTTCTGTGATGTATTATATTTCTCATCAAAAAAATGTGTGTTGATGGAGCCATGTTGTTAAGGAAGTAGTTGTTTTTCTGCATACTTGAAAAAAGCTGCTCGGCCACCTGACTGTTCAACGAACCCTGAAGTTCTGGGACCAGGTTGATCCTTCTCAAAATGTCCCGTGGATCTTTGGTGTTGGCCTCATGGAACTTATCATACAAAACATAGTGGTCTGAGGAACCAGTGAGGGGGTGACCGTCTTCATCAGGACACTCTGACACGTCTCCCAGCCATGGTAGAGAGATCTTGAGTTTTTTCTGCTGAGCTGCTGTGATGTTATCTTCAGTTGTTGCAGCCAGCCTCCCTTCATGTGGCTTGAAAGGTAATGAGGTTGGGAAACGGAGGTTGACATGAGTTGCCAAACCCCGAGCAAAGTCATAAATGCAGACATTTGGCAGATGTTTCCAGGACATTAGAAGGTCTGCAAAATCCCTCGGAGACTCTGACCTCAGGTTAAACTTTAAACTGTAGACCACACCATGAGGGCATAGAATCACTGACCATCCACCTTTAAAAAAGTAAAAAAAAGTTAGATAGTAAATATGCTAATACTTAAGCTGAAATAAGAAGTTTTACCA
Organism: Lepomis macrochirus; assembly: GCA_024633595.2. NCBI lineage: Eukaryota > Metazoa > Chordata > Actinopteri > Centrarchiformes > Centrarchidae > Lepomis > Lepomis macrochirus. The sequence continues at coordinate 21,307,402 of JALXJV020000025.1, read as the reverse complement.
CCCATATGTCAACATTACCAGATGCTCCCCAGATTTTTTGGAATATCTTGTTATATGCATGTCTCGTCTTCATCTCCTCTCTTAGTCTCATAATAAGATCCATACGTGACCCCTTCGAATCCAAATTGCAGGCCTTGCACAACTTTCGCACAGTTGAAACCTTTTTAAATACAGAAAACAAATTAAGACACCAGTGCACAAGGCAACTCAGGCATACATAGATAAAACACTGTACCTTTTGCTTCATTAGCTCATCCACAAGACGGTCCTCTGACACCATGCTGACTTCAGCTTCAGTGCTGAACTTTGAAGTGGAGACTTTTTCAAACTCTGTGTTTAGCACTTCTTCAGATTTACGCGTATTCTTGCCAATCCATGGTCCCCAGTGCTCAAAACTGGGATGAACAGCAAAGATGTTCTTTGCACGACCTGGTAAAAATAAAACATTAATTTGGTACGCTGGACCATTAAATGAAAAAGGTAATTACAATCATTGATATATATACTTTGGAAAAAGCCACGACTTATCAGCTCCAGCTGAACAGAATCCCAAAATTCTTCAACATTCACATCACCAGTGTAGTTCTGAGAGGCCTCTTTAATGTCACTCACTGAAAGAAAAAAATCAAATCATTTGTATTGGCTCACACAGAGAGAGAGACAGACACACAGCGCCATATGAGAGATATTGTAACTTACCAGGCAAGCTGAACACTCCTTTTTTGTGCAGATCCATCACAACTACCGGAGGATAATAGCCACAGCACACACAAGAAAAAGAATAATCATGCCTTGTCAATGCCTCAAAGTGACAGTAAGCATGAAGGACAGTGTCTCTGGCAGGATATTTTATTTTCCTCAATCTCTCCAGAGAGTTTAACACCTTGGACACTGACAAGTTGTTCTGGAGGACAAGGGTAAATTGTGTTATTTATGTGTTCAAAGCAACATAAAAACAGACAAATTTCCCCCACCACAAAAATGCCATTGTATCTACCTGTAGGTTGTATCTCAGATAAAGACAAAGTTCAAGGTTCAATATTACATGGTCATCAAAGTTGTGAAGACCATCTTTCCATTCTTGGTATCGGTACATCATGTGGCACTGTGGGCATCGCCGGAAATAGGTTGAGACATCTAATGAGAATAAGACAAATAAACCCTTTTTTCTCGACAAAGTCCAAACTTTCTTTATATCCTATGAAATGAATCACTAAATAACTTACTTTCAGTTACACCATTCATTGTGATTATTCTGGCCTTTCTGGAGATTCTTGTTGACTCCTCAAGATGTACTGATCCTGGACAAACAGTGCAGATGGTCTCTGTTGGATGCAACTCTGTAATGTAATCCTTCATCACTTTTGGCTTCACAAGGTCATCTGGAAGGTTGGCTGGAAGTTTTTTATGATTATATATGTACTGTACAAGTCTCTTCAGGTCTTCAGCTGGTGGTGGATAGACAGTGTCTTGGTGCTCTTGAGGTGATGAAACAGTTTCTGTTTTGAACACGTCCCGGTTAGTTTGAAACAAATGCCACTTGCTTATGTTTTTGTGTACACATGTCATTCTTTGTTTGGCACAAGGACAATGCCAGGTGTTGGCTAGTGAGTTATATGTCACTATGACCCTCCCAAGGCGGCTGTAGTGGTGTAATGTTGGCTCGTACACGGAAAAACAAAATTGCTTGGGGGCTTCTTGAAATGCCACTTCAACACAGAGGGGAACATGAGCTGCCTGTGCATTTCTTTGCCTTTTTACACAGTTTTCCTTTTTAGCCATGCCAAAGAATTTTAAGTCCACCATTTCAGATAAGACTTCTTCTTTCAGATTTTCTTCTGCTGCCATTTCCGTGCAGTAGTCCAGTGAGCGAATGTGTTCGCAATAGCTAAATGGTAGTCCACTTCGTAATGCCATTAAGCGATACTGATTGCACTCCTCCAACTCACACTTCACCTTATGCACATGACCCCAGGTTTTTTTCTGGACATGTACTGGGACAGAAAAGCCATGACTTACTTTTTGGACTGCAGATATTCCATTACTAGAATCCACACAGACACCCCTTAAATGGTCCTTTACTGTTATGTCCTTTGCCGTTTTACAGTGTTTCCTCTGGATATGTGTCATAATGTTCTTCTTAAAGCAAGTAACATTGCAGTGAGGACATTTTACCTTTTTCAGGCTCAGTCTTATTGCCTTATTCTTCTTGGCAGTAGGAGAGAACAAAACAGTTGAACTTGCAACCATTGGTACAGTTGTTGGAGTAACAAGGTTGAAATGGGCCACTGTGGATTCTGCATCTTCTGTGCAAGGGATGGATGATTTTATACTTAATCGTGAGGAGGGAACAACTAGTGTGGTTGGAGGAGCAGCTGGAGTCTGGAGAGGGGGAACCAGTCTTTGGTGGACGTAAGGAAGAGGGCATAGCTGGTATAGATGCTGATTGGTCTAAATCAGGGTCAAATTGGGCAGCAGCTGAAGTGGATGACTGCGTGAAAATTTGGCAAGTCTTCAGGTGTCCTTCCATGTCTCGTCTTTGAAGAATAGTTTTGTCACACAGTTTAAGTTACATCTGCAAATCTTCTTATCTAAGCAATTAAGAAAAGAAATAAAGTCAGTGATAAATGAAAAACACACATTTACACACACACACACACACACACACACATTACCTGAATAATTTATTGAATTTTTTATGTGCACTTGTAGGTGCTGTCGAAGCTTGGATGGTATGCTGGGCTTATACTTAGGGCACAGAGGGCAGTGGTACCGCTTACAGCATGTAGTGCAGCGTTGGATTGCATGCTTCTCACCAGATGACACAATGGAATGGTGCATCTATAAAAGACATGTGTCAAATGTTAGGGTGAAAGTATGTGAATTTCAATTAAACCAAACTTTCAGAGGCATATGTTTATAAGATGGAAAATTATTATCCCAAACCAATGTGAGTCAGAACCAGCTGAGTGCCAAAGAAGAGAGCAGAGTTAGGGCCCGAACCCAAGAGTCCCCGATACAGTTAGTCAGGTTTCTTGTAGTACAACAGTAAAATGGCTTACACATGTTGGTGGCAGGGAACGTCCAAACAAAGACAAAATCCACAATTTGAAACATCAATCCAAACCAAGCCAGATCCAAATATCCAGGAGAGTATAGTTACCAACTCTTCACAAACAATAATGACATGACAGAGAGTTGAAATGAGGATTTTATATACTGACACACACCCCAAACAGCATGCTGGGTGATAACAGGTGTGGCACAGAAATATATTATTCACAGACAATATCAAACTAAAACAGGAACAAACATTGAAACACAGACCAGAACTGACCCAAGATCGAGACAAAGTAAGCATCATAGTCAAGATCTTCTCAAATATTTACATCACTACAACATCTAATGTACTGTACCTATACTTGTCTATTGTCATTGAAACTGACATGTAAATGTCACCCCATTCCCACATATGCATGCATGCGGTGCATATTCAGAGTCAAATTATAGTCAAATTATTTGTATAGGCTACACATTCTACCTGTCGAATAGAATAAATTCTAACATATCGTGGCTTAGGCTCATTCAACAGAATGCTTATTAAAGCCAAACGCACGATTAAAGGTTGACATTATCCACAGAAAAAAATGCAATTTCAATAAGTAACGTTAGCCAACGTTACCTTTAGCACTTAAACTTGTGTTAGCATTCCATACAGTTACGTTAATTTACCGTATTCATATATTGATACCGGAAGCAAATTTAATGATGAACAAATGCAAAAATCCTGCGTTTAAAGTTTTGGGAATAAAGCAAATCACCCACCTTTGCGAAGTGACATCAGGTTGCGCTCGCCATGCTGCAAACATTACGAAGGTAGGCGGAAGAGAAGCGGAAGGGGTGTCCTGTTACATTTCCTGTCCCGACCGGCCTGACAGAGGTGGAGGCCTGACAGAACAGGTCTGCAGCCAGACCCCTCTCGAAACACTGTAAAACATCCAAAAGCATGGGGTCTGTGTTCACTGCCAAAAAAGCTACTGCAATCAGTGTTTGTGCAACTAAAAAAGCAAAGTACTGAATGCTTCACACGTGGGTAATGTTAGACTATGTGTCGTTTTAAATGTAATGTTAGTCTACTGCAGGTTGGCTAGCGTTAGCACCTGAAGTAACTTAGTAAAGTTGAATTAGCTTTTTTTTCTGTGGAAACAGCAAGCTAATTATTTAACTGTGTGTTTGGCTTTATTGTTGTAAAGCTTCAGCAAGGACATATTTACATTGTCTTAAAATGTTGACTATGATGTTGAAGTTGTTTTTTGTCATCCAAAAGAAGATAGGGGAGAGCGGGGCATGTTGTCACACTTTTCACACTGTCTCATATTTACTGAGCACCGTACATCACAAAGGTACAAATGTCCTACAGAATGAAAGAATGAAGTCTTGGGCAGAAGTTTTGTCTTCATTACGTCTTCCTATCTTATGTCATCATGGAGCTGTAGCCTGTTGAATAAAGAGTGTGCACTTGTGACAATTTGCCCCATCGGCAGGTAAGTTGTCACACTGGATTATCAAACAGAACAATTAATTGTGAATATTGATTTTAATTTCAAATTGTTACCAGAACTAAAAATAAAATCAATCAACAATCAAGCCTAGAGAATTTGGAAAATAAATAATTTCATTAAAAACAAAACTGGTGGCAGAGCTCACATTGAACTCTTTACTTACTTTAAACTCAAACGGTCTCTGGAGAGCAAACAGGTCTGTGGTAACTGAATGTGATGCTGCAGATAAGAAGCTTAAATGTAACTTCTTAACTAAACAGATGTGGTGTTTAAACACACTAATGCAACAATGTGCATTTTGTCTGACATGTATCTGACTAATCAGACGTGTTTAGAGTCACAGTTCTGTTTCACATAAACTGCCTTTGCCTGAGATACAAACATCGCAGCCCTATTTGTTGCATTTCACACTTAAACCACGTCTTCTTTGGAAAACTGTATGAAAAGTGTTCCACATCGATGAGGCCAAAATAGATGTCAGCGGCTTACATCGAAATCCTCAGCTGTACTTCTGATTGATTTGTTCTTTAACTTCACCTGACTGCCTTTAACATGATGTCAGGTGGTGTTCTGTCATCGTCTGTCTTCTTTCTATATTCCTATCTTCAGAAACACATTCCTTCTTGCAATTACAAATTAATTACAAGCGTATTTGTCTACTACTCTTGTTGCCTAACTAAATTAATAACTGTATGACTACAGTGCATAATATTCTACTTACAGAATAATTTAATACTAGTGTCAGAGGTAATTACACAATTTCACATAGTGTTTTCAGCATGTTAGAGGTGTTTATTTGTACTGGGGCAACTAATCATATGTGACGACTCGCCCCAAACTGACATGTGTGCTAATGTTGGCTAAATCTCAAGGTTAGCTTAGCATAGCTCTTCAGCTGAAGTATCAAAAGACACGTTACTGTCTCCTCTACGTTGTGCAGAGTTTTCATTTTGAACATTCACACCTAACAGGGCTGGAATACATAAAATGTGAAGTGCAAAGGTTTTACTTTTGAAGTAAAAAAATAATAAAATTGTGCTCACCTCTGATTAGAGACCATGACCACATGTGAACAGGAAGTGAACATAGAAAAAGAAGTCACACAAAATGGCTGTTTGATTTTTGTCATAGAGCCTCTAGTGTTGGAGTTACGAGCAGTGTGACAGCTTACACACGAGACAACTTACCCCGCTCTCCCCTACAATTAAGATTTAAGTTTTAAAATTAAGTTTTTTTCTATCATACAGCCAGTCCCAGTGTAGACTGGCTGTATGAATTGATCTTATTGAAGTGAAGCTGATGTACTGTGACAGTGATTTAAACAGCTCCCTATGTTGGGACAAGGGGGAGATCTACAACACATGTATATAAATATTTATCTTGTGTTATCTCCTGTTTCCTGTCTAATCACACTTTGGATTTTGTATTTTTTGCTTGTGTTTCCTGACCTGACGGTGGAGCCGACCTCAGAGTGGATCCTTTTATATACAGTCTGTGGAGTGGAGCCTAGATCAGGAGGGCAGAAGGCAGACAGTCTTTGAACACCTCACTTGGGTGATGTGAGCAACACAGGCTACATTATCTCCATGAGACAACGTCCAGGTGGGATTTGATTTGTAAAGGTAGTTTGCTAACGGTACAGTAAGGCAAACCTTTGCTTGGTAAGTTTCACTCAGTTCCTGGATGCTATGGGATCATGATTATATTGTTAGATTATCAACAGCTTCCTGGGGCTATTTAGTGAATTAACAACACCAGACAAAAATGAACTTGGTTTTGTCGTGTTATTCAAAGATGGCTGCACACTCACAGTGCTGTGAGTTGATCCTTAGACAGCGTTGGAGCAGTTCCTACATTTTGCACTGGCAATACACAAGCTTCAAGCTGGTCCTGATGGAAGTGTCATCCTGCTTAGAATTCCCCCTCACATTTATTCATGACGCTGACGCTTTTATCCAATTAATTTATTTATTTAGTGCGATATATGAGGTCGCACACCTCTGGAGCAGCTAGGTCATGTGTCTTATCCACTGCTTCATCACCACCCCCTCAATCCTGGTATGTCTGTCAGGCTTTGCAAACTTCTCCTGCAGAACAGAGGAATAGACAGTATTTTTGTTTATATTCCGACATGCGGTCAACCACGCAGGGATCAAAGATTTTTGTCGCTCTTTGATTGGACAACAATTTGGAGTATGTTTCTGTAACATGGCTACAGTCAGCTAAAATAATCCCCATCATGATACAGTGCTTCTCAAAGCAGATTTGATTTAATTTATTTTGATGTTATGGTTGCTTTAATTTGTGTTTTATTTATATACCTTTACAGTTTGAGCAGTTCTGCCCATCCCTGCGTAACATTGGTGTCGCTTGTTCTTACATTAGTTCCTTTTCTGCAGGATGTAGTGAAGGGCCATGCTTACTGAGTTGGATGCAGTGTCTTCACTGACTTCCTCTGGCAGCAGTTTATCTACATAGTTATGGGGCCCCAGGTAGGCGACAGAACAAAGGGGACAAAGAATGTGTTAATGAAAGGTGGTTACTTTTAATCTACTAATCTCAAAGTTTAGTTTTGGAAGAACAACATGTAATGTATTTGTTTCAAATAAAACATTTCTAAAAAAACAGTGCCTTTTGTGTTCAGTTCATTATTTGATTATAAATACTGGCCAATAGCCTACCTCACACTGTTCAATGTAATCTTATATTGAATCTTTTGCCCTTGTTAAATTTCCAGCTTTTCAATACAAATTTTAAGATGCAAAGTGTTATATATATTAATTAAATTATACATTAATTAAAAATCACATTGTGTAAGATTCACAGGTAGTGTGAGGTTTATTTTAAAGTACATTTTTCAACTAACTAGACAGACATTCATAGCCTGGGAGTCACAGAGAGAACCTGACATGGTCATCTCACATCTCCACGCTGTGGAGGGAAGCCCAGAAACGACTTTATTTCTTGAAGTAAGAGTCTTGTGTAAGAGGGCCAGATTCCCACAGCAAGTACAGAAAGAGCAACAGAAAGCATCCTAACTGGAAACATCACTATGGGATGTGCACAGCCAGGACCAGAGGGCTCTGCAGCAGGTGATAAAAACTGCTCAGAAGATCCTCCTGAGCATCAGTGACATCGGTGAGGTGAGGTACCCAGCCACAGACATAATATACATAGACGCCGCATCGACCGCTGCTGCCTACTGGCGCTGACGAGCCGTGCGGCCGCCATCTTGGTCCGGTCACCTGCTCCACTCAGTCTAATCTGTTTGGCAGGTGCAACGAGCTGTCAGCGCATTTAATTAATCATAACTCACTGAATACCGAACTGATTTTCACGCGGGTCTTTTTTGCTGCAAAGGTTATACATGTAGCTATGACCCAGGATACATGTCGGTGTATTTTAATGTTCACAGTGGGCTTAACAGTAATAGAATATTCTGATATATGATATAAAGTGACCAGACGTCCGTGAACAGAACATAATCCCTGAAAAGGGGGGAAACAGGGACATTTCCAGTTTGACTATCAATTGTTTTTCCATTTTAAATGAATACTATTATTTCTATTCCAAGTTTTTTTTCTGTATTTAGCCAGGGACAGGCAGCCAAAAACAGGGACTGTCCATTAAGTCTGGGACGTCTGGTCGGCCTATGATATGTGATGTAGGCTATGATAGGTATATCACACACTATAAATATGATAGAGAAGCAGAAACTGAGTCAGAGTCAGATATTTTAATAATTTGAAACAATAAATATATGATTGACGTAAGGAAATGTTAAATCTCACTTGTGAAAAGTAATCTCTCAGCCCTGCTTGCGATGGATAAGCATAAATATGCTCTGGCATCTCGCTTTCTTCAGCTGCGCGACTGGGAGTTTGACCGGTCCAAGATGGCGGCCGCATTTCTCGCGTCCCGGCGGTCGATGCGGCGTCTATGTATATTATGTCTATGTACCCAGCCACAGCCTGTTCACCCTGCTGCATGCTGGGAAGAGATATACAAGTTTCAGCTGCTGCATCAGCTACTTTCCCCCAAGCTATCAGGCCCTTAAACTATAATTCATCCTCAGCACTGCTCCACTGATGATAGTTTATTTCTGTTGCCATTTTTCATAATTGATTCTTTATTAAGGTAAATCGTCTGCTGTGTAGCAGAAGTGAGTTATAAAACTCAATTTCACTCTAACTTGTTTTATTGTGACAATAAACCCACCTACCGACATGATGCATCAATACACAATTATTTAAATAGATCATTAAAATAGAATTGATGGATTTGATCCAGACCTTCTGTATCTTTTGCTGCCTTTTCTCTCCTCCCACATGCTCTTGCAATGTGATCTTTGTTGATATTGTCGCATACCGGCTGTCAATCGCGTCCCGCCTTGTTGTTATGTGCTTTATGTAAATACATTAGGTCCCAGAAGCCCGCCCATGATCATGTGGTGTCCAACAATAATGCTGCGGTGATGTGTTGAGAAGAAATCCGCTTGACACTGTCTTGATCTCAAAAGTTTATTAAAGCAAAAGAGTTCAGCATCATTTACAAGCTCTGCAGCAGCTTGGAGAGTGACCCAGCCCGATGGCCACTCTGCCTCACTGTTCGTTACACATAGTTATATAGGACATGTTCTTACCACCTGGTAGGTATCATAAAAGGTTTGAGTCTGCAAGGTGAGAGGTCAACCCCTTAACAGGATGTAGTACTCAAATTCCATAGCCATCCATCCCTACACTTCCTGTAGGAGGTCACTGACCCTTTATCTTGTTGATGCAGCTGCCACCTTAAACTGCTGAGAGTGGAATGCACAGACACTAGTTAATTGTTACAGCCAAATGCATAAATTCTAGACACTACATAATCCCCCCTTCGAGACTAAATGAGTCTCGAAATGATAACTTCCAATATATGCTTCTTACAGTTGTATTTTAACAATTTATCAATTTTGTGGAGTGTGAGAACGAAAAACCTGTCCGGCAGCCTTCATTCCAAATTACCCTTCAAAACAATCTAGACAGGAAAACTTTCTCACAGCCCCTCTGCCCTAGGCGGCCACATATGGTACTCCAGTTTCTCAATAAAAACATCTTTATCAGTCTATCCAAAGATATGATATAGTCAATACACACGAAAACCTCAGGGACTTAAATAAAATCAAAACAATGTCCGAATTCAGGCTAGTCAACCCATCGGACCCTCCAACGGACCTGTCCCTGCCTAGACCCTATATCCCTAAGCATCAGGAAAGAAAGAAAAACCTGAGGTCCCCATGTATTAACTCCCATACTAACAGTTTAAGTCTTTATACAAAATTAACACAAAAAAGACATGATAGTTACTTAAGTATTATCCATTCAAACATGTATTCATCTCTACATCAAAGCAGACACAGGAAGGTTTTCCACTGCAGCTCCTCAGCAGTGTCGACTTTCAGTGTACATTTACATTTACATTTATTCATTTAGCTGACGCTTTTATCCAAAGCGACTTACAATTGCTATACATGTCAGAGGTCGCACGCCTCTGGAGCAACTAGGGGTTAAGTGTCTTGCTCAGGGACACAGTGGGGATTGAACCCGGGTCTCTCACACCAAAGGCGGGCGTCTTAACCATTGCGCCATCCCACCCCGCTTAGTGTAGTGTTGATGCAATCCAGAAATGTCCACACCGTCTTTGTCCCAAGTCCATTCATATTGTCCTTGTGTGAGTATCTGAATCCCCATCAGTACATTCCCATATACTCTGGAAGAAAAGAAAACACCAACCAGTATCTGTTGCAAAATAACACATGACAATTAAACCACAATATATGAAAATACAACTTAGTATTAAAATGGATATCTTTCCATTATTACTTCCTCTGGGTCCACTTCGTCATCTCTACTAGCCTTCTCTTTCTCTCAGTCCTTCTCCTTCCATTTTGGCTCATCACTGTGCCTCTTTTGCTTACCTTCCTCATCTCTCTCCTTGTCAAACTTCACTTGCTCATGCTTTCCTTTTTCAACTTGTCTTTACCTTCATCTTTGCACTCCTCTCTCGTTCCATCCGTTCAGATTTTTCTCTCTCTTTCCCCTTCTTCTTCTCACCCATGTCATTTTATCCTTCTTCATAACTTTCTTTTTCTCCCTCTTCTCTTTGCCACTTGTGCTTCTCTCCCTGGTTATTTCCTACCTTCCATTCCTCGTCATCTTTACCATTTTTACTCTGCCACTTGTTCTCGTTCCAGTGTTTCCCTTCACCCTTTACTTCCCTGAAGGTTGTAGTCAGCATCTGCATCTTATTGACAATAGTTGTTACTGTCGTTGTAACAACATTCAGTTCTTCTGAAGTTACTGCTGAAATAATTGAGTTAGTTGATGTATTAACTCTCTTAGTTATTTCCAAGGGCAAAGTGACAAATGTCCTCTGTGTATTATTCACTCCTGGAGTGACTACTGTAGCATACTGTTCCTGAACTGCTTTGGTGACTAGTGACACTTCAATTGGCTCTAAATCTTTCATCATAAGCATCACCTTACGGGTCACATAACCCCGTATCCAATGATTTTGAAGCGGAATAAACTTAAACTCTGGATTAAATAAGTGCAACTATATTCTCCTAGATCTTCCCAAGTAGCATTACGCAACACAAGTGAACAATCACCCATAATTTTCCACCGCCTCACATCATTAAACAGAGAATACTTTCTTTGACTAGGGGGCACACCCTCCTGTCCTGATAACAACACATCTTTACCATGACTATTTATCCACTTGGGAGGCACATTACCACCAGTATTCCATCTCTCACATTTACAAGGAAGATATGCCGAACCTCCAAACTTAACCTCTACCACAGTAGACAATGAAGTCGACGTCGGGGAAACCATCTGAGACGCCACTGTAGTCAAAAGTGTCATATTTATATTTTTAGAGACTGTTGAGGGGAGCTGAGCTGCTGACTCTCCAAGAGGAACTTCAATCTTAGTTTTCGTAACGTTTTGGTCTGACTCTTTTCCGAACTGGCCTAGGGCTGTTTTGTCTAAGTGGAACACTGGCTTCTCCTGTAACAGAGGCACGGCCCTTGGTGACCTCTGCGGTTTCACATTCCACTGAAATAGGCCTCGCTGTTTCTAGGACATATTGAAAGTCAATGACCCCAAATCTTCTTTCCTGCCCATCAATTGCCGGGTCATATCTGGCATTATCAGAAGTGTACACATGATCATCATCATCGCCCACTGAATGGACAACATCTCCGTCTGGGTTTTGGTTCTGAATATTATCATCCGGCTCTCTTGAGCCTTCAACATTTTGGCTGTCCACGAGTGGCACCTCTTCACTAGGCGCTTTAACACAATGTGATAAATGATACCATGTCGGAGACCCTTTAACCTGGACAGCTGTTAGCTGTTCTTACACTTGTCCCCAGGTTTCACTATACTCCTTCTTTGCTCCTCAAGCTTCTCCTGCACCTCTTCTCTCCTTTGCCTGTCAGAAATAATTTTCCATGCCGCTTGTCTGTAAACAAGGCGTAGGCATTCTTCTTCCTGTGACCAGTTCATGAGGCGTTAGACGTCCCAAAAACCTCCCCCCTTGCAACATGAGCTAACCCATGTGCTTCCTCAATCATCAGACCTCACAGGTCCAGAGGCTCCTCTAGCAGCCCCTCATGATTTCCCCAAAGACCTGTAGAATCCTTCACAGCACCTCGGTCTAGCCATAACTGTTTATCAGTCATAGGAGCAGCTTCCTGCATCAAAATCACCTCCTTAAGCGTAATTTTGTCTTCCAAGTCCACCCCATGAGTGACCAAAAGAACCTTGCCCACTTTGTTAGCTCCTGTGACAGCTTTTGCAGCTTCATCAGCAGCTTTGTTACCTTGTGTCACTCTTGACACATCTGTTTTATGAGCTGCACATTTAGCTATCACTATCTCTTTAGGCCTCATCATAGCATGCAACAGTTTTATTATTTGGGCATGATGTTGTATTGGAGAACCATCCGTTTTCTTAAATCCCCGACCTCTCCACACTGCTCCAAACAAATGACATACATTATGCGCTCATGCAGAATCAGCCAATAAACTTCCCAGCTTCCAAGTTCTGCAAGCTGTGCAGACGCAGGCTGTGGTATTACTTCAGCTTTTTCAACAACAAATCCAGTTCCTTGAGCTTTTACTACTGCATAGCCAGCACACAATTTATCTCCCACACGATAACAAAAACCATCAGTCCAATTCTCCAGGTCTGCCTCACGTAGAGGAAGAGCCTGCAAGTCGGATCTAAGCCTTGAATACTTCTCTTATTTCTTCTGAATTAATCAACTTCTCCAAGCATGATGCACATCGATCCATGTCTTTTTCTATTTCTTCAGTAGTTGTTGCAGGACATAATCCCCTTCAAATAAAACAACTTTATACTCCCATTCTTCATCTCTGTCTCCATCTTCACTTTCATCAGAGATCTGATCTCTTATGTCCTTCTTCTAACTTCCATCAGCCCTTCTTTCCGCTCTGGCCAGCCGCCGTCTGATCACAGGATCATATCCACCCATGATTTCTTCTGAATCACTTTCATCATCACCATCCTTTCTCCTAAACCTCGCTCTACCCTTAGTTTCCAAACGTGTCTTTTTCTTCTTACTTTTGGAGCTTGGAGTCATTTTTATGACCGTTTCTGCTTGTCCTCTCTCTATAATTTGTTCATCTTCATCTCTGATACAATAATCACCTTCCTGAGTGATCACTGGAAGCTGAGGATAAATGTCCTTAATCTCCGCCCCCTCCTCATAAGGTGGAGGTCTTTTTGCTGAATCCATATGTGAGAAGAGTGTATTGACTTCTGCCATTAGTTTTTCTGTCCTCTTTGCCTGTTTTGCCATTTGCTCTTCACCTCTGTCCTTTTTATCTTGAATATTTTTTATCAGTTTTTGTCCCTCATGCTCAAATAACTTAAGAACACCCAGTTCTCTTTGTCTTTTTTCTTTACGTCGTTCCCCTTTTCTCCCCTTATTTTGATCTGCCTTATATGTGGACACAAGCACTTGCATTATTTTAATTACATCTGGGTTAAGAGTCCCTTCCACTGGCCATGGTTGTTCAATGCCAGGCCAACGTTTATGCCATTTTGCAGATATTTTGCAATACCATTAACTAAAGGATTATTTTTCTGCACTACATCTACTGGAGTAATTACTTTCATAGTTTTCTTGTCCTTTTTCCCCATTGTGACAACCCTTTTATATTTACTTATTGTACATTATTTTTCTTATTATTTATTTGTTTATTTTTCCTCACAGCCGTTAAATGAAATGCCAAAGGAATCTGTCAACTTCAGAGCAATCACAGAAGATTCGTTATCCAGCAATCACACAGCGCCAACTACTGCCTAATGAACACCCAATTTAAATTTTATCCCCACAATAATCTTGATACCCAAATTTCAACACCACTTCAAGCCAAGCAACCCACTCACAAAAAACTCCAATATGTAATATTCAAATACATTAACTGATCAGTCCGTTGCCAAGTCTCCCCTTAACTATCATTAACATGAAATATGCCAAGCACACACAAGCAAATAGATACCCCTTATTAAAAATGCGTCTCTAATATCCCAAAAGACACCAACTAAATGTATATCAACAGTGATAATAGTAAATGAATATAAGCACATACACACAGGCGTTATAAAGAGTTTGTGAATTGAACAGTACTGGCCAGACTATAGATCCGGGCTGCAATCTCTATCACCTAATGCGCTGGCCAGCGCTGCCTCTCTCTCTCTTTCTTTCTCTCTCTCTCTCTCTCAAACCACAGAGGAACAAAGACAAACACACAACAACAACTTAGCCCTTTTATGTAATCACAAAGTACATGAAGGTTAAATACCAAAGCATAAAGATGCCTTTAGAAAAGGGTATTCGCACATAAAGAAAACAACATGAAATGCACGTAACATATAGAAGTACGTTAAGCTAAAACAAAATTACTGCTGATCATGAAATAACCCAAACCGTACAGCAACATCAATTAATATGGTAATATATTGTAACTTTAACAAATCTTATAACACAACTCCCCTTGGCCAAGTTCCCCTTTTCTATTATCTTACATGTATACAATTCCCTTAATGCTCACCTATCATCCTCCACATACCCTCTCATACACAGCAGAGCCACAGCAGAGCAGCTCTTCACACACACACACACCCCCTCCTATTTCTCTCACACACACACACAGTAGCTCTCCAGTCAACAATAATGCATTCTTTCACACTAAGCATGCTACCGCCGCTCCTTTTCCTTAACTATTTCCTTTATTATTCCTTCCTAAATTTATGCTACCTCAAGTTAGTAGATATTTAATGAGAGGCTACTTCGGACATGGTTCGTCAACACATGAAGCGAGCGGTAACTTCAATCAAACGTTATTCTACAAACTCCCAGTTCCCAGAACGGACCCGAAAAGTCACCTAGTTCTTTTCCAGGATTTGCGGCCCATCTAAGATCGCCTTTTTTAAAGGGCTTTTGTCCAGATCTGCGGCGTCCTAATCCTTAAATTATTCCTTATTCCTTAACCTTATACTATATCCTTCCTTACTCTTACTAAATTTGCTCAAACCGAATGACCCTGGCCAGGGTTGTAATCTCTTTTTTTCCTTATTCCAATTTGCCTATTTCCTAAAGCCTAGTCTCACGCGACAGTAGCCTTAATCCCATATGTCTTACGGTTATAAGAATCTGAGGGCCCATATTCTTAAGGTTTGCAAAGCTATTTCAGCTCACTGCCCGTTACCTAGGCTGTTCCTTTTTCTTCCTTTTATTTCTATCTACCTTTCTTCACTACATTCACACACACACTTAGGCCTATTGCGTCATCTACAACGCACTCAAAATTTAGAACGGAGTCTTCTCACACATCCATCCGCAAACACTCACATGGGATCGAACCGGTGTACCCCTTAACGCACACACAGACACTCGAACTGACCAGCGCCCACAGTTTATGAGAAAACTCACCATATACGCCAGCTTCTGGAGCGGGAGTCAGGTCGACGGAGCCTGCAGGAACGATGACTTTAGGCACAACACGGTCCCATCTGGGGTGCCAGTTTTCTGTGGTGTCCAACAATAATGCTGCGGTGATGTGTTGAGAAGAAATCCGCTTGACACTGTCTTGATCTCAAAAGTTTATTAAAGCAAAAGAGTTCAGCATCATTTACAAGCTCTGCAGCAGCTTGGAGAGTGACCCAGCCCGATGGCCACTCTGCCTCACTGTTGGTTACACATAGCTTATATAGGACATGTTCTTACCACCTGGTAGGTATCATAAAAGGTTTGAGTCTGCAAGGTGAGAGGTCAACCCCTTAACAGGATGTAGTACTCAAATTCCATAGCCATCCATCCCTACACTTCCTGTAGGAGGTCACTGACCCTTTATCTTGTTGATGCAGCTGCCACCTTAAACTGCTGAGAGTGGAATGCACAGACACTAGTTAATTGTTACAGCCAAATGCATAAATTCTAGACACTACAATCACTAACGCTAAAGGTCTTTCTGACGGTCAGGGATCAATGTATAGTTTAGCTTGTGTAGACAAAAAGTATCTCACGCCTATTTTAGTGGCTAACGAACAGGAACTCTTTATCCAGAGAGCAACGTTACGGTATCAACTACGCCGGTTGTCAAGAAGACGTAACAGGTTGTCAAGGAAACGGGTGATTTGTTTACGTTTTCTACGCTACGATTTAGTAGTCCTACAAATTTGCCCGTTTAAAAATATAAGACTTTTCGATCGATTTCTCTATCACATGTGCACACATCAAAGTTACTTATAAGAATTTTTACATGCCATCTGTAAACAAATTTCTTAGTTCCTTGGCAGGGATCAATGAAAGTCACAATTTCGGGGTCCGGCCCACGGCCTATAAAGTGCAAAGGTTTGCTCTGGGACGTTCATTCCCATGTGATGCAGTCAAAAGTACAGACAGGTTCATCCTGGGCCACCTTTAGCTGCAGGAGCATCATTAATAATAATAAAGTTTCCTGCAGGTCGTTGTCGGGGCGTTCCTGTATTAGACACAGTACATAGAGTACATGTATACAGTATATATAATAAGCACTGCACAGCTGCAGCTGTCCAACAGAACAGGGGAACAGTTCTTGATCTTTATTCTCACTCTGCCTCAGATGGTTCTGGACTCAGCGACACAGTGGCTGCCCACCGCTCCTGACTAGGATGGTAACACGTTTCACATGAGCTGTCTGCAGGTGATGTTTGAAAGCTGGACGTTGAGTCAGGGCGTGGAAGAACCTGAGGAAACCTGAACCTGTTACTCTGACCTGGTTCTGTAGTTTCATTCAGTCCGTCTCATTTCTAAACTCGTGTTCAGACAGGAAGCAGCAGCAGGGACTGTGACCAGCTGGACGTTAGCTGTAAGCTAGCTGAGGGTTTGAGTTCAGACTCTGATCTCTGGACTCAGCAGGAACTTCTTGGCCTCAGGCTGCTCCAGGAGAATGTGGGTCAGATAAAGTCTGCATACTTGGCTTTAGGTTCTGGATCACAGTCTGAGGTCTGAGTTACTGAACAGACGTGATAAAAGAAGGAGAAACAGAGTCAGCCAGAGTTCAGGTGGAAAAGGCTCAAACGGTGAAGAAAGGGCCTGAAGCCAGCTCAGCTCTGATCCAGGACTTCAGGATGTTGGATCCAGACCTTTCCAAGACTCTGCACCTGAGCTGAAGTAGATAGTAAGTCTGCACAAAGTAGAGAAACTCCATCAGTTCTTAAACACAGACTGTGAGTCTCTGCAGGCTCACTCTCAGTTAAAGTCCTTATTATACAAACGGACCCTGAAGCTGTTTTGCAGCCTCACTTTCTGTGAACTTGGTTTAGCAAAGGAAAAAAAGTTTCTTTACAAACGTCCAAACATCTTTCAGAAACATTTTGTTTGTCGGTGAGCTTACTTAGAATTACTTTATCGCCCTGCTCAGTGATGAGAGAAATTTACTGAGTCAAGGGGTGTTTCTCAAAACCAAGAATGCAAAGAACGGACTTGTGTTCTTGGGGAGAACATTCTTGCTAGTCGTTCTTGGAAGAATGAACTTGCAATGTCACAAGCACACAAAACGCTGCTGACGGTTTGAAACGATGCGTTCTTGCTGGTATTGCGCAATACCCTGAGCGCTGAGGTTGCCTGCATTTCTCTAAATCTCTCTAATTATTATAACGGCCAGGTTTTATCCCCCAGAACAAAAAGCTGAGAATCGGGTTAATTGTAGGTTTTAACTTAATGTAATGACCTGACAAATATGTCACTTATGTTGTCTTGTTTCTGGAATATGTGGGTTACTGTATTTTCTTTGGTTTGATAAAGTGCTTAATTCATGTGTAATCTAAGTTAGGTTGTAAGAGTTACTGAGGTGGTAAATGTCTATTGGTTGAAAATGCAATAGAATTCATCATTTAATTATCCTCACTCTGTTCAGATGTGTTCTGGTAATTTAACAGTTAAGTTGTGTTTTCCTTAAAATATTTTAAGTCCGGTTTATTACATATGATAAGCTCACTAATCATTTTGTTATTGTTAGAGATTTAGTGACTAATAAAGTATCCTGTTGAACTACGGGTAATCACGCGAGAAGAGAGAACAGAGGGAAGAGTTGCACGAGGGCTAGTCGGCAGCTAACAGTGCTTTTACAGCACTTAACGTTTTAAGTTGGACTATTCATGGTATCGGACACTGCTCTCGCCGTCGTAGGAGTTTGTGACTGTGGGGCTACCACCGGAGGTGTGTGTATTTGCGCTGGGAAGTGAGCTTAGACCTGTTAGCTTCCGTGGCTAAGTTAGCTCGTGGCTTCGCGGTACTGTGACACCGTCGTGGGAGGGACCGCAGAGACACCGTTCGCCTGCTGGACGAGAGGAGACCACGTCGGGAAGAGTTTCGCCGGCTGACGCAGGTGTTTTCCTCCACTGAGGGCTGCGTTGCTGTTGGTGACGGACGAACGAAGCTGTTTAACCCTCGCTGTGCTGCTGCGGACAACGTCGCCCCGATAAGAGAGAGAGTTACAGACGCGATAGGATCTGTGGGTTTCCACTCTACGCAAGGAGGTAACGTTACTTTCTTCACTCTATGAGCTCCAACTGAGCGCCAACAAACTAATGCAGGCCTGCTAAAAGAACAAAACTAAAAAAGAGAGTGCACTCAGGTTATAAAAGACTAATCCCTATATTACCCGGGTCTGTTGAGATTGTTTGTCTTTCACTCCATGTTTGTTGTTCAGATGTTATGTGATTTTTTTGCATAATACAAAGAAGGAAACTGAGCTATTGCGTTCTTGTTGTTTGTCTCACCACATGCTCTGTATCTGAGTAGATCAGCATTTTCTGTGGTAATATTTTGATAGAGGTTAAATTCAGGATTATCCCTCCAGCCTCTCATTGGTTAGTAGAGAGAGTGAGAATCATAGCGTTCCTAGACAGGTTTATTATACAATGGGATGTCTCTTTCACCATTTTACCAAGCATTAGGGTTAAGGGGGTTTAACACGTCATATGTTGCTTTATAGTGTACTTGCCTCCTCACGAGCCGATGGTGAAAAGGGTTACATTAACAAGGTATATTTGCTCATACATAAAAAAATATATAAAATAAAAGCAAATAAAAGGCAAATACTGTGACCACAACTCTACTGTACACTAACAATGTAGAGTGTAATATAATAATAATAATAATAATAATAAAGCAAAGACAGTCCCCTTTCTTTCTATTTGTTTATTTTTTCCGAAGTTTCATGAGACCAGATTTTCTCTCATTATTTTTCTGTACATGATCCAGATGTCTCTTGATTTAAGTTAAAATCTTACAAAATTACTCAGAATGTAATGACAGAATAACAGCGTTACGAACGTTAAAACTATCTCCCAGCTGTGGGTCTTCACTCGGCCGTGCTGGCTGCAGTGGTCTGCGTGTCTGAGGGCTCTGTACGCTGACTGGCAGGCCGGCTCGTAAGCTTCTCCCGCGGGCTGGTTCGCTACCTCCCCCCGCTGACGGTTGCGGAGCGTCACAACTCCGAAAACGTTGGAGCACATTTTCGATTCGCCATCATTTATAGTAAAACTGCCGATATTTGACATCTACACAGCTGATTTCTCGCCTCAAAACTCTTCAGAAGTGGATTTAGTGATGAAATAAGGTGTGAAAACAGTAAAAAACCTTCTGTTGTCGGTCCCTCTCTCTCTCAGCTTCATTCCGCTGCTCGCTTGGATGCCGAAATGAATGCTGGGATATCTCTGCCGTCAAGTTCACACAAGTTACCACCCGATGCATCCTGGGTAAAATGGGCGTGTCAAGAACACTTCCGGGATTTTTAACCGTTCTTGCCAAAATGCAAACTTGTGTATTGGGACAGAACTTGGTCCATAAAAGATGACGTTTCACAAGAACACAAGTACAGACAAGAACACAGATTGAGAAAGGCCCATTCTCTCTCACACACGATTTCTCTGACGGACTTCCTGTAACACCAGGCCCCGCCCACCATAGAAACCTCAGACCAATCAAACCTGTTGTCACCTAGTGTTGTAGCAGCAGTGCAAGATGATTGGCTGTAAAATGAAAACACTTGTTTGGATCATTTTAGCTCCAGCCTGTAGAGGGCGTCAGTGAGCTGTCAGCCTCACAGCTGATAAATGACTTTAATAAAAGAAGTTCTTTCTCTGCCCGACATCAGTTTTAGCTTAACTTAGCATCTTTATGTTAGCTTAAAAGAAGAAGTGCTTATTGTGACTCATCAAATCTACGGAAGCCCTAACAGGCCAAACATTCACACATTTTATTTACTCAGGTTTCCCCTGATAACGAGCTGATTTATTTTCTCAATCTCAGATTATTTGAGATTATCTGGAAATAACAGACGTGGGTTTCCTGAGACGACAGGATCATTTTCACTAATGAAATGATCTCGTCATCACGGTGAAACGTGGTAAATAAAATGAATGAAGTAGCTTCAGACAGCCTGCAGGTGTTTAGGATGAGAGAATCTGCTCTGGAAGTCTCTGAAGGATCTGAAGAAGAGAACAACAAAAAACTGCTGGACATCACTGAAGCCTTCAAATCTTTTCTTAGCTTATAGTTCAGGTTTCTACGGAGCCCACTGATGGTGACGTGTCACTGGCTTCGTAGCCTAATGTTGGAATGGAAGGATGCTGAAACCGTGGTTATGAAAGTGAGGACAGGTCCTGTTTCCCAGGAGACACTGTGAGTCTGACGTGTCGCTGTGTTTTTTCATGTAGAGCAGAGAGACGAGCGCCTGACTCCTGAGACTCTTCATGAAGACAAACGCCTCCATGTAACTTTCTCTGGATGTCTCTGGAGAAGAGACTTCATCTTCATCTGCTTTCACATTTCCATCTGTGGCCGTCTCTTTTCATCCCGCCAAAATAAAAGCTGCTTTCATAAGTTGCTCCTCTGTGATTGGTTGTGTCTGTGGTTTGAGTACAAAGTGAGTTTCTTAAGATAAAAACGTGTCCTGCACACCTGTTCACCATCAGACGACACGAGAGCTGCTTCAGGAATCTGACGGCCTCGTGTCTGAAGAAGTGCTGGAGACACTTTTATATAAACGTCCTGACGTTTCACAGACTGCAGCGGCAGCACGACGTCAGACACACAAAGTACACAGGAATAATTAGAACAAGCTAAGAAAGCGTGAACCCTGGTGTCTGTGGAGGGCAGCAGTGAGGCCAACATGTGTCTGCCAAGTAAAAGAAGAAGACAGATGGTAACGCCTTTACGAGATTAAGATTTGGGATCCAGGGTTAAACTCCACCGAACAGTACAGTGTCAGAGCTGCAGATGGAGAAGAAGGAAACACAAACTGTCTTTACAGAGGTGCAGCTCCTGGCAGAGAAAAGATCAATTCTGGCTCAAGAAGACATCTCATCTGTCATCAGAGAGGCACCAGGTAAGTCACGCTCATGCAGGTAACAATAGCTGTGAACGGGACAACTTTAGATTCCAGGTCCAAGCCCTTTGCACAGAGTATGTAGCACTGACAGCTGTTTCTTTCTCTTCTGTTTATTGGCTAGTGTTAGTCTCAGAGCGAGACATGGAGAGATGGAAGAAAAGGGAGCTGGAGCTAGCCCAAGAAAAAAGCCAAGCCAATAAGGAAGGAACTGAAGTGAACGTGTTGAATATTGTAAAAAGGTAACACAGATTATTAAGAAAGAATATTGCAAAGATGTTCTGCTTCCTTTTCCATGTACAGTATAGAGTATCCTGTAAGCTGTGTCAGGGAAGAAGGAACATGAAATGAAGCACTTTATTAGAGCTGTAGTAATGTCATCATCTGTTCTCCAGACACTGTCTGCAGATGGAAAAGGGACGACATCACTAAGCTCATTCACTTCTACAAGTTCACTTTGTTTCTCTGAGACTATCTGGGGATTCCAGCCATCTTTGAGGGCCTTACTGATGTGCTTCAACATGGAAGCCTGGCTGTGATTACACAGCTATGAGCCAGACAATAGCAGGAAACTGTCCCAATGGAAGAGTTGCCCTAAAGCTGCACTAATTAAATATGCTGTGATTAATAATCAGTTAGCACCAAGCTCCCCTGTAACTTCCAATGTTTGCTCAGGTGGACCACAGGAATGTTTTCTGCTTGGTAACTACTGATGTGTTGGGCTCTACTTTTCTAATCTATAGATCTGGGACTCGTGGAGTCACACATGGAGGATGAAACAGAGTGAGGAAGCAGCATCAGTCTGTTACTGTTCTCTGATTAAGAGCCTAAATAACAATCAGTTTGACTCTCTGACCATTGGAGAAGTGAGAACTCTGCTAAACATGGAGAAAAAACAGATGGCGAGAATCTGATTGAATCTTCCGGTCTGCCCTTAAAGATGTTGACCGTGACCTCAGAGGCCGACTGATCTGCGAGGCTAGAAGTGAATCAGAGCAGAGAGCCGTCCTCCTCCATCTGAAGAGAAAATATCCAGGTAAAGTGCTGTGGATAAGTAGATCCATTTAAAAACTAAGATCCAGCTCTGTAAAGGACCAGAAGACAAACTAATGAAGGCTGCGTTTGTTTGCATGTCTGTTTTCTAAGTTTCCTTTAGATGGGCGGGGCTTTGCCATTAGACTGTCCCAGCAGGTAGCCGACTCCAACAAGAGACTGAGACAGGCAATAAAAGAGTCCAGCAGCATTCAGTGGCCACCACAGAGGAGCATCTTCCCTGCAACTAGTGATTTTCAAGAAGCATGCCATCCCTCTTGGCCAGTCTGCTTCTGTTTTGATGACACTGTAAGTACAGTTAGCTAAACCTAGTGAGCACATCACTCTAGTAACCAGCTGACAGCCGCTTACTAAGCACAACTACCTGGCACATTGTTTTCTTTTGTCTTCTTCCAGGCTGAAGAAGACGATGTTCCGAGGAGTCTGAAAGGCGAGGGATCGACGCCTTACATATGAAGACTCGGGCGCTGAGGAAAAGCACACGCTTTAGCAGGAAATGAGAAGTGTAGCTGAGCGCTCCATCAGCAGCGTGCCTTCCTGTGTTCTGCCATCAATGACACAGAGCAGCCAGGTGCAGAAGCTGCTCTCCTCCAACGTCTCAAACAGCTGCAAAGGAAACTACATCACGCCACTGTGATGTTTCACCAACATGTAGCAGACATTGTTCCTGCAACGCATGGTCACATGTCAGCCCAGACAAGCCCCGCCTGTCTCAGGCCCTCCCCATGTCCAGCATACAGACACTGGTATACAGTGATGATGATGGTGATGATGATCATGATGACGATGATAGCAGCTGGGTCTGGAAGCACTCTAGACCAGGGCTGCTTTTCTGCTTCTGGAACCAAGACTTTGAGCTCATTTGGATGTTTTGTTCCACATCATTAAAAATGCCTCCTTAATTCAGGACCAACCAAAAGGCATCAGACTCAGACAGTTAGGTTCTGTGTGTGTTTTCATTGGAGCTGCTCACAATCACATTAAGGCTGTGCTGCTGATCACTTTATTAGTGGAACTGCAACAGACTCCATGTTTGTTTTTCATGAGCTGTGAACTGTCCGGCCAGTTTAAAGCAAAGCTGCTTTAAACTTGCTGTTTTGGACAATAAAGACTGTTTTTGTAGAAGGAACTTTCTAAAGCCTAGTAATACTCAAGGTCCAGTCAGCTTTGCTGTTCTGAACTTTCCAGTTAACACCAACCATTTCACTGGATTTGTACAGCATGTTTTGTAAAACATGTTTAAATGAAGGTTACTTCCACAATACACTCAGTCTAAGTTTGTAAAAATGAAAGGGAGAATACAGGTGTACTGACTCTACAACAGCATTCCCACAATGAGGTCCAGGTGTGTTTCCAGCCACTGTCAGAGCAGTTATTCACAGGAACTTATTAATATATGAGCTATCCAATCATTTTCCAATCCTAACCAGCCTGACAGTGGTCCTCCCTACGTTCTTACTGAAGCTGTTTCTGCCATGAAATGCTCCCTGATCAAGGCCGATGTAGGTGAGCAGCTTTTCTCCTCTTCCTATTGGCTGCTTAGGGTATCAGGCCTTGGCGTCATGCGGAAGCTGGAAAACAAGGGACGAGACTGCTGAGCTGGAAATCTGAATTGTCCCTCTGCAATATTTTAAGATAGTATCGGCATTAAAATGTGAATTTTATTTTCCCGATCTTTGATCAGAGAATGTATATTGTGTTTAGTTTGATCTTTAGTTTGTTGCTATGGCGGTTGCTATCACTGAAACCACGTCGCCTGCGTGACGTAGGCCGCCCGGAAGTATTTTCTTCCTGTCAACCTGAGATATATTTTAATGATATCTTTAGCATTTCTTAACAGAAAAACTGCAACTTCATGACTCAACAATATGATATGTTCACGTTAAGGCGTCACTTTGAATCATTTCTCCATCCACTCCCAGAAATAAAGTTGTTTTTCTCACTTTTTTGCTCGTGGAAGGTTACGGAAGTGCTTTTATTTTGTGGTGGAGTTTGCCTTTTGGACTCCTGTTTCTGCTCAAATCTGTGAAATAAACCAAGATATTTCCTTTTTCTGAACACGGATCATCTAGATTCAGTGGAATTAGTAGTTCGGCTGTACCAGATATTTGATATATTCAGTAGCTGTATGTTTTTACCGCCCTATTTTACAAGCCTAACTCTGCACACAGGAAAAACTCCAGCTGTGGTGCTGATGTGACTCAAACTGCACGGCGTGGCTGTAGGGAATTGTAGTTTCTAAAACGTCTTAGCGTTTCTTTAGAATTGGAGTTTGGAATCTGAAGCACGTTTGATTGGCCCCCAGTTGGTGACTATAGTCACATGACAGCTGAGGCCCAGAGCTCTCTTTAACAGCTGGTCCCATGTCTGTAGTCTCTTTGGTTGATGAATTCTAAGCATTCAAACATGCAGCGAGGTGAAGGTTCAAAGGTCAGTATTTCAAAGCAGGATCCATGTAGAACCTTCATACTGATACATGGTAATCTACAGGCTGAGACCTTCAACCATGTTTTTATTGCTAATCAAAGGAGAAATAATGAACGGATCATGTTGGTGAATTATGAAGGACACTTTATTGTTTCCTTTTTACAAATGTTAATCGTTCAAAGGAAAGCTCAACACGATGAAGAAAATGGTCACGCTGAGCTACGTTGATTTCAGCGATCTGACGTCCAGAGCATCTATTACATTTAAAGTTTCAAAAATAACTTGTAGTCTTCACCTGAATGACCTGAACGTTTTCACAAGTGTCACTACTGCTCTGACATCAAACATCTTTTTTAAAATCCATTTTCCCAAATACCTCCCAGTGACAATGCAACAGGAAATTCTAGCCATCATGTGCAGGACTGTGAAAAAATCCGTCAGGCCTCTGTGAAGCGTCTGATCAGATCAACATCAGCAGAGATTTCTAAACAAACAGGCTTTTCATTTCCAACACATGGAAACATTCCATGTTTCCTAACACTGATGCAGAAGCTCAGGCTGTTTGCATGGTGCTTTGGCTCTGGCAGTGAAGGCACATGTTGCTTTTAAATCCACATGCAGTGTGTGAGCACAGCTGCGACCGTGAACGCCACTTCTTCTTCTTGTCATCTAAATGGATGCAGCAGACACAGCACAGACTGCCTCCATCTACCAAAGGAAAAACAAAAACATGTTGGAGGTGAAGCCAGTTTGCTGAAATCAACATATTCAAAGCAAAGTGTCACGATCCTGTCCGGTGTGCTGTGTTTTTGGGTTTTGTTCTGAGGGTTTTTGTTTTGTAACTGCATGTTAGTCTTGTCATCTGTTCTGAGGTTATTCATGTATCTGTTAGTCTGTGTTTTCCTGGTTTCAGTTCTGTCTCAGTTTCTTGTAGTAGTTACTTAGTATCTGTCTTGTCTTGTAGCTTAGTTCTTAGTCCTGTACCTTAGTTCATGTCTCTAGTGTTCCGTCTGTTCCCCTTTGTTGTCTCTGCCTGCCTGCCTCTCTGTTTTCCCTTCTGTCTCTCTGCCTGCCTCGTTACCTTGATCCCTGTCACCTGTGTTGCTCCCGCCCTGCTCGTTAGTCCCGTGTGTATATATACCTGGTGTTTCTGTTTAGTCCTTGTCCGGTCACTGGCGCGTCAAGTTGTGTCATGTCATGTGAGAAGAGAACACCTTGTTTGTGCTGTTTTACATGACCGTTGATGAACTGTGGTTAAATAACTTGTTATTGTACTCTGGAGCCATTGTTTGCAAGAAACGTCATGTTTGACATGACCGTAGAAACGTTGTGTTTGACGTGACTGTTGATGAGCTGTGGTTATATCTGGAGCCATTGTTTGCAAGAAACGTCATGTTTGACATGACCGTTGATGAACTATTAACTACCCCGCTTAGGGAAGCAGAACAATGTAAAGGAAGGGAAATGACTCAAGCACCAAGCCATTTGATAACACATTGGTGTGGCGACGGGAGGTCTGAGATGGCCACTCACCCTTCCCTTACGCACACACAAAAATAGTATAAGAAAGGGGGAGAGCCAACTCTTTGTAGAGTCTGCTGCGGGTTGCGTACGGACGCCCAGCCGGTGTTAAAGCTCGCTCTGCCGAGGGTGTTGGCTCTCCACTCTATTGGCGACGGTAAGCGTCTATATGCTTTATACCAAGATTGTATTGGAGACATTGCTTAGTGTGATTAAAGTGCCATAATATCACAGCAGTATATGTGTTTGTGTGGTCATTTCTGAGTGCCTATCCCTGACGATCCTCAAGAGGTGAAACAAATGTTTTAATACATCATGTCATGTCGTGTCGTGTCGTGTCGTGTCGTGTCAAGTTGTGTCGTGTGTCATGTCATGTCGCGTCGTGAGTTTCTGCCCTGCCCTGCCTTGTCTCGTCTTGTCTCTGCCCTGGATCACCCCATTTGGATTATCTGTGTGTTTTGGATTTTGTTTTGGACTCTGTCACCAGCCACTCTGTAAGTGTGCTCGCCTTTTGTTTGCCTTATTAAAATCTCTGAACTTTACCTGCTCCACTCCTCCGTGTCCTGCATTTGGGTCCTCACCTGCTCTGCCCTGCACTCCACCACACGCTACCCTGCACCCCATTCGTGACAGAATGACCGGACCAACTATGGACCCAGCGGACACTGTAAAATTGCTCAGCACCTGGGAGGCCCTGGGGGTGCCATGGGAGGAGCTGACAGAGGAAGAACCACAGTTTTTTTGAGTTACTCTCAGTCATGTGGATTACAGACCCAGAGATGGCTTTGCTTGTCGCCTCCTCCCGTTGGAGAAAGACTTTTGAACTGGAAACTGTGTCCAAGCTCTGTTCCTGCTACCCCCCAGTGTGCAACTGCTAGCTTCAGGCTGTCTGTTCCCCAGCCTGCAAGACCCCAAAGGACTAGTTCCTGGCCCGCTGGTTGCCTGTTGGGTGGCAACCTCCTGACCAGCCCGGCTAGCGCAGCTAGTCCTCCGCCTGTCCTGTCTGTATCCCGCTCGACTAGCGCTGCTAGCCGCCAGCCTGCTCTCCGGCCTGCTAGCGCAGCTAGCCCTCCGCCTGTCCTGCCTGTGTCCTGCTCGGCTAGCGCAGCTAGCCCCCCGCCTGTCCTGCCTGTGTCCTGCTACGCTAGCGCTGCTAGCCTCCAGCCTGCTCCCCGTTCCGCTAGCGCTGCTAGCCTCCAGCCTGCTCCCCGTTCCGCTAGCGCTACTAGCCGCCAGCCTGATCCCCGGCCCGCTAGCGCTGTTAGCCGCCAGCCTGATCCCCGGCCCGCTAGCGCTGCTAGCCGCCAGCCTGATCCCTGACCTGCTCCTGCTCCCAGTTTGCACTCGGTGGTCCCACCGACACCTGTTGCTGGTCCCTCGTCGGAGGTCCGACCGACACCAGCTCCGAGGTCTCCGTCGATGGAGAGACCAACCCCTGCCCCACGTTCGGTGGTCCGACCAGCATCAGCTTCGTTGGTGGCCCAGCCGATTCCTGTTCCTCGTGCTCCGTCGGTGGTCCAACCGGCACCAGCTCCGCCGGTGGTCCGATTGACTTCTGGTTCCTCGTCGGGGTCCGACCAACACCAGCTCCGCTGGTGGTCCGATCGACTTCTGGTTCCTCATCGGTGGTCCGACCAACACCAGCTCCGTTGGTGGCCCAGCCGATTCCTGTTCCTCGTGCTCCGTCGGTGGTCCAACCGGCACCAGCTCCGCCGGTGGCCCGATCGACTCCTGGTTCCTCGTCGGTGGTCCGACCAACATCAGCTCCGTTGGTGGCCCAGCCGATTCCCGCTCCGTCGGTGGTCCGACCGGCACCAGTTCCTCCGGTGGTCCAATCCACTCCTGGTTCCTTGTCGGTGGTCCGACCAACATCAGCTCCGTTGGTGGCCCAGCCGACTCCAGCTCCTCGTGTGCGGTCCATGGTCCCCAGCCCAGCTGTCCCATCGGTGGTCAGACCGACGGTCTGACCGACGGTTGACTTTTGTTTGCCTTATTAAAATCTCTGAACTTTACCTGCTCCACTCCTCCGTGTCCTGCATTTGGGTCCTCACCTGCTCTGCCCTGCACTCCACCACACGCTACCCTGCACCCCAATCGTGACAGAATGACCGGACCAACTATGGACCCAGCGGACACTGTAAAATTGCTCAGCACCTGGGAGGCCCTGGGGGTGCCATGGGAGGAGCTGACAGAGGAAGAACCACAGTTTGGTTTCCTGTCCCCGGCTATAGGTGTCCCCGGAAAGGTCCCCGATTTTCACTTCAGAAATCTCATCACTACTTTGTTCTTCTGTTTCACTTTGAGCTGCTTCCACATCTGTTCTAGACAGAATTGCACCTAAATGAAAACGTTCCATGTTAAATCTGGTTCCACTTGTTCCACCTGGAATATTAGAATTGTGATTCCATAGAAATGAAATAGACTATATTCACTTTTTAAAAAGAATATCTGTTCAACTCTCCAGATGTTCTGCCTGAGGATTTCCAACTCCAGACGGGTGAAGTATGAGGAAGGATGTTTTTAGCTGTTGCCATGGTGAATGGCAGTATGGTGGCTCCATTCATGCTGCCTGTTTAGAGCGGTGGTGCACACGCTTAACTGAGAGTGAAGCTACTCTGAGCTCAAATCAGCTGTTTCCCATCTCAGGGGAAATAAACTAATCCCAGTTGATTCTTTCTTAATGTGGATTGTCTGCTATGGAGCATTAGGGAGTTACAAAACTCAGTTTCACTCTACAACGTGTTGGATTGGGACAATAAACCTGCCTACCTAACTTGGACTTCACTCTTAGAGTTTTTTGAAGCTGCTTTCTGAAACGGGCCTCGACCATATTGTTTCTGGCCAAATGTTTATTGGATGTAAATGTAATATTGATCCTGTTTGTTTCAAATGTCACAGCCCTTATGGTGACTACATGAAAAACAATGAACTCATGTTGCATAGTTTTTCTACAGACTACATCATGAATGTTCTCCTAATTACTAATATTACATATATATTATTAAATAAATTTTGATTTCTGATCATGTTCAGACTCAGACTCTGATCTACATAAATCTACAAGTAATGATTAAGGCCCAAAGAATCCAAACAGCTAAATGCTCCTCATCAGGATTTGAAATCTTTCAAAGGACAGTAGCACATTTTAGTGAGTCTCTGCTTCTGTTCCCACAGCTGTTCTTATTGTAGTATTGGAATCTGTCTAAAAGCACTTGTTTTTATCTAGACTGAAGTCAATCTGGGCCAGGTCTCCCTTAAAAGCAGATTCTTAGTCTCAATGAGACGTCCTGGTTCAATAAAAGAAGCCCAGTTTAGATCCCTTCATCTGCAGTCATCAGGACGGCTACATTACTGGCTGTTTCTGAGGACTCTTCTTCCATCTGCTGTGCACCTACAGGACAGAAGACAAAACACAACAACAACTTTCTCACTACAATCAATTTCCATCCAAATATTGAATCTTCATTCCAGATTCTTAGTGACATTTGTTAGCATTTATACTGTGGATGCTTAAAGGAAATAGACATAGCAGCATTATTTGCATCTAAATCTCAACAGCCAGTTTAAAGTGTAAAATGATCCAAATAGCAAATTAATGTCACCTCCAGAAATATTCTATCTATATATTGGACTTTTCAAACAAGTGAGCTTTCCTCTCTGTGTCCAATGTCAATGGCAGACTTCTCAGAACACAAGTTCTAATTAAGCTTTAATTTAAGCATTACCAAAACTGCCATTCCAAATGTATTAGGATTCCAAGAAATAGCATTTTCACACATGGCCTCTAATATCTCTTCCACCGACTTGGTCTGGGTGTCATCTGCTGTGTCTGTTGATTTGAAGACATTAAACCGTGACACAAAGGTGATGATGGTTTCATCAGACAATAATGTGTCCCGTGGTCAAATGTGCTGTGTCATTAGGTAGACTGAGCACAGTTACATGTCTAGTAAAGGATGCTTCTTCACTTTAATGCTAAATATTTCTGTACAGATCAAATAAAAGCAGCTCAGCCTACCTTCTGCGTTGATGTGTTCTAAACTTCCCTCTGCTGTGTCAGTGCTGTGGCATCGTGCTGCATCTGATAGATATGTTCAGGCACAAAAGGAACACTTATGGAATATGAGCACAACAAATAAACGCTGTTCCTGCATTGCTGGAGAAAACAGAATCACACATCTACATGTATCTATGAAGGAGCAGAATTCTCAGGAATGAAAAAACAGACCCTTTAATTACTGAAGAGTCGAGCGGCAGCTAAGAAATGAAGAAAATGTCCCAGCACTATACAAAGACTCACATGTAGGCCTGTTTGATTTGTTCACCCACACAAACACAACTGCCACTGTTCATTTCACTGACTTATTTCAAATGAAATACGCTCAGCAGCTTTTAAAATGGCTTCTCATTGGTTCCTTCCATTTTCTGGTCCCCTTTGATTCAGCAGGGACTGGTAGGGAGCCTTCCAGTACCTCCAGCCTCCTCTGAAAAACATGGGCACACACATGCACGCACACGTTACACAGTTTGACACTATTTGACAGTTGTGACTTCCCCCTCCTGCTGATAGCCAGTGTACGGGCTGCCAACATGTCATTTTGCCATCATTTTATGGCTGATTGGCACATTAGATAAATGATTTCTTCATTGGAGAATAATGCCATTGATTCATGGAGGTATATCAGGTTACAAGTCTTTAGTCTTACTATATTTTTGCACTTTTCCAACAGCACACTGACTTCATCTTTGGTACTGGCTGTTGCGGCTGAGGAGCTGCTGCAGCTCAAACAACAGACAACAGTTAAGTTTATAAAATTGTATTAGCATGTGTATATTTGCATTATTACGGGCCTGAGTCCATTTCTGTGGATTTTCAAAGAACAAATATTCCCTTTGAAATGCAGTGCAAAGTTGTTGACTGTGTCCGTTGAGTCAGGAAGTCAGCGGCTCCTTTGCTGCTCAGTTCAGACGCCTCTAAGCTGGACTTTTGGCGCTCACATGACAAAATGGCCGTTTCCACAGCCAAAGCCTCCAGACTGGACACCTTCACAATATTTAGGGAAACAAGTCAGACTTTGGATGGAAAGTCAGCGCCTCGAACGCTCGCTTGGCTTAAGTCTGAATCTTTTTTGTCTTTTGGGCGCACGGACACTTTCAGTGAGGATTCTACGCACAGTTTTCTAAATGAGGCCCCTGGAAAGCAGCATGTGCAGCCCTTCAGTCAGGAGGCTCCTGTTCACAACAACTTCATCAACAGCACTGACTAAAGAAGAAAACGCTGTGGCTTTTGTTCCTAAACTCTCCAGCAGAGGTCAGTGTTGCTCCACTGATCTGCTGTGTTGTTAACTCCTGATTGTACAGGTGTGTGTTCTCTCCTCCTCTACACTCTGGAAACAGGAAGATTGAAAGAGCGTGCGATACATATGAACTCTGTGTCATCGGGTTCCCCGTCAACGACTCAGCTTACCTGTCCTCAGGTAAAGTTCAGGCTCTGGCAGACCACTCCAGGTCCCACAAGCCTCCCTGATGGAACTGTTCTCACTAAGTTTGACACCATCCAGGTCTTTGAATGTTTTCTTCTCTTCATATCTGGCTTTTAACATGTGATGTGGCCCCGAAAGGATGTTTTAATCCAGTCTGTGCTGTTTTATGGATCATTTGCAGCTGGAAAACAGCAGCGGTGGACTGAGGATTCAGATCCTTTACAGTAAAAGTACTAATACCTCAGTGTAAAAATACTCTGTTAGAAGGAAAAGAGCTGCACTGAAAATGTTCCTTAAATAAAAGTAGAATCAGGAATCATTTCTGAATCAGTGAA
The DNA here is from genome assembly GCA_024633595.2 of Lepomis macrochirus. Classification (NCBI taxonomy): domain Eukaryota; kingdom Metazoa; phylum Chordata; class Actinopteri; order Centrarchiformes; family Centrarchidae; genus Lepomis; species Lepomis macrochirus. The sequence continues at coordinate 21,275,070 of JALXJV020000025.1, read as the reverse complement.
ATAATTGAAAGGAAAAGCAGCAAATCTTCCCACTTGTGAAGCTGGAAACTGTGGTGGAAATCTTGGACGTCCCGCTGCAGAACTGAACAAATAAATGGATCACAGCAAAGCCTTGTCTTTTGCTCTTTATTAAAGGAAGAAAAGTGCAAAGATTCAGCCAGCCAGACGCCTACCGCTGAGGGTCAGTAGCAGACATGTGGCCCCGAGCAGAGGGCCGACATAACATTTAAAGCAGGGAGACGGCTCCCTCACACAGGGGCCCTGAAAACTCCACTTCCCATGGTAACAGAGAGGCAGGAGACACAACAGTTTCCCAGATGTTCATCCAGCAGCCCTGGCATGTCCTAGTGAACAGCAGATCTTGTTTAATTGTAAATGATGAGACGAGCAGCTCGACAACCAAATGATTAGAAAGTCAACAGCCAGGAAGTCCATCATCCAGAGTTTCCTCTCCAGACTGATGGAGGTGGATCTTCTGCAGGTTCCTCCCTCAGTCTGATCTTCTTCCTCTCTCTGCTTGTTGGTCTTCATCGGTACTGAAGTCGGTCCGGTGGTGAAGGACGCTGACCGGCGACCTGGAGACGTGGGTTCAAACCCCGGCTCGGACTATCTGAGGTATGTGATGAAACTGTGTGTTTGTGTGTGTCTGTGTTCAAAAAACCTAAAATACTTCAAATAAACCAACAAAAACGTTCAAACCCTCCGAAATCGCTATGCGTTCATTTCCTCGTCGTGGAATTTCCGCCGTTGTCTGACTGCAACACAGCCGACCTTCAAGGAACCGAGGAACAGGTAAGGAAGTAGGGAGTCCAGCTAGCTGGCTTGATGAAAGCCGGCTAGCTGCGTTACTTCTTCATTAGTTTTTATTTTACCAAAGAAAGAACGTAAGAAAGAAATGATGAAGGTACAAGAGATTTTAAATAACCCAGAGAGGAGAAAGTTTCTTTAAATTTAAACTGAAACTGAATAAAGTAAGTAAGTAAGTAAGTAAAATTTATTTATATAGCACATTTATCACAGCAAAGCTGACCAAAGCGCTTAACAAAGTCAGAGGATAAAATAAAACAAACAACACATCCAATACAATAAACAATAAAACATTAGTAACAGTGAAACAATTGTACAATAATGTTATTGGAATTAAAATGCCTGGGAATAAAAATATGTTTTCAACTTCTTTTTAAAGATTGTGATAGACGTTGCAAGACGAATGTCTAGTGGTAGTTGGTTCCACAGTCGGGGGGCCGCAATAGAAAAAGACCTATCACCCTTTGTCTTAAGGCGTGAACGAGGGACAACTAAGAGAATTCTATCAGAAGATCTTAATGATCTGGAGGATGAAAGAGGAATAAGATGATCTGAGAGATAAGAAGGAGCTTGACCATTGAGAGCTTTATAGACAAACAACAAAATTTTAAATTGAATTCTGAAATAGACAGGAAGCCAATGAAGAGAGGCCAAAACCGTGTAATGTGATCTGTTTTCTTTGTCCCAGTCAATAATCTTGCAGCAGCATTTTGCACCATCTGTAAGCGTGCAATAGATGACTGAGGAAGACCCAAATATAATGAATTGCAGTAGTCGAGACGGGAAGTAATAAAAGCATGAATGACTTTCTCCAGATCATTAAGAGTTAAAAATGATTTGAGTCTCGAAATTATTCGTAACTGATAAAAACTGTTTTAACAACTGTATTAATTTGTTTAGTTAAACAGAGTTCAGAGTCCAGAATGACACCAAGATTCCTTACCTGGGAGGAGACTGAGGGAAATGCTTGCCAAGCTCGTTTACGAGACTACTTCTTAGCTTAGAGGGGCCAAAGACGATTACTTCCGTTTTATGTTCATTAAGTCTAAGAAAGTTGTTGGAAAGCCAAACTTTAATGTCCCCTAGGCAGGCCAATAAAGGTTGAATGGTATCTCCAGCTTTCAATGGAATGTACAGCTGAGTATCATCAGCATAAAGATGAAATGCAACTTTATGTCTTCTAATAATGTCACCCAAAGGTCGCATATATAAATTAAAAAGGAGCGGCCCTAAAATGGATCCTTGAGGCACTCCACAGATGATGGGAGCAACAGACGAAGAAAACTTACCCAACTCAACAGAAAAAAACCTGTCTCTAAGATATGAATTAAACCACTGCAAAGCAATACCCCCAATACCAAACAAATTTTCTAACCGGCAGAGAAGAATATCATGATCAACTGTATCAAAAGCAGCTGTAAGATCAAGAAGCAGCAGAACTGAATTTTTCCACTGTCCGCTGCAAGCAAAATGTCATTGAATACTTTTAGCAAAGCGGACTCAGTGCTATGATGGGCAGAGAAACCAGATTGGAGAGGTTCTGTTAATTTAGCTGCATTCAAAAGGTGATCATTTGTGAATATACAACTTTTCTAAAAGTTTAGACATAAATGAAAGCTTTGAGACGGGCTGATAATTATCAAGACAATTTTCATCCAAACCCTGTTTCTTGAGCAAAGGTTGAACTACAGCATGTTTAAATAATTTTGGGACTACCCCAGCACTTAAAGAACAATTAATCAATGACTGAATGGAAGTACCGATTCCAGTAAAAGAGGCCTTAATAATCTCAGAAGGAATAACATCAAGTGAAGAAGTAGTTTTCTTCATCTTATTAACCAGATCAGAGAGTTCCCTCAAAGAAACACTTTGAAAACAAGAAAAGAAGCCGGACTTGTCAGTGAAAACAGTGGCAGATCTGATGACCGCAAGACAAAAGAGGAGCGGATAGCTAACACTTTATCTGAAAAAAACTGTAAAAAATCTTAACACAATTTAGTTGAGGGTTCCACATGAAACTGACAACCTGGATTAATTACTGAATTAATCGTGGAAAACAGAATTTTAGGTCTATGAGAGTGCGTCGTAATTAAATCTGAAAAATATTTAGACCTCGCTGATTTTGCAGCTTTCTGAAAGTTAAATAGACATTCTTTGAAAACTCATAAGACACAGAAGCTGAATCCTGTTTCCATTTCCTCTCTGCTTGACGTACATACACCTAAGAGAGCTGAGCATTGTCATCCAGCCAATAATAAGATTTATGTCTGGGTGTCTTTAACTTAAAAGGTGCAATAACATCTAAAATATTAAAACAATTTGTATAGAGCAGAGTAGTTACTTCATCTGGCCCAGTGGAAGACTCAACAGCATTTAAAATCAATCCTTCAACAGCGTTAGCATGATAAATCTCACTAAACTGAGGAGGAATAGATGAATTTATACAACGAGAATAATGGCCCAGATGTTTTTTCCATAACTGCAGAGTTCTCTGCATTAACTTTAAAACAATAGGACTGTGATCAGAAAACGAGGCATCTTCTATGTTTACATCATCTACAGCAACACCATGTGACAAAATGAGGTCCAAAGTGTGACCACGTAACATGAGTTACTCCATTTATATGTTGCATAAAACCAAAAGATTCCAAAACATTACCAAATTCATTGACCAAGGGTCGACCTGGGCAGCACACATGTATATTAAAATCTCCTAATAATAACAGCTGATCATACGATGGCAAGATCTGAGTTACAAATTCACAGAACTCTCATGATAAAACCACTGTCAGGATTAGGTGGCCTATAAATAAGCGCACAGAACACCGCGAGTGGAATCAAACTCTAGCACAATACATTGTAACTCAAATGATGCATAACTCCCGACAGAAACAGAGCGTATGTTGAGGGTTTGTTTGAAAACCATGGCAACCCCTCCGCCTCTGCCAGAACAACGTGGTGTACTAATAAAACAACAGTCCGGCGGACAGAGTTCTTCAAAACAGACGACTCACCAGCAGAGGCCCAGGTCTCCGTCAGAAAAAAGGATATCCAAGTTAGCGTCCAGTATAAAAATCATTTAAAATAAAGTCTTGTTGGACACGGACCTAGCATTAACTAGTGCCATGTTGAGATGAAACTGTAGTTCCGAAGTTCGAACCAGTCGAACAAAATCCAGTTTGCGAAGATTTTGATGTTGCACTCCTCTCCGGCGTAAGTCGTGAACCGCTGGCTGAGCGGAAGTAGAAGAAACATCAAGAGTAGGAAGATGAAAAGCATATATATAATCCCAGGACCGTCGCAGCCAGGTTATGTCCCTCCAGGTAAGTTGTATCCAGGGAAAACTGGGTTGAGAGTCTTAAGGATGAAGCGATCGCCCGCCTAATTCTCACTCGAACACCACCACGGCAACCTCTCTTTCTGCGGCGCTTCCGTACAGGAGGGACACAGCAGGATAATTGGTAAACGCACTCTGGCGCAGGTTGTTTGGAAGAGGATTCAGAGCAAGAGTAGAGAACTGGGCAGTTACTCAGGTAACCAGCTTCCATACAACATTTGATGTTGAGTAGGGTTTGCCGATCATAGGTCAGCACTGAGTCTACATAATACCAGTGCAACACCACACAGAGAACTAGCAGTACAGGTAACCTTACAACAGACTGAAACACACAGGAGAGACGGCATGCCGAGTGCACTGGCGCCATCAAGGTTTCACAAATCTGAAACTATGTCTGACTGAAACTTTAGTCTCTCTGGGACAATCTAGTCCAGATTTGAGATCTCTAGTGGTTTTGGATCTGGACCAGGGCCCGTATTCACAAAGAATCTAAGAGTCCTCTCAGAAAACTCTTATCGTAGCTAAAAAACTTTTACCTAGGAGTCTCAGCTTAAGAGCTATTCAGGACTGATCTGAGAGGAAAAGACAAAAACTTTATCTTAGTGAGGAGGCGGGTTGACCCGTTGCTATGTATGACACAATCATTTTAAGACTGTGATTGGTTGGTTGTCCAAGATTACATTTACTCATTTAGCTGACGCTTTTATCCAAAGTGACTTACATATGTGTCAGAGGTCGCACGCCTCTGGAGCAAGTAGGGGTTAAGTGTCTTGCTCAGAGACACAGTGGGGATTGATTGAACGAGGGAGCTTAGCGCAAACTATTAACGGTTTATTCTCGTTGTGCGCAAGAGGGAAGCTGCTATATTCATACATGCAGTTTTTTGAGCCTGCAAGGTGGGAATGTCCAGTGGAAACGAAATGAACTGCGACACAATAAGAGGTTCTGACAGTGCTGTAAGGCTGATGATACACACAGCAACTTTTATGCATCCACACATTTTAAAAAGTTCCAATCTTTTGTTTGTGTCATTGTTAATAGAAATGTATAAATATTAGAATTCATTAATAGCTTTATATAAAACATGTATACAGTATGTTAGAAAGGTAAATCTCATGTAAATTTTAAACATGTTCGCAACACTTTCCAATGTAAGGTTTGCCAAAAATGTCCACAAGGTGGGTGATTATTGCTGTTACTGTCAAAACTATATGTCCTCTTTTTAAAAAAATAGTAATGTAACTACAGTTACGTGTCAGTGTGCTGTACACATGTTGTAAATCAACACATTTGTTCTTTAAATGACCAGAAATCGCTTAAAATCGCCGTTTTTGTCGTTTCTCTCGCTCATTTTGAATTTCCCGCCTTGGACTTCCGGGAACTATCTGCTGTCTGAACCACGTGACGACGTAGCACTTTGGACCAACGCTGACGCAACTCTCTCTTCAAAGGGCTCTGGTTAACCCTAAACGGCACTTAAAACTAGAGGGGGTCTTTAAGGGTCCAGTTTGTGTTGAACTCTGTTGGTATCGGTGAGGTTATTTAATGACGTAGCACCAAAGGTTACCATGGTAACATTTCTTGTGAACAGCAGCTCGCCCCGTTTCCTGTTACACTTTACTTTCACTTTGTTCATGACGCTCCTTTTCTCCGCGTGAAGGTAACGTAACCGACGTGTTTCAACATGTCTCTTCGCTCTTCCTGTCGCTAACTGCTGTTAGCTTCTTTTAGTAACTCTGAACTTTAACAAACAAATTAACAGGAGAAACTTGGGTCCTCCATGTTGCGGATATTTGAGCTAAGCAGCTGTAGAGTTCCTTTGTTCTCCGGAGTTGAACACAGAGTTGTAGCTTCACTTCCTGATGACCGAAGCAGCCTGTGCAGGAGGCTGTCTGAGCCACTCGGCTCGGCTCGGCTCGGTAACACCTGTGTCTAGCATAGGCCTACACCTCGCAGGAGGTAACACTCATGTCTGCTGAGAAAGAGGTGGATGCACATCTCTGCAGGAGCCTCCATCATCTGTTCTGAGTTATATGTCCACATCTTTGGTCCTGTTCTGACTCTTTGTTGTGCTCACTGATCAAACAGCACTTTATTTTGCTGAATTTCAGGGAACTCTAGCTGCAGTCAGATTATTAGGCTGTAATATCAACCAGAGCTTCCAGCACCGATCTGTTTCATGTTTTAATAACAGTGCCCAGGTCAGTTTTAATTGGGGCTATATGAGATGAATGTTACTGTGTCATTTTGTAAAGGCACTGACGATGAAAGTCATGTCATCAGGCCGAGGGAGGAAATGATCTGTTTACAGGCAACAGGCAAGCCAAGAAAAGTTGGGCTGTGTTTCTGTGTAGTGATGATCAGGCTGCTGCCATCTGTGACTGTTTTCAACAGATAATGTTTAGTGGAACCTCGAGATGTTTCTGCGTGTTATAATGTTATCAGACATGTTTGATGATTGTGAAGATCTGCAGCCTTTAGTGCTGCCAGCTGCTGCTCTGACAGAGATCACAAAAGGTCACAATTAAAGGTCATTATCGCTTTAAAATCACGGTTACGAGGAAAACAACGTTGTTATAGTATTGGATTTTTATTAATTTTTGTTTTCAATTTCAGTTTAGTTTGAATTAGTTTTTAACATTTGGGTTTGCTAGTTTTAGTTTAGCTTTTATTAGGTTAAGTGGTAGTTTTAGTCTTTGTTGCTGCAGGATGCCGTTCAGTTTAGTTTAGTTTTTTTCACAAAACATTAAATACAAGTACAATCATTAGAAATAATGCACATTTCATCATCATCATTCTAGGCTAAATAGGTGAAATGCAATAACTGGAGGTGATGGACAGCTACGACATTGGAAGATAGTGGAGGCCCCCGTTTGGAGCCACAAGCAACAGGTGCTTAGCACCCTGAAGGCAAGTATGACTGGAAAGCAGCTATATTTAAAATCAAAAAGAGGAATTAAAACAATGTGAAGCCCAAAGATTCAGGCTGGCTGAGATCTCAGTGAGCTCATAAAACACACACTAGCTGACATGCAGTAAATATAATGACCAGCAGCATTAACCCGGAGCAGGGAGCTCGCAGGGCCACACATCAGCCACTCACACTCACACCTAAGGACAATTTAGAGACACCAAATAACCCAGCCTGCAGGTCTTTGGACGGTGGGAGGAAGCCAGAGAACATGCAAACTCCACACAGAAAGGCCTGGACCAATAGGGTTCGCTAACCACTGTACTACTGCTCCATCTTACAAATAAAGATAATAGAAAACATGTTCAAATCCCACCAACTATGCAGCCGATTCCCTACCTACGACTACTTAAGCCTCCCCTTCTCGTTACATGGGGCCGTCCTTGTAGCAGCGGTTGCCACCTGCTGCGCGGCGGGCAGATGCCGCCCTGACCCCGGGCTGTATTGACGGACACGCAGCGTGACAGCTCTTTACGCGGAGGACAAAAGCATAACACACCCGCGACTCACCAACAGGTGCCTGTCGGCTAATCACCATGCACAGCTGAACTGCTGAACTGGCCCCCGGCTTCATATCCACTCGAAATGTAGGCTTACCGTAAAACTTTGAATAATAGCCGGGCTTTTATTTGCTAAAATCACTGAATCAGGTGCAGATTAATGATTGAAGGCTTCTTCAAACCAACAAGGACCAATCAGATCCAGCTCCTCAGAATCTATTCTTTCTTAGGTGCGTTTCTTCATGCAGTGCTGCGCAGCGCTGAGTCGGGCTGAACCATTAATTGCATTTGAGATATTATCGCACGAGATTTTGTAATCGCAAATCGCTGCGAAAGCAGTCTGCAGACAAAGCACCTCGCTTTCTTGTACAGCGGCCTTAAGCTTGACAGAAGCTCATGCTACATAAACTTTAGTGTCACGCAGGAGATGAAAGTAGCAGCCGCCCCCTGCGGGTAACCAGGTGGTGGGTGAAATCGTCGGGCCATCTGCCGCTTTGACGGACAGAAAAAATGCACAACAGAAACACACATGTAGTAAGGTCAGTGCATTTAGCGATCGCCGCCTGCGTCTTACACACAGCCACCAGTCAGCGCAGGAAACATCTGTGAAACAGCGTTTCAAACCGAACGCACAAGTCCTAAGAGATTTGAGCTGATAAGGACTCAGTAATTGGTGGTTGAACTGTGGGTTTTGTATCTTACTGTGGTGAACTGTGTTTTTCTTGTCTGTAGGCCGACCTGATGATATTATATCAGATTATTTAATGACTTGACTCAAATTATCTTTCTCATATCATAATTTGATATATCTTATGCTCAGAATAATAATTCTACCTAATTCATCATAACACAAGAAAGAACAGTGTAGTTCTATACAATATTGTGTACAGGGCTGAACGATTGTGGAAAATAATCTAATGGTGATTTTTTTTTTTAACCAATATTGCAATTACGATTTAATTTGCGATTTATTTTTAAGCTCTTTACCTTCTGTTCTATTCAAAACGGACAAGCAGTAACTCAGTGTATAATATGATATTAGATAGATTAAACTTACACTGTTCTTGTGGCTCAGGCCTGTGTTATGATGAATTAGGTAGAATTATTATTATGAGCAATAAGATATATCAAATTATAATAATATGAGAAAGACAATTTGAGTCAAGTCATGGCATTAAATAATAGGATATAATATCATCAGGTCGGCCTTTTCACCACAGGGTATTATACAGTAAGAGCTCAATACAAAACCCACAGTTCAACCACCAATTAATGAGTCCTGATCTCAGTTCAAATCTCCTGTAGTCCATCTTTCTGTATCCCCGTAAGCAAACTAAAAATACTCAGTTTGAGGTTCAATTTAAAAGTTGGCTAACTAAAATAGAACAGAGTGACGCCATTTCGAATAATACAGAAGGTAAAGAGCTTAAAAATTAATCACATATTAAATCGCAATGTTGGTTAAAAAATATAAATTTCCAATAGGGATGGGCGATATGGCCTAAAAAATTTATCACGATAATTTCAGGGATTTATTGCGATAACGATACAAATGACGATAAATTATTTTCTTTTGTAAAATTTCAGATTATGTTATGTTTAAGTTGTGTTCCAGTGACTGTGCTGAAAAACATCACACAACAACAATTACACAATAATAATTCAAATCAATTACAAGTTTAAAATGTAAACACAGATTCTTTATTTATTTATACTCTCATGGTGGAAAAATAGTGCAAAGCAAACAGCAAAAGTAACAATCACCAACCATGTCTTCAGTTGTGTTTCAAAATTACAACAGAGTACAACTGTACTCCCTGTCATAATTGTAAAAATAGTGCAAACGTGAACAGTGAATCGCGCGCGTGCACACAAAACTACGTCATCAATTAGACTTATCGTTATTATCGTGAGGAGACACATTTTTATCGTAGGAGAATTTTCAACGATATATCGCGAACGATAAGATATCGCCCATCCCTAATTTCCAATATCATTCAGCCCTAGCACTGACTCAACATGAGGCATGCTGGTTAGAAATTCTGTCCGACTTTCGCCGGCACTGCAAAAGGTCGGCATGTCACATGACATTAAAACCTCTTCTCCGGCTGCACAGAGTTGGAATCACACTATTGCCTTGTTCCAGTCTGACGCCTTGTTTTTGTCTCTCGACTTGTTCACAAACTATAAAACTGACAAGAGTCAACTGTCAGAAAGCATCAACACCAACAAATAAAACATCCTGTCCACTTCCTGTGAAAATCTTCTCAGGCTCCTCCATGCATGGTGTGTGTGCTGGGCTGCAGCTTCATGCCTCCATCTAGTGGACTGATAGTAGAAGTCCAGCAGCTGATGGCAGCTTCCTCTGCCTCACACTGCTGTCGTCATCAGGGCGCAGCCACTCCTAGGACTAATAACGCTGGAGTTTCCACGGCAACACCACGCACTGACTGGAATGGAAAACGTGGAGTGGATTTCAGTCTACTCCGGCCAATACAGAGACACACTGCTCCATCTACCATCAAGATTGAACTGTTTAATGCACAATCCATCACAAACAAATCTTGTCTCATACATGATCACATTCTGGATAAGTGTTTGGATTTGATGTGCCTTACAGAAACCTGGCACAAACCAGATGTTTTTTCTGTATTAAATGAGACCTGTCCTCCTGGCTACTGCTACCTACAGAAAGCCCGCAGCTCAGGTCGCGGTGGTGGTCTTGCTGTCATCCACCGAAGTGATCTGGGCTTGTCCCCTATAACCCTGCCTGAGCTGTCTTCTTTTGAATGCCTTGCATTTAAATGTAAGCCTCCCTCTCTACAACAATACTTCTTATCTACCGGCCAACCAAACCAAACTCATCTTCCATCCCTGAGATGTCCAACCTTCTTTCAACATTCTGTACAATGTCTGCCAATATTATAGTCCTTGGAGATATAAATATCCATGTCAACTCCTCCTCCTGCCGTTTTGCAGCAGAATTCCTCCAACTACTCGACTGTTTTAATCTGGCACAACTTGTCGATGTCCCCACACACACCAGGGGGCACACACTCGACCTGGTCATTACAAACTCTGCTCATCTCAGCAATCTTCTGGTGTATGATCTGGGTGTCTCCGACCACAAGGTCATTTCCATGAATATGTCTTCACCTACCCCCATCAAGCCCAAACGCCAAATCTGCTTCAGAAATCTAAAAAACATCAACCCACAGAGTATGGCATCTGACCTCCAGCATCTCCTTTCTGTAAACTGTTTACCAGCCATGGACCCAGTGGATTACTATAACGACACCCTCAGGAGTATCCTGGATCTCCATGCCCCAGTCAAAACCAGAACAGTCACTTTCTCCCAATCAGCCCCCTGGTACACCAGTGAGCTACGGAAAATGAAGGCATCTGGGCGTGCCATCGAGCTGGAGATACAAAGCAACCGGTCTCACTGTGCACAAGCAAGCTTTTCGGGAACACCAAAAGAACTACTCAAAGTCACTAACAGAGGCACGGTCACAGTTCTTCTCAAACATCATCAAAAACAGTCCCGAAACTCCAAGCAGCTGTTCTCCACCATAAATCATCTTCTCAAACCACAAACCCCCCCACTCACAGAAACTACAGAAGAACACTGTAATAATTTCCTGGCCATTTTCAAAGCAAAATAGACTCAGTCCGCCTCCTCCTTTACTGAATGCTCAACACCACCGCTCCAGCTTTCCAGTCACAGCGTAGTAGTCTCCCAGCCCCTACGCTGCTTTCCAGAAATCTCACAGCAAGAGGTCGAGAAGATCATCAAAAGGATGAAACCCACCACCTGTGCCCTCGACCCTTTCCTACAGCTCTGGTCAAAGCAAACACCCGGCCCCTAAGCCCTCTGATTACCACTGTAATAAACCACTCCTCCAGTCTGGTAAAGTCCCATCTGCCCTTAAAACTGCCATAATCAGACCACTTCTAAAAAACCCACCCTTGATCCAGATGCACTCTACAAACTACAGGCCCATTTCCAATCTCCCATTCCTCTCCAAAGTACTGGAAAAGTTGTTGCCACCATCTCCAGGACCATCTCAAACATAACAACCTGTTTGAAAAATTCCAATCTGGTTTCCGCTCTGCTCACAGCACAGAAACAGCCTTGGTTAGAGTCACAAATGACTCTACTGAATGGCAGCTGATGCTGGCTCACCTTCCCTCCTCATACTCCTCGATCTATCTGCTGCTTTCGACACTGTGGATCATGGCATTCTTCTAAACCGGCTACACCAAACCACTGGACTCACTGACACTGCTCTTAACTGGTTTACATCGCACTCGCTGACAGAACAGAGTACATTTCACTTGGTAGCGCAAGGTCCCGCAACACACAGTCACCTGCGGAGTCCCCAGGGGTCAGTTCTGGACCCATCCTCTTCATCATTTACATCCTCCCCTCGCCACGCCATCAGTCACCATGGAGTCTCATTTCACTGTTATGCTGATGACACACAACTGTACATGAAATCTGACCCACACCCCACTGCAGCTTCACCAACATCATCATCGCTCTTCAACACTCACCGCTTCGTCTGGAGGAGATAAAGGTGTGGATGAAACACAACTTCCTCCAGTTGAACAGTTCCAAAACCGAGGCAATTCTTGTTGGCACCTCACATCAAGTTCAGTCATCCTCCATAACCGTATAACTATCTCTGGTCAAGACATTCCCTCTCCACAACAGTCACCAATATCTTGGTGTAAAATTTGATCCACAACTCACCTTTGAAGCCCACATCAAAAATCTGTGCAAGATCTCTTTCTATCATCTAAGAAATATTGCAAAACTCCGCTCCACACTCACCTTAGCTGATGCTGAAAAAACTGGTCCACGCCTTTGTCTCCTCCAGACTGGATTACTGTAATGCACTTCTCATCGGGATCCCTAACAAGAGTCTGCAGAAACTGCAGTATGTTCAGAACAGTGCTGCAAGGATCCTGATGAGAGTGCGAAAATATGACCACATCACACCCATTCTTCGCGACACTTCACTGGCTTCCTGTTTCTGCAAGGATCGACTACAAGGTCTCACTTCTCACCCACCAGTGCATCTATGGAAATGCCCCCCTTATCTCAAAGAACTACTCACCCTCTCACTACAACACGATCCCTCCGCCACAAAAACTCAAACTGCCTCCTAGTTCCCAGAACTAAACTCAGCACCATGGGTGACCGTGCTCTTCTGCTCTGTCAGCTCCCTCGGATCGGAACGCCTCTCCTGACCATCTGAGGGCACCACAGACAATTGAGACTTTCAAAAAAGGACTAAAAACATTTCTTTTAGCAGAACTTATGAGTTTTAACCTTGCACAATAATGTCAATGCACTATTTATCTTTTTCTTTACACTGATGTTTTTACCTTGCTTTTATGATCTTAACTGTAGCACTTTGAGGTTTTTCTTAAATGTAAAGTGCATTACAAATAAAATGTATTATTATTATTAAATGTCTGACTGCATTCAGCTGCCACTGATATGAAACAGAAACTAGCAGCCAATCAGTGGAGGAGCAGCTGATCTTTTTCCAGGAGAAATGATGGAAAGGAGGATTTGAGTTGATGTGCAGATGAATGATTTGTGTTTCCTCTCCAGGTGAAAGTGGATGTGAGTTCAGCAGCATGAGTCAGTGTGAGGACAGAGAGGAGGGAGTCCCTCCCTCTAAAAGCACTCTGTGTGGGGAACATGACAGCCAGACCAAAGCTCAGAGGTGAGATGAGGATCTCTAACTGTCCAGGACTCAAATCACTCCACCATCATTATTCACTCTCAAAGCTCTGTGTGTGTTGTGTTGAAGCCCAGAGCAGCAGCAGGGACCAGACTCTGCTGGACCTGGACCTGGACCTGGACCTGAGCCCAGCTGTGTGTCCTTCAAGAGTGACCGGTCAAAGGACGGTTCCCTCATTGATTTTAAAGGACTACATGTGTCTGACAGACAGTGAGTATGTGTCAGTATTAAACAGTGTTGGCCAATCAGAGCTAAATGTTCATGTCTCCCTCCTCATGTTGCTCACTGCTGATGTTTGTCCTCATTAAATCCAGTCTGACCAGTTGTCCTTCTAATGTCCATGTTCTCCTAGAATGATGATGAAGGTCAGAGCCAGATTAGGATTAAAGGACAGGTCCACATGTTTTCCAGTCTGTCCCTAAACAACACTGACATGCCCATATGTCCACTGAAAGAGTTGTTGGTGGCTGGAATTGTTCCTCCTGTGCACACTGGCCCTGAAGAGATCTCTTCCTGATGGGGTTTCAATGGAAGTGATGGAGGACAGAGTCCACAGTCCTGGTTCTGTGTAAAAAAGACATTGGAAAGTTCAGCTGAGGATAATATGAGGCTTCAGCAGTCTGAGTTCCACAAATCAAGTTCAGCTCTTTTTAGTCTGAAACTTCCTCTTTGGATTTTGTCCTAAAATGCTTCACCTACCAAAGTCTGTAAATAGCAGTCAGGATATTTGTGCTGAGTCTAGTAATGCAAACGTTAGAATACAGGCCAACAGAGCTGCTGCTGATGGAGCCACAGTTAAGTTTGGTATCTGTCAGGAACAGTAAGATCTGCTCAGAGATCAGAACATTTAGTCCTGGTTTGGTCCAATATTTGCTGGAAATGAAGCGATGATACACAGACTGAAATCATTCAGCTTCAGCTTTTAGTGAACTTTGATCCTTTTCTTGTTGAGAGCTGCCAGTTTCTCCAGAAGCTTCTGTGGCTGAAGGCTAAAAATTACATTTCCATCCCTGGTGGTCTTCCTCTCTGTCTAACAGGATCTATGGGAGACCAGCCTCTGCTGGACCTGGACCTGAGCCCAGCTGTGTGTCCTGCAAGAGTGACCGGTCAAAGGGTCGCCTCACTGATTTTAAAGGAGGCCGACCGTCTGCTGCAGAGAGGTCAGCTGTTAATCATATTAAACTCTGACTGATTCATGTTTAACTGTTATTTATCCAGAGAAGTTTTATTAAACCTGTGTGTTTATTTTCAGCATCGTTCTTCTTCACATACATTTATATTCTCCCATCTGAAGCTGCCCAGTAGAAGCAGTCTTCTACCTCATTTATCATTCTTGCGTAGAAACGGGCGTATTTTTGTGCGTGAGATTATGCTTACACTGTTCTCAGCGCCTGATTTATGAAGCTGTGCGTACCTTTGAAATCCAGGTGTACGCACCACCTGGTGTTGATAAATGTGGCGGCTGAAAATGTGCGTAATTTGAATGAAACGCCCCCAATTACTCAAGCTTCAGGAGGCTGTACTCAGGACTTTATGGCAGGGACTGACGGAATACGGCAAGAAATCCATGGTTTGGAGCAGGAAGTCCACAAGTTAAAACTTCAGAAACAAAATATTATGTTGTTTTTGACAGATTTAAATAAAGATTAAATGTTTAGTTTCACTACTAGAGCCCCTCCCCGGCATAAATGTTCAAAAATATTGTGCATTTTAATATTACGAGGTTTTTCATTTGGATTTCATTTCATTCACAATTTAATACTTTTTTATTCGATGATTTAAACTGGACACATTTTTAACAAAATGTTCAATGCGCTTAAAACTGGACACGCGCGGTCAGATGAGCCATAAACAGTTCAGGTCCAGACCGAGAGCCAGTCAGGGGGACCACCGCGGTCAGTCAGCCCCAGAGGAGGACCTGCTCATCCCGGAGGAGCAGGGCACGGGCTGAGAGCCTCTCTCGCTGAGCGTTTACTTTGATGAACGGAGGACATACGGACAGATACGGGACAGTGTACCCCCAGCGTGCAAAGCAAGCCTTCATAATGTTTTGTGGCTTTGGGAAACAGCTCTGCGCTGTCCTGGGACTATTACGCACAGACACGGGTCTGGACGCGCACGGACTTGGATCTGACCATCCGCGGTGTAACTTTTCTTTTATGTTCAGAGTGAAACATTGTCCAAACACAATGATGAGCTGCACCACGTCTGTACCACCTGTTTGTGGAGCGCGTTCCCTGCAAACTAGAAGTTTTGTCTGTTCCTAGAATTATAAATTGGCTACTTGTGGAGCTCCAAGAGATTTAGCACTAAAACGCCCATCAAAGTCCCAAATAAGCTCCAAATGAAAGAATGTTGCTCTGATAAAAAGCTGCTCCATCACCTCCGAGACTGGGCTTTACGCACTGACCCAGGACTCAAACATGAACAGAGATCAGCATGCCAGAGTCTGGGGACGCGGGGCCTTTAGCGGGGTGTCGGTGCTCACAGTTGCTGTCATGATATAAAGTTTGTCTTATAATAAACGCAGGGCTTTGTGCGCGACATGTCTGTGCCCGCCTCACCTAAAGGCCGTGGGGGCTGAGTCCATGTCGGCAGCCAGTCTCAGTGCTTCAAGCCGCTGATGCTCTTCGTTGTTTTAACATTTTTTGCTTGTAGCCTTTTCATTTGAAGGTCCACATTTTATTAAAAGCAAACCCAAATAAAAGGCACCAAAAGCTACGATAAAATAGTCCAAATACAAATCAAAGCATGTTCTGACTGCTCAATAGGCTGTATAAAGTCCGTGCTGCTTAAATATAAACACCAACATTAATGTTTCAAACGTTGTTTCTGTTACAGCGGGTCATAATATATCATGTATTTTTGTTTGTCAGTGCGTTTTGTGCTGTTAGGAAATGATTTCTGAGCATTTCGGCTCCAACTCAGAACTGGCGTACATGTACACCACCTCCTGAGCTGGCGTAGGATTTGAGCGTGCCGTACGCCAACGTCCATATTGATAAATGTCAAAGTCACTGTGGTTTTGGGCGTACGCCAGGTGTACGCTGGAAATTTGGTGTACGCACTTTTGATAAATGAGGGCCAATGTGAGCTAACTCTTCATGATTCCTCCACAGAGTCCACCAGGAGAGCTCAGAGGTTCCCAGTGGTCAGTCTGCCCAGCAGCATCAAACACACCTGGACTCCATATTTATGGTCTGTACATGTACAACAACTACTTTTCCATCTATTCTGTTCACAATAATCTCCACGCTGCACTTTTTAGACCAGTGGATTGTCAGTCTGTCCAACATGGATCTGATGTTTGGTTCCATGATTTGACTTTGATTGTGTCCTTCATATAATATTCTGTTCCAGCTGCTGGAGGACAACATTGTCTCTTTTGTGAAGAAGGAGCTGAAGAAGATCCAGAAGGGTCTGAGTTCAGATTACCCAGAATGCTTAGAGAGTCAGAGGGAGGATGAGGAGGTGTTGGACGGTGATGAGGAAGAGCAGAGGAGGAGCAGCAGAGAGGCATTTCTGAAGATCACACTGCACTTCCTGAGGAGAATGAAGCAGGAGGAGCTGGCTGAGCGCCTGCAGAGCAGTAAGAGGATTCTCTAAAGATTTAAGCTGCTGGATAAACGGGACATTTACTGATGGCTCAGCAGATGGAGGGAAACATGTTTATATAAGGAAATGAAACTGTCACATGGACTTTATCAATCACTGATTCATCTGTTTTCTTGTGTCTTCATTCAGGAAGTCCTTCTGCAGTCTGTCAGCGTAAACTTAAATCTAAGCTGAAGAAGAAGTTCCAGTGTGTGTTTGAGGGGATTGCTAAAGCAGGAAACCCAACCCTTCTGAACCAGATCTACACAGAGCTCTACATCACAGAGGGAGGGACTGCAGAGGTCAATGATGAACATGAGGTCAGACAGATTGAAACAGCATCCAGGAAACCAGACAGACCAGAAACAACCATCAGACAAGAAGACATCTTTAAAGCCTCACCTGGAAGAGATGAACCAATCAGAACAGTGATGACAAAGGGAGTGGCTGGCATTGGGAAAACAGTCTTAACACAGAAGTTCACTCTGGACTGGGCTGAAGACAAAGCCAACCAGGACATACAGTTCACATTTCCATTCACTTTCAGAGAGCTGAATGTGCTGAAAGAGAAAAAGTACAGCTTGGTGGAACTTGTTCATCACTTCTTTACTGAAACCAAAGCAGCAGGAATCTGCAGCTTTGAAGAGTTCCAGGTTGTGTTCATCTTTGACGGTCTGGATGAGTGTCGACTTCCTCTGGACTTCCACAACAATGAGGTCCTGACTGATGTTACAGAGTCCACCTCAGTGGATGTGCTGCTGACAAACCTCATCAGGGGGAACCTGCTTCCCTCTGCTCACCTCTGGATAACCACACGACCTGCAGCAGCCAATCAGATCCCTCCTGGGTGCGTTGACATGGTGACAGAGGTCAGAGGGTTCACTGACCCACAGAAGGAGGAGTACTTCAGGAAGAGGTTCAGAGATGAGGAGCAGGCCACCAGAATCATCTCCCACATCAAGACCTCACGAAGCCTCCACATCATGTGCCACATCCCAGTCTTCTGCTGGATCACTGCTACAGTTCTGGAGGAGGTGTTGAAGACCAGAGAGGGAGGAGAGCTGCCCAAGACCCTGACTGAGATGTACATCCACTTCCTGGTGGTTCAGTCCAAACTGAAGAACGTCAAGTATGATGGAGGAGCTGAGACAGATCCACACTGGAGTCCAGAGAGCAGGAAGATGATTGAGTCTCTGGGAAAACTGGCTTTGAGCAGCTGCAGACAGGCAACCTGATCTTCTATGAATCAGACCTGACAGAGTGTGGCATCGATATCAGAGCAGCCTCAGTGTACTCAGGAGTGTTCACACAGATCTTTAAAGAGGAGAGAGGGCTGTACCAGGACAAGGTGTTCTGCTTCCGTCCATCTGAGCGTTCAGGAGTTTCTGGCTGCTCTTCATGTCCATCTGACCTTCATCAACTCTGGAGTCAATCTGCTGGCAGAAGAACAATCAACATCCTGGTGGTCTAAACTGTTTGGAGACAAATCAACACAGTTCTACCAGAGTGCTGTGGACAAGGCCTTACAGAGTCCAAATGGACACCTGGACTTGTTCCTCCACTTCCTCCTGGGACTTTCACTGCAGACCAATCAGAATCTCCTACGAGGCCCGGTGACACAGACAGGAAGTGGCTCAGAAACCAATCAGGTAACAGTCGAGTACATCAAGAAGAAGATCGAAGAGACTCCCTCTGCAGAGAAAAGCATCAATCTGTTCCACTGTCTGAATGAACTGAAGGATCGTTCTCTAGTGGATCAGATCCAACAGTCCCTGAGTTCAGGAAGTCTCTCCACAGATAAACTCTCTCCTGCTCAGTGGTCAGCTCTGGTCTTCATCTTACTGTCATCAGAAAAAGATCTGGACGTGTTTGACCTGAAGAAATACTCTGCTTCAGAGGAGGCTCTTCTGAGGCTGCTGCCAGTGGTCAAAGCCTCCACCAAAGCTCTGTAAGTGGGATTTATTCATCAGTCAATAGTCTATCTAAATATATCTAAATAAAGGTTTTATTGTTTCCTACCTGTTGTCTCTCCAGACTGAGTGGCTGTAACCTCTCAGAGAGAAGCTGTGAAGCTCTGTCCTCAGTTCTCAGCTCCCAGTCCTCTAGTCTGAGAGAGCTGGACCTGAGTAACAACAACCTGCAGGATTCAGGAGTGAAGCTGATGACTGCTGGACTGGAGAGTCCACACTGTAAACTGGTAACCCTGAGGTCAGATGAAGTTATAATTTGTCTTAAAATATTTATGAATTTCTCTAAATCTCAAGCTCAATTTAATTTAAACAGCCTCTCATATTTCACAATATAAAAGATTTTTTAAATTTCAAATGTATTTAGTTGTCATTCAGATTCACATATTGTACAGCATGAAACATGAATTCTGGATGAAATTAAAACATTAATATAATTTCATAATTATTTATTACTGAATAATTCATGATTAAATGTCAAATCTACAGCATGTTTAGAATCAAACAGCAATGATTTCAACACATGCTGAGAAGATGTTTTAAACACATTGGCCCTCATTTATCAAAAGTGCGTACACCAAATTTCCAGCGCATACCTGCCGCATCGCCCAAAACCACGGTGACTTTGATATTTATCAATATGGACGCTATGCATCGGCACGCTCAGATCCCACGCCAGCTCAGGAGGTGGTGTACATGTACGCAAGTTTTGAGTTAGAGCCGAAATGCTCAAAAATCATTTCCTAACAGCCCAAAATGCACTGACAAACTAAAATACATGATATATTATGACCCACTGTAACAGAAACAACGTTTGAAACATTAATTTTTGTGTTTATATTTGAGCAACACGGACTTTATACAGCCTATTGAGCAGTTAGAACATGCTTTGATTTGTATTTGGACTGTTTTATCGTAGCTTTTGGTGCCTTTTATTTGGGTTTGCTTTTAATAAAATGTGGACCTTCAAATGAAAAGTCAGACTCTGGCATGCTGATCTCTGTTCATCTGTGAGTCCTGGGTCAGTGAGTAAAACACAGTCCCGGAGGAGATGGAGCAGCTTTTTATCAGAGCAACATTCTTTCATTTGGAGCTTATTTGGGACTTTGATGGGCGTTTTAGTGCTAAATCTCTTGGAGCTCCACAAGTAGCCAATTTATAATTCTAGGAACAGACAAAACTTCTAGTTTGCAGGGAACGCGCTCCACAAACAGGTGGTACAGACGTGGTGCAGCTCATCATTGTGTTTGGACAATGTTTCACTCTGAACATAAAAGAAAAGTTACACCGCTGATGGTCAGATCCAAGTCCGCATGGCGCCCAGACCCGTGGTCCGCATGCGTAATAGTCCCAGGACAGCGCAGAGCTGTTTCCCAAAGCCACAAACATTATGAAGGCTTGCTTTGCACGCTGGGGTACACTGTCCCGTATTCTGTCCGTGATGTCCTCCGCTCATCAAAGTAAACGCCAGCGAGAGGCTCTTGGCCCGAGCCCTGCTCCTCCGGGATGAGCGCATCCTCCTCTGGCGCTGACAGCGCGACTGGTCCGCTTCCAGCGAGGTTGACAGCCAGCGTGGTCCCCTGACTCCAGCACTGGCTCTCGGGCTGGACCTGAACTGTTTATGGCTCATCTGACCGCCAGTGTCCAGTTTTAAGCTGCTTGAACATTTTGTTAAAAATGTGTCCAGTTTAAATCATCGAATAAAGAAGTATTAAATTGTTTCCAAATGAAAAACCTCGTAATATTAAAATGCACAATATTTTTGAACATTTATGCCGGGGAGGGGCTTTAGTAGTGAAACTAAACATTTAATTAGGGCCCAAGCACTAACGGTGCGAGGACCCTATTGAAATTGTAAGGATTATTTTTAGGGCCCGAGCACTAACGGTGCAAGGACCCTATTGAAACTGTTAGGATTATATTTCTTTTTTTCCTGCAAAGTAAGCTCAATTTTTGCGGCCGCAACATGCTCGAAAAGTCACCAAATTTGGCACGCATGTCAGGACTGGTGAGAAATTTCATATTCTGTGGGTTTCGCGGATGGGCGTGGCAAAATGACTCGCTAGCGCCACCTAGAAAATTGAAAAAATTAGCCCCTTCGTCCACGTTCGACCTACATGCACAAAATTTGGTGGGGACGTGTATCATATCAAGACGCACAAAAAAGCCTCAAGAACCCTAAACTCAACAGGAAGACCACCATTTTGATTTTGGCGGCCATTTTTGGACGATTTACACACTCTGTATTTTGACGAACTCCTCCTAGGGATTTAGTCGGATCGACTTCACATTTCTGCTGTGCCTTCTAAAGGCATTGACGATGAAAAGTTGTGCTATCTGCGAGTTTTCGTTGATGGGCGTGTCCGTGGCATGGCATCAAAAATCAACTCTTTGCCATGACGCAGGAAGTGGTTGTAACTTCAATGTACATGCTCACATCTGCACCAAACTTTACATGTAAGATAACTGCCCCGCCCTGAACACATGTACATGCCGACATTCACCCACAGTCATAGCACCACCTGCTGGCAACAGGAAGTGAGGTACAAAACCTTCATGCAACGTCCGAATTGCGTAGGAAGTGCACAGCCGCACCGGCAGAGCTCCAGATAATGTAACGCGGCTGCATCACACCCCGACGCGCTACATGTGCGAGGGCCCGCCCATCGCTGCTTGCAGCTTTAATCTTTATTTAAATCTGTCAAAACAACATAATATTTTGTTTCTGAAGTTGTGGATTTCCTGCTTCAAACCATGTATTTCTTGCCGTATTCCGTCAGTCCCTGCCGTGAAGTCCTGGGTGCAGCCTCCTGAAGCTTGAATAATTGGGGGCGTTTCATTCAAATTACGCACATTTTCAGTCGCTGCATTTGTCAACACCAGTGGTGCGTACACCTGGGATTTCAAAGGTACGCACAGCTTCATAAATCAGACGCTGAGAACAGTGTAAGCATAATCTCACGCACAAAAATACGCCCGTTTCTACATAATAATGATAGATGAGGGCCATTGTATCAGCAAAAGTCCAAATTCAGTATTTTAATATTTCGAATAAAATGTTATTTATCTTGTTGATTATTTCCTCTCCAGACTGAGTGGCTGTAACCTTTCAGAGAGAAGCTGTAAAGCACTGTCCTCAGTTCTCAGCTCCCAGTCCTCTAGTCTGAGAGAGCTGGACCTGAGTAACAACAACTTGCAGGATTCAGGAGTGAAACGGATGTCTGCTGGACTGGAGAGTCCACACTGTACACTGGAAACTCTGAGGTCAGATGCAGTTACACTTTGTCTTAAAATATTTATGGATTTCTCTAAATATCAAGCTCAATTTAATTTAAACAGCCTCTTATATTTCACAGTATAAGAAATCTTTTAAATTTCAGATGTATTTTGTTGTCATTCATATTCACATATTGTGCAGAATGAAACATGAACTCTGGATGAAATTAAAACATTAATATAATTTCATAATTATTTATTACTGAATAACTCATGATTAAATGTCAAATCTACAGCATGTTTAGAATCAAACAGCAATGATTTCAACACATACTGAGAAGATGTTTTATACACATTGTATCGGCAAAAGTCAAAATTCAGTATTTTAATATTTTGAATAAAATGTTATTTGTGTTGTTGATTATTTCCTCTCCAGACTTAGTGGCTGTAACCTCTCAGAGAGAAGCTGTAAAGCTCTGTCCTCAGTTCTCAGCTCCCAGTCCTCTAGTCTGAGAGAGCTGGACCTGAGTAACAACAACTTGCAGGATTCAGGAGTGAAACGGATCTCTGCTGGACTGGAGAGTCCACACTGTAAACTGGAAACTCTGAGGTCAGGATTCATTAACCCACCGAGTTGATGACCATCTAAAATCTGATTTACATTGGTGAATAATAATAATAATAATAATACATTTTATTTCTATAGCGCTTTTCAAGACACTCAAAGACACTTTACAGAAAAAAGAATTAAGTACATTAAAGAAGTAAAAACATGCAAAGCAAAAATATATGAGCGGTAAATAGAACATGTAATATGGGAACATAAAAGCAAAGGGGCATCCAAATAAATAAGCAATAGTAATTGTAATGAAGCATTATTTAAGATTAAAAGCAAGTCTAAAAAGGTGGGTTTTGATGAGTGTTTTAAAAGAGTCCATGTTGCTGCAATCTCGGATGTGTATGGGTAAGGAGTTCCAGAGGGAGGGGGCTGCCACGGTGAAAGCTCTGTCGCCCCAGGTACGGTAATTGGTCCGGATTAGAGGTGAGAGGAGTTTGGTGTCAGAGGAGCGCAGATTGCGGGTGGGATTGTGGTGGAGGAGCAGGTCAGTGAGGTAGGAGGGGGCCTTATTATGAAGGGCTTTATGAGTGAGGAGGAGGATTTTATACTGAATGCGTTGAGGAACAGGGAGCCAGTGAAGATTCTGGAGGACTGGGGTGATGTGGTCACGGGTGCGTGTGTGGGTGAGGAGGCGGGCAGCAGAGTTTTGAATATATTGAAGTTTTTTAGGGATTTGGCAGGTGAACCATAGAGGATGCTGTTGCAGTAGTCAATCCTGGATGTAATGAAGGCTGGATCAGGGTTTCCGCAGCAGAGAAAGTGAGTGATGGGCGGAGACGGGCAATGTTTTTAGGTGGAAGAAGGCAGTCCTGGTGACATGGTTAATGTGGTGTTCGGAGGTGAGATTGTTGTCAAAGATGACCTCGAGGTTGCGGATGTGTGGGATGGAGACAGGGTGGAGTTGTTGATGGAGAGGCTGAAGTAGTTTGTGTTTTTAGTGAGTGATTTGGGTCCCATGGATGATCATGTCAGATTTATTGTAGTTGAGTTGTAGGAAGTTGGTTTGCATCCAGGTTTGTAAGTCGATGAGGCAGGTGGTCAGAGTTTCAGAGTTAATTGTGGTGATGGATTTGGTGGAGATGTAGATCTGAATGTCATCAGCATAGCAGTGGAAGTGAAGACCATGTCTGCGCATGATATTACCAAGTGGGAGAATGTAAATGATGAAAAGGAGAGGACCAAGCACAGAACCTTGGGGACGCTTGTGACAGAGCAGCAGTAGAGGAGGTGCAGTTATTGATGTTGATGAACTGTTGTCTATTGGTGAGGTAAGAGCGAGCCAGGAGAGTGCAGTTCCAGTAATGTTGCAGTAGGTTTCCAGTCGGAGAGAAGAATGGAGTGGTTGATGGTGTCAGGCTGCAGTAAGGTCGAGCAGGATAAGGATGGTGAGGTGACCGGAGTCGGACGGAGAGGAGTAGATCGCTCGCTATTTTGAGGAGAGCTGCTTCCGTGCTGTGTAGTGATCGGAATCCTGGATTGAAATGGTTCAAGAGGTTGTGAGTAGAGAGATGGGATTGGATCTGAGCAGCGACAGCACGTTCCAGGATTTTAGAGAGGAGGGGGAGATTGGAGATGGGCCGGAAATTGGACATGATGTCGGGGTTGAGACCTGGTTTCTTGAGGATGGGGGTGACAGCTGCAACTTTGAGTGCTGAGGGGACTGATCCAGATGTGAGGGAGGAATTAATGATTTTGATAATGAGTGGGGTGATGGGTTGTAGGCAGGTCTTGATTAAGGATGATGGAATGGGGTCTAAGCAGCAGGTATTCATTTTTGTGGTAAATTGTGACAGTTCTGAGGGGGATAGAGGTAAGAAACAAGACATTGAATGAGCGTGTGGAGGGGTGGGGGGAGGTGGAGGGGTGGAGGGGACAGGGAGGTAGTGAAGCTGCTGTAGATGGAATCAATTTTGGACTGAAAGAAAGACAGGAAGGAGTTGCATTTGTCCACTGTGAAGGTTGTAGAAATGTTGTCGGGGGGTTGAGGAGTTTATTTATTGTAGAGAATAGTAGCTTAGGGTTGCTGGAGCTGGAATGTATGAGGTGTGAGTGAAAGATGGACCGGGCAGTGTTGAGAGCAATTTTGTATTGGTGAAGGTAATCTGTGTATGCGTGAAGGTGAACTGTTAGGCCGGTTTTATTGTAAAGTCTCTCCAGTTGACGCTTACGGGATTTCATTTTGTGAAGTTCGGGAGTGTACCAGGGAGCTGAGTGTGTGAAGGAGACAGTTTTGGTGATAATGGGAGCCAGATGGTCAAGACAGGAGGAGAGAGTGAGGTTGTAGTAGTCCACGAGGTCAGTGGGATCATCAGACAGTGGGGGGGGTGAGGTAGATATTGCGCTGGTGAGTGAAGCTGAGAGAGCCGATGGATTGATGAGTTTGAGGTTTCGGAAGGAGATTGTACGCTGCACTTTTGGGGAGGGAAAGGGGATAGTGATGTCCATTATGATCGCAAGATGGTCCGAGATGTGGAGGTTAACGCTTGAAATGTGATTTAATGTGAGACCAGTGGAGCAAACCAGATCGAGGATGTGACCATGGGAATGGGTGGGGAAGTTAATGTGCTGTGTGAATTTGAAGCAGTGTAGCAGTTCCATAAATTCAGTGGCGGATTTGCAGTTGATGTTGTCGATATGGAAATTGAAGTCTCCAAGGAGGAGGACAGTGGGTGATATGGCAGAGAGCTGGGTCAGGAAATGAGAGAAGTCAGAGAAAAAAGTGGGGTTTGGCTTGGGGGGGCGATAGATGATGGATGTGACAAGGGGAGTGGGGCCAGAGAGTTTGAAGGTCAAATGTTCAAAAGACAAAACAGCAGGGGTGGAGACGGTAGTTATCTTGATGTCCTGTCTGTAGATGGTGGCCACACCACCTCCCCGTCCCTCCGTGCGAGGATTGTCTGCATAGGTGAATCCTGTAGGTGTGATCTGGTTTAGTGAGAAATAGTCCAGGGGTTTATGCCAGGTTTCTGTGATGCAGAAGAAGTCGAAGCTTATTGTCGGTGATGAATTCGCTGAGGATGAGAGTTTTATTGCTTAGTGATCGAGCATTGAGCAGGGCCATTTTCAGCTGATGTTGTTTAGAAATTGGTTGGGAGGACCGGGGGAGGGAACGGAGGTTGAAGAGATTTACCTGTGAATTTTTGTGATGACAAGGTGTAGAAGTGCGTTTGGACCACATTGAGGGGATGCAGTTTGGCGACGAGAAGTGGTATAAAAATAGCCTAACAGAGCCGCTTATGTGTAGGAAGCGGCAGTGACACGTGAGGCCACAAGGGGGAGCTGGAGAGGGTAATTGAACCGGGAGCAGCCGTGGTGGGCGGAGAAGGAGACTTTAGGGAAGCGATGAGAGGAGAAAATAGTCATGCACGTGAGGCAGACTGTACGGCGTGTTGTATGTTGGCTGCTAAAAACGAGCTACCTAGTCTGTTGGGGTGCACTCCGTCGGTCCTATAAAAAGAGAAACGGTTCCAAAACAGATTAAAATGGTCAATAAAACCAAAGTTGTGGGCGTGGCAGGTGGACTGAAGCCAGGTGTTGACACTGAGGAGTCTGCTAAAGCGCTCTGAGTCATGGGACAGAGTTGGTAAGGGACCACTGATAAAAACCGATTTACCGCAACTTTTTAAAAGGCTAAAAAGTTCTATAAAATCATTTTTTGTCTGTTCAGATTCCCGACGAGCTGCGTCATTATGGCCAATATGGATAAGCACCCGGTTTATGGAGGATGGGAGTGACTGCAGCAGTACAGGTAGTTTGCTCAGTAGAGTCGGGACTGTGGCACCGGGAAAACAGCGTGTGGTGGCGTTGAAGAAATGGATGTTCCGGATAATGCTATCGCCCACTATCAAAGTGGTAGGGCTAAAAGAGGGCTAGGAGATGGAGAAGGCTGATGAGGGAGCTGGCGGTCCAGTGGGGCTCGGGTTTTACTGTGGACTCGCGGCGGGCGGGCGAAGTGGACCAGTTGCGCTCGGGCTAGAAAGACGGGACCGGCAAGGAGGTGTGCCAGAGCGCCGGAGCACGGCCTCCTTTAGAATCCTGCGCCGGGTGGAGGAGATTGAAGTGGAGGAGGAAGGCCGAGCAGAGGAGAGCGAGGTCGAGGAGGAAGGCCGCTGGGTTTGTTTACCGGAGAGATTCAGGGCCACCCGCTTGGAGTTGGGGCTCACAGCCGCCGGGCGGGAGGAGGCTGCAGGTTTAGCAGACGGTGTGGATGGGACGTGGGCCATGGGCAGAAGTATGCACAGGGGATCAGCCGGATTGTCCGGGTTGGAAACAGACAGTGGAGCATAGCGATTGGAGAGGTTCAAGCAGGGGAGGGAGTCGGACTTTTCCGGGCTTTTCTTACGGCCGCTGATCACCACTTCAGTCCATGTTGACCCTTGGTTAGGGGTTGAGCAGGAGGGCTGATGATCAGTGGACGGATCCCATAGGACTGTGTCTTGGGTGGATGAGCTCAGCTGTTTTTTAGAGTGTTCAGCTATCATGAAGCTGGAGATGAGTGGGAGACGGGCCGAGAAGCTGGTCAGCAGGGAGTCCTTCCTCTGCAGTTCATCAGAGAGCCGACGAATGTCCTCCTTAAGGTCAGAGATCTTTTTATTTGCCTTTTTCAGCAGATCGGTGTCCTGGCAGGTCACAGCAGGCATCGTAATGAAATGATGTCTTCGGTAGCTGATGAACAAAGATAGTAGAAGGCCAGTACAGGGCTAACAGAGGGAGGCAGTTTGGTAAAGGCGATCTAATTTTAATTAGGCTAACTGTCGCTACAAAGCGAAATGGGTAGAAACTTACACGCAGGGGCTCCAAACTGGAGCCCACTGTGCTGGTGTGGCTTTGATAGGAGGTCGAAGAAAGTAGGATATGAAACTTACCCCACGGGTCCAACAAGTGGACCCGCCGTGAGATGAGGCTCTGATTTTTTCGAGTTGGCAAGCACAGCACTCCACAATGATCCAGGCATCCAAAGTTTAAAATGAGTGGGATGGATTAAGAGTGTACTTTAAAACAAATCAGTAATAAAATTGTTGCTTAAAGCTATAGTGTGCGCTATGTTGAAATCACTTTGGGAGAGGAGTAGTCAGAGCACAACAAAACGCCGTGCTGCCATAAGTCGCCGTGCTGCCGTCAGTAGTCCAGAGAATAAACAGCTAACCTCTGTAGGATTGTTTCTACTAATATGATTTGTCAAGGACAATAATTAACAAGACAAATGTTATTTGTATTGTTAATTATTTCCTCTCCAGACTGAGTGGCTGTAACCTCTCAGAGAGAAGCTGTGAAGCTTTGTCCTCAGTTCTCAGCTCCCAGTCCTCTAGTCTGACAGAGCTGGACCTGAGTAACAACAACCTGCAGGATTCAGGAGTGAACCTGCTGTCTAATGGACTGGAGAGTCCACACTGTACACTGGAAACTCTGAGGTCAGGATTCATTAACCCACAGAGTTAATGACCATGTAAAATCTGATTTACATTGGTGAATAAACAGCTAACCTCTGTAGGATTGTTTCTACTGATATTAACTAAACTTTGACAGTAGTTTATAGATGGAGAAAATTGCCATGACTATTCTTTAAATAATTTTCTTTTGTTCATTCTGTGGTTTTTGAAGCATTAAATTCCACTCATGATCTTGATGTCTTCTACATTTGTATCTGACACAAAAAAACATCCCGCCTCTCAGAGGGTTTCTGTGTGTGTTGGTTTGTGTGTTTGCAGGCTGTCAGGCTGTCTGATCACAGAGGAAGGCTGTACTTCTCTGGCCTCAGCTCTGAGCTCCAACCCCTCCCATCTGAGAGAGCTGGACCTGAGCTACAATCATCCAGGAGACTCAGGAGTGAAGCTGCTGTCTGCTGGACTGGAGGATCCACACCGGAGACTGGACACTCTCAGGTATGAAGAGGCCTGCTGCAGCCACTGACCGTCTGATAGAGGAGGTGTTTTTGGTTAATGGTGGGCATGAGTGTTATATGAACAATCACACATGTAAGAGCCTTTTTCCTTTGCTCAGAACAGAAACACTGGTTGAACATAAAAAGGAGATCTTTGTATAGGAGGTCTCCAAGGAGAAAAACTCCAGCAACAAAAACTCCAGGGGTGGCGATGACGCAATGAATAAGACTATGCCTTTGGTGTGAGAGACCCGGTGGTTCAATCCCCCACTGTGACCAATCCACCATTGTGTCCCTGAGCAAGACAACCCCTAGTTGCTCCAGAGACGACCTCTGTATAGCATGGATAGCAATTGTATGTGGCTTTGGATAAAAGCGTCAGCTACAGGGGTTGGACAATGAAACTGAAACACCTGGTTTTAGACCACAATAATTTATTAGTATGGTGTAGGGCCTCCTTTTGCGGCCAATACAGCGTCAATTCGTCTTGGGAATGACATATACAAGTCTTGCACAGTGGTCAGAGGGATTGTAAGCCATTCTTCTTGCAGGATAGTGGCCAGGTCACGACGTGATGCTGGTGGAGGAAAATGTTTCCTGACTCGCTCCTCCAAAACACCCCAAAGTGACTCAGTAATCTTTAGATCTGGTGACTGTGCAGGCCATGCGAGATGTTCAACTTCACTTTCATGTTCATCAAACCAATCTTTCACCAGTTTTGCTGTGTGTATTGGTGCATTGTCATCCTGATACACGGCACCTCCTTCAGGATACAATGTTTGAACCATTGGATGCACATGGTCCTCCAGAATGGTTCGGTAGTCCTTGGCAGTGACACGCCCATCTAGCACAAGTATGGGGCCAAGGGAATGCCATGATATGGCAGCCCAAACCATCACTGATCCACCCCCATGCTTCACTCTGGGCATGCAACAGTCTGGGTGGTACGATTCTTTGGGGCTTCTCCACACCGTAACTCTTCTAGATGTGGGGAAAACAGTAAAGGCGGACTCATCAGAGAACAATACATGTTTCACATTGTCCACATCCCAAGATTTGCGCTCCTTGCACCATTGAAACCGACGTTTGGCATTGGCACGAGTGACCAAAGGTTTGGCTATAGCAGCCCGGGCCGTGTATATTGACCCTGCTGAGCTCCCGACGGACAGTTTTGGTGGAAACAGGAGAGTTGAGGTGCACATTTAATTCTGCCGTGATTTGGGCAGCCGTGGTTTTATGTTTTTTGGATACAATCCGGGTTAGCACCCCGAACATCCCTTTCAGACAGCTTCCTCTTGCGTCCACAGTTAATCCTGTTGGATGTGGTTCGTCCTTCTTGGTGGTATGCTGACATTACCCTGGATACCGTGGCTCTTGATACATCACAAAGACTTGCTGTCTTGGTCACAGATGCGCCAGCAAGACGTGCACCAACAATTTGTCCTCTTTTGAACTCTGGTATGTCACCCATAATGTTGTGTGCATTGCAATATTTTGAGCAAAACTGTGCTCTTACCCTGCTAATTGGACCTTCGCAGTCTGCTCTTATTGGTTCAATGTGCAATTAATGAAGATTGGCCACCAGGCTGGTCCAATTTAGCCATGAAACCTCCCACACTAAAATGAGAGGCGTTTCAGTTTCATTGTCCAACCCCTGTAAATGAATAAATGTAAATGTAAAAAAAATAATAAATGCCTGTTGGTGTTAATTGATGCAGTTTGGACAGATCGCTGCATGTTAAAGGAACTGTCTGTTAGTCTGAGAAATATCCTTTATTGCCCTCTTACCCAGGATTGAACCAGTTTCATCTCTGTACAGACATAGGTCCAGGACATGTTTAGCCTAGCTTAGCAGAGACAATGGAAGCAGGTGGAAACTGCTAGCCTAGCTCCATCAAAAGTGAAAAAATAAACCTTCCAATAACTCCAAAGCCGTTATATTTAGTTAAAACTCTGCTGAAACCTGACGACTACAGGACAGGACTTTGAGATGCTACATTCAAGTGTATTTCTCCAAATGCTGACTGAATGACTATTACTTTGTGTAGAACATTTGTAGAGAACATAGTCTTCACAGCAAACATGGGTTGGAAATATATGAAATGTGCAGAAACTAAGTGGCTCTTCTAGTTCTTGGGAACTTCAGGGACTTTAATATTAAAAGATTTACACACAGAAGAGTCATGACGACTTCTCTCAGATATTTGGTTATTTATTTACATTATTTACTATAGGCGACTATCTAAAAACAAAAATGTAAAGACAGAGAGGCTGAATAGAGAAAACGTTTTATGCCAGACGCGCTGACTGTCCAAAGAATCCAATATCCCATTGCTGCGTGTGATTGTTTATTGCAGGTAGACAGGTGATCACTTTCATACAGCATCCCATGAGATCCACAGTTTCACTTGTATACCAGCGTCTAACAGCAAAACAAGTCCATAAAATACAACAATCAGTGCAAACAGCGGTCAGCAAAATTAGGCCTTCCCCTATCACCCCCTCTCTCCCTCCTCCACCGGGAAGGGAAAATGGCTAATTGGGCCCAAGGTGGACATTTTCACTTAGGGGTGTCCACACTTTTGTTGCCAGCAGTTTAGACATTAATGGCTGTGTGATGTGTTATTTTGAGGGGACAGCATATTTACACTGTTATACAAGCTGTACACTCACTACTTTACATTGGAGCAAAGTGTCATTTCTTCAGTGTTTCACATGAACAGATAGAATCACATATTTACACAAATGTGAGGGGTGGACTCACTTTTGTGAGATACTGTATATATCTATATAAGTGACCTTAGAAACTGTTTTATTTTATTTTTTGTGTGTTGCCTTATTTACAGTAGCCTACTTTTAAGCTCTGTGTGTAGGCTAGCATTAATCAGAGCATTCACAATAAATACTTCAAATCAGTGGGGGAAGCGTAGAAACATCTCTCTCTCTCTCATGCTGCTACACTGAGTGGAAAAGGAATTGGCACCAACAGTTATTTTAAAAAGCAAGCAGGCTAAGACAACAAACCATGATGTGATAATTACTAGCTTTTTGGTCTCTGCTCCCTTTCAGCACTCTGGGCAGCGCTATGCCTTCACAAACCTCCTAACCAGCCAGTATTGTATATAGGCTATTGTTTCACTTTATTTTATTTTTTAGGCCTATGTTTTCCTTTTCAATACAGTATATATTTTACACTATATACTATATTGAATGGGCTATACAGTAGGCCAACATTTTATAAAGTCCTGTGTGGAGCCGGTCAGGAAAAAAACATCTGGGCATATTTGAATGTATGTTTAATTATCTATTTCCTGTAATTATCTGTTAAACTGTCCCCTGCGTTGCCAGCATTGATCTTTCCCTCTGCACCTGATTTTCCACATGATCCATGAGGATCTAGAAAGATAGAAATGAATGGTTTTAGTGCTATAGCAGCTGGAGGCTCTCCGCAGCGCCGTGCAATCGACTGTCAGTGATCACTCTCTTTGGCTGGATGAAGCCAGACACTCCGGCTTCATCCAGAATAAAACAAAACAACATACAGTTATTTATATACATAGCAATTTCAGAATAAAAGCTCAGATAATCTCTGAGATTCTAAAGTTATAGAAGAAGCCCCATATAGGCCGACTTTTGATGCACTGCATGCTGGCAAGTAGAGGCTTTTTGTCAAATATTCTGGCCTGCAATTACCCGACTGTAAGCTCCAGAATTTGGGCTGTGAAACTGTGAAGTCCTTAGGAATTGTGTGAAGGAACGGTGCTGTCCAGAATGCTGAAAGGGAGCAGAGATCAAATCATAGTTGGTTGTCTTAGCCTGCTTGCTTTTCAATATAACTGTCAGCAGGGTGCCAATTAAACAAAGACAACCGGGGGGGTCATACCACACAACAACTGTTGTAGTCAGAGTCAAAGCTCCTCCTGAAGTAGTACAGGGTCCAGGACTGGGGAGGCAGCGAGCCAAACCAGGACAAGTTGTGATTGTGATTACCTTTCTTTGGAAAGAAATTAATAGGCAGCTGTTTCCCTTCACTTTGCTTTCTAACTCTTTCCCTTCTATCTATCTATCCAGGATTTTCAAGGGCCCTCCCCCCATTGGGGCCCTGGGAAATCAGTCCCACTTTCCCCCCCACTTTGACGTTTATATTTGAAGGACACGGCTGCACTTTAAAACTCTTCTGACTAGCGTTCACTGTGTAACTGCATATTGTTATGTTGCATCATCTCCAAAACCAAAGAAATGCCTAATAATGAGCAGCAAAAAGATCTTTAGCTCCTCTCAGGAAGCACAGCACCGACTGAGAGAGGCGCAGCATAGATGTGGAAAAACTGAGACCTCTTAAAGGGGCATTAGGGAGTTTTCAGCGGCCGCTAGTGGTGCGGTTATAAGATTGCAACAAAACACACCAGCTTTCATACAGAAATCCTGCAATAAAGGCAGAAAAGCGGCATGCAGGCTGTGGCTTTTCTCCAGACATGTTCAGGCTCTGTTACTTAAACGTTCCCGGCTCAGAGGCAGAACAACACCGGCTCCGTACCTTTCATTCAGCGCAGCGAGCTGCATGTTGGCAACATACTCCTGAAAAAAAGGCAGAGTGACAGCAGCTATAGACAGACAGGGAGACAGCTTCACACAACATGCTGGAAACTCAGGGAAACTCCCACTGCAACGTTACAGTAATAGTTTGATCAGCTGCAGGTTGAACTAATCCACGCTCGTTACATGATCACGGTATTTACTGCATTTAGCCGACGTGCTACATCGTTAGCTCACCTGATGCTGTCAGCAGGGCCAGACTGGTAATCTGGCATACCGGGCAAATGCCCGGTGGGCCGACGCACCTTTGCGGCCGGTGTAACGTAAATTATTTACTTATAAATAACAGCAGATGCTTCAACATCAGTTGCAGTACAGGCAGTTGAAGGAGTAAAAGACCATTGGTGGCCACTGCCAGGCAAGAGAGGAGGCTTGCGTTAGCGAAACAGAGGGACAAAGTGACAGGGCCAAGTGAGAGAGCGAGGAGATGAAGCGGTAAGCATGGAGTAGCTCAATCTGTAGAAAGGGGAAGGGGTAGGGTCATTTACAGTTGGGATGCTGGGAACATGTAGCCACCACTTTTTGAAAGCAATTGTTAAAAAATGTTCTGAAAAATAGCTTGCACCAAGAAATGTTGATAACAAATACAAATGCTATGAAAAAGGTTTATTTGCACAATAGGAAAACCTGCAATGCAATAGAAGAAACCTCTGCACTGTTCAAAAAATAATAATAAGCTACTATATTTTATGATATTTTTATATGCCACCTGAATATTGTGCTTCCCTTTATAAAAATAAAGACATTTCCACCATAACTTGGTCCAGGAAATGTCTCCAGAATGCAGAAAATTAAGTGTTTAATGCTCAAACTCTTCTGGGTGAGGACCCCCAGACCCACCATTCAATATTTCAACTATAATTTTTTTTCTTTTAAATAGTAGGTCTATTAAAATATATTCTTGTCTTGTGGTCATGGACATCAATCTTGTGCAATGTCACCTATCAATGTTTCATCACACCCCTAATCTGACCCCTTAAAGGGAACGATGGTGTATTGGTGAGAGGAGTCTGACCGATTTTCGTGGGCCACCAAGACCGAAAATGCCAGGGCCGATTTTTTGTCCCAGTCCAGCCCTGGCTGTCAGTAATCATGTCAATAATAAAGTGAAGATACGAGGTAACTACAGTGTACAGTGCTGCTAAACTGAGCTGAACTGTTGACAATCAACATTTCTCCTTTACTGTCTGATTTGGAATAAGAACAAGTTCAGAAATTCATCCTGCACTGCAGCAGCTAACAAACGTACCTTTCTCAAGTCATACAGTGATGTAGTAATGTGAAATATATGTATGTAATGTTTGGCCTGTATGAAGTGGGATCAAACATATGTAATGTTAAATGAGGTCCAGAGGAACCTAGTAAGTGTCCACTGTTATCCTAAACTCTATAATTACACAGTAACAACGTTACACACATTCTTTCTCTGTATTTACAGAAACAACAAGACGTGGGCTGGATTAGAAAAGGATTTGATTCTATTGTTTTGATAAGAGTTCCGCCCTGAACTCATGTACATGCAGACATTCACCCACAGTCATAGCGCCACCCACTGGCAACAGGAAGTGAGTTACAAAACCTTCATGCAGCGTCCGAAACGCATAGAACATTCACAGCCGCACAGGCAGGTGTCCACAATAGGCAACGCGACCACTTCACACCCCGACGTGCTACAGGTGCGAGGGCCCGCCCATCGCTGCTTGCAGCTTTAATTAGGGCCCGAGCACGAACCGTGCGAGGACCCTATTGAAATTGTAAGGATTATTATTAGGGCCCGAGCACTAACGGTGCGAGGACCCTATTGAAACTGTTAGGATTATTTTTTTTCTTTCTTTCTTTCTTTTTTTTCTGCAAAGTAAGCCCCATTTTCGCGGTCACAACATGCTCGAAAACTCACCAAATTTCGTATTTTGTGGGTTTCGCGGACGGGCGTGGCAAAATGACTCGCTAGCGCCACCTAGAAAATTAGAAAAAATTAGCCCCTCGTCCACGTTCGACCTACATGGACGAAATTTGGTGGGGACGTGTATCATAACAAGACGCACAAAAAAGCCTCAAGAACCCATACACTAAAATCTACA
The DNA here is from genome assembly GCA_024633595.2 of Lepomis macrochirus. NCBI lineage: Eukaryota > Metazoa > Chordata > Actinopteri > Centrarchiformes > Centrarchidae > Lepomis > Lepomis macrochirus. The sequence goes on along the minus strand of JALXJV020000025.1, from coordinate 21,239,742 downwards.
GGAAGTCCGCCATTTTGAATTTGGCGGACATTTTGGGACGATTTGCACACTCCGTACTTTAACGAACTCCTCCTAGGGATTTAGTCGGATCGACTTCAAATTTCTGCTGTGCCTTCTCAAGACATTGATGATTAAAAGTTGTGCTATCTGCTCATTTTCGTTGATGGGCGTGTCCGTGGCGTGGCGTCAAAATCAATCCATCGCCATGACACAGGAAGTGGTTGTAACTTCACTGTAGATGCTCACATCTGCACCAAACTTTACAAGTAGGATAGGAGTCCCGCCCTGAACTCATGTACATGCCGACATTCACCCACAGTCATAGCGCCACCTGCTGGCAACAGGAAGTGAGGTACAAAACCTTCATGCAACGTCGGAATCGCGTAGAAAATTCACAGCCGCACCGGCAGACCTCCAGAATAGGCAACGCGGCCGCATAACACCCCGACGCGCTACAGGTGCGAGGGCCCGCCCATCGCTGCTTGCAGCTTTAATTCTTTCTTTCTTTCTTTTTTCTGCAAAGTAAGCTCACTTTTCGCGGCCGCAACATGCTCACCAAATTTGGCACACATGTCAGGACTGGTGAAAAATTTCGTATTTTGTGGGTTTCGCGAATGGACGTGGGAAAATGGCTCGTTAGCGCCACCTACAAAATTAGAAAAAATTAGCCCCTCGTCCACGTTCAACCTACAGGCACGAAATTTGGTGGGGACGTGTATCATATCAAGATGCACAAAAAAGCCTCAAGAACCCATACCCTAAAGTCTGCCATTTTGCATTTGGTGGCCATTTTGGGACGATTTACACAGTCCGTACTTTAACGAACTCCTCCTAGGGATTTAGTCAGATCGACTTCAAATTTCTGCTGTGCCTTCTAAAGGCATTGACGATGCAAAGTTGTGCTATCTGCGCGTTTTCGTCGATGGGCGTGTCCGTGGCGTCGATTATTCGCCATGAAACAGGAAGTTGGAGTAAGTCGGCTGCACATGCTCAGATCTGTACGAAATTTTGCACATTTGACAAGAGTCCCGCCCTGAACACATGTACATGCCGACATTCACCCCCAGTCATAGCGCCCCCTGCTGCCAACAGGAAGTCACCTTTAACGAAGCAGCCCCCGCCACACGTTTGATCTACACGCACGAAATTTTTTGGGGACATGTATCATGTCAAGAGGTACAAAAAAGCCTCCTGGAGCGATGCCCTAAAACCAACAGGAAGTCGGCCATATTGAATTTTGCCGCCATTATTGGATGATTTACACACTCCGTACTTTAAAAAAAACTGCAAAACACTGTTCCCGCTATAAGCTAACGATTACTCACGCAAAACGCTAGCAACACTAACTGATGTCATATCTTTGCGTTGGAATGGCCAATTGACACCAAACTCGGAGGACTTATGTGGGACGCCCCCCTGAGGGCCTGTGCAAAACTTGGTGCTGTTTAACGCAAAAAATTAGTTCTGGTATAACCACAAGTTGCATTGACGTGAAAGTTGTGCCAAATTGTTCAGCATGCGCCCCTGACTTCAGGCACCAAAGTGGACCCTAATATGCCCATAGGTGGCACTGTTATTGCAGATTAAACACGAAAAAAAAATAATAATCCCATTGACTTACATTCATTCGATTGACACCAATTTCGGGTCAAATCTTCCCCATGGGCCCCTGATGACACCTCACAAATTTGATGAAATTCGGCCAAAAGGTGGCGCTATAATGGAAGCTGGAATGCCATGAAAAAGCCCATTGAAATGAATGGGATTTCAAACCACGCCACAATTTGCATAGGTTAGGAATGGCCGATCAACACCAAACTTGGGGACCTTATGCAGCATGACTTTCGTAAGGTCTGGGTGAAATTTGGTGTCAATCGGCTAAAAGCTGACTCTATTAATAATTTTTGAAAAAACACTCCCATTCACGTACATGCATTTTATATCTCCGGTACCAAAGGTCCAATTGACACCAAATTTGTGTCAAATCTTCCCCATGGGCCCCTGATGATACCTGACATATTTGGTGATATTCGGCCAAAAGGTGGCGCTATACTAGAAGCTCAAAGCCCTTCAGAAAGCCCATTGAAATGAATGGGATTTCAAACCACGGCAAAATTTGCCTAGGTTAGGAATGGCTGATCAACACCAAACTTGGGGATCTTATGCGGCATGACTTCCAAAAGATCTGTGTGATATTTTGTGTCAATCGGCTAAAAGGTGACTCTATTATTAATTTAAGAAAAAACACTCCCATTCACTTACATGCATTTTATATCTCCGTAACCACAAGTCTGATTCATACCAAATTTGAGTCAAATGTTCCCACTGGGTCCCTGAAAAAAACTGAAAAATTTGGTGTAAATCGGCCTAAAGGTTGCGCTGTAATCGATGCTGAAATTTATCGCTACATCCCATTCATTCCAAAGGCATTTTCAAACTCGGGAGGTTTTGCAGCGGTTTGGCATGGCTGATTAAGATCAAACTCGGGGACCTTGTGCGGGACGACTCGCGCGCCCTCCGCGGGGCGAGGGGGCGACTTGCGCCGGGGGCTTGGACCCCGTTTACAACTGCTTGCAGTTCTAGTTTGGTTGTTGTTGTTGTTCTTTTTGTCCATTTGTTGACGCTGGTGTTGACCACAGGACAGCAACTCCCACCGAAAAGAAAAGGATATGGCTAAATGTAAATTCCAACTGCTGAAATTAGCCGAGCGGCTAGCGGGCTTTCCCTGTGCTCATAGCTTAATAACATTACGTTGTATAATTATACTGTTTCTTCCTCACGGCTGCTTTGAATCGCTGCCTCTCCCGACACAACAACACCGTTGAATTTCAGTCTGCATTCACATTTTGTTGAAACAGCAGCTGACATTTCCTTGGCGATAGCAACAAGCTGGCACATTCAGGCAGTTCAGAGGCCGTTTTACTTTGAAATGTGGAGGCACCATCACGTGGTCTCCGAAAGCAGCCGAATACCAGTCGATTTTCTTTGTGTGAAGAACTGAGATCCACAAATACAGGCGGGACTCACAAATGTCTGTTTGAAAGATTTTCACAAATGTGCTTCATTTATTTGTAAACTATTAAATATATTCACAGATATTTTTTGATTTGTGGAATTTGGTCATGTGTTGGTCATGTGTTTAATATTTGCAAAATATTTTTGTAAGTTTCCAAATCTTCATTTTGTGTTTTATATTTCCAGATGACACATTTCCACACAGATCGCTCATCTGTTCACACAAATAATATTGAAACATAAATAAGCCCATAAATGTCCATGTTTGATGCTGCTCTGACCCCCCTCCTCCTTTCAGGGTGGAGCCTGCTGGAGTCCGATGGTTGAGACCAGGTCTGAGGAAGTGTAAGTGTGTTTTTCATTTGATTCATGAAAACAAAGCAGCACACATTCAACCATCTTCAGACTGTGACATCACTCATTCAAAGTGCCAATCAATGAACAGATGATAGATCAATAACTGCAGCTGAATTCTCTCATCAGATTCCTGTCAACTCACAATCGACACAAACACAGTAAACAGAGAGATCAAACTGTCTGACAACAACAGGAAGGCGACACGTGTGGAGAAGGATCAGTTATATCTTGATCATCCAGACAGGTTTGACTTTTGGTGGACTCAGCTGCTGTGTAGAGATGGTCTGACTGGTCGCTGTTACTGGGAGGTCGAGTGGAGAGAAGACGTTCATATTTCAGCGAGTTACAGAGGAATCAGAAGGAAAGGAGACAGTGATGACTGTGTGTTTGGAATGAATGATCAGTCCTGGAGTCTGTGGTGCTCTGATGGTCGTTACTCTGTCTGTCACAATCGCAGATATACATCCATCTCCTCCTCCTCCTCCTCCTCCTCCTCCTCCTCCTCCTCCTCCTCCTCTGGTAGAGTAGCAGTGTATGTGGACTGTCCTGCTGGCTCTCTGTCCTTCTACAGAGTCTCCTCTGACACACTGATCCACCTCCACACCTTCAACACCACATTCACTGAACCTCTTTATCCTGGATTTGGGGTCTGGCCTGGTTCCTCAGTGACCCTGTGTTCTGTGTAGCAGGGAGAGTCTGCTCCTGGTAGAGAACAGATCAGATCCCAGAAATCTTTCAGCTTCTTGTAATAAATCCAAAGTGATTCAAAGTGATTGAACAGATTCCTCATTTCCATTGTAAACTTCTTCCACTTCCAGTCCTTTAAAGATGGAAGCTCTGATCATTAAATGGTGGAAATGCCGTTGACTTGTACCTTCTGTCATGTGTTGCTTTGAATTCTGGCTCTTGTTCCAATAAAAGCAGAATGTTACTGTGAGTGTGTTTGTTGTCTTTCTCAGCTCAGGACTGCTGACACCATTCAGCTGGGAGGAGCTTTTAAGGTGGTATTAGTGTGGTGAAGCCTGTTATATGGTTTTAAGGTGGTATTAGTATGTTGAAGACTGTTAAATGGTTTTAAGTTGGTATTAGTGTGTTGACGACAGTTATGTGGTTTTTAAGGTGGTATTAGTGTGATGAAGACAGTTATGTGGTTTTTAAGTTGGTATTAGTATGTTGTTATGTTATTATATGGTTTTAAGTTGGTATTAGTGTGGTGAAGACTGTTATATGGTTTTAAGGTGGTATTAGTGTGTTGAAGATTGTTATATGGTTTTAAGGTGGTATTAGTATGTTGAAGACTGTTATATGGTTTTAAGGTGGTATTAGTGTGGTTAAGACTGTTATATGGTTTTTAAGGTGGTATTAGTGTGTTGAAGACTTATATGGTTTTTAAGGTGGTATTAGTGTGTTGAAGACAGTTATATGGTTTTAAAGGTGGTATTAGTATGTTTAATGCCGGTTTCAGACCAAACGCGATTTTTCGCCTCTCAGTGCTTTCCTCGCGTGAGTACAATCGCTGCAAGTGTTCACACACAATGCGAGAAGGCGATTTTAACGCGATGAGGTGAATAAACACAACTCGCCATTACTACAACTGTATGAAACCAAAGTAAACATTTTGCGGTGATTAAATAGCAATAAACGGATTAAACTGATGCCGAAATAACCACAACATGATGCAGATTTGAATTCATGCTTTGTCAAGTCTGTCAGCAAGAGAGCAGGACAACAACTTATAAAATGTTTGTTTTCTGAATGGAGTTTGGATCGATCAGGCTGTGCTATGCTAACTTGGTCACAGTAAAGTACAATGACAGCTGTAATAAAGTTACAGACACATGTTTTCTGAACTCACCAGGTAGTTCAACCTCCTCGCTTTCTTTTCTCTGCTCCATGACTCTTGTCTGACACCCATCCACTGCAGATTTCCTGTGTAACAAACTCAAAAGCTCACATTAGTAAATGCTTTATATTTCATAAATGTATTTCAATGTACTAAGTAAATGTTCCATATATTTCATTGTATTGAGTAAATATGGGCTAACTTATATACATAAAGATTCCAACATTTCCCTCCTGTTTATCACATATTTTCTCAAATTCTCATTTCACTTAAGTCAGTCACTTCTGTTAAGATTTTCGACTGCAAGATCATTTTTATAAGCCCCAATATGCTTACACTCAGAGTTCAACGTTACAGGTTAGAGGAGACTCGTTCATAATCTCCTGGATAAGGGAACAAATCTGGTATTTGACATAATGGATCATTGTCTTCATTATCAGCCATCATCATTGAATTGATCCATTTCAGCTCAACAAGGTGTCCAGTTATCATTTTCATCTGCTACTAGAGTCTAACTCATGATGTATCTTTCAGATCATTTGTCATATACAATATATTAGCACTATAATCACTGCCTTTTAGCATCTCTACTGGTAAGGCTAGAAAATGGAAGCACTACAGAAATACTGGTCTTGTGTGGAATACACACCTGTATGCCGTGGCTATAGTAATTACTACCCTGGCAAAACTGCGCTTTTGATGTGGCCAAAGGTAGGACCTCCAATGAGAGCACCACCAATAAGTGCCGTGCCATACCTTCAAAGTCATCTCACTGCTCTTACTCCCTAATAAGGTCAGCAGCCTGTGGGTTTCTTCACTGACTTTTAGGCCTATCCAGGTTCTACACACCTGAATCCGTCCTATTATCAGACTTTGGCTTGCTTCCCTTGTTGGAGCTTGAGACAGCAGAAATGACCTTCTTACAGTGAGTCAGATGCTATTTTAATTGCAGTTTTTTCTAATTTCTTTCACATATAATCAAACAGACATGACTCATCATCTGTCTCCCAATGATTTTTAAACTGTGGTCGTCTATAACTCTATATGAAACTTTTTGGACGATCATATACTCTAGACGACCACAGTTTAAAAAGTTTCATATTGAGTTAATCCTGTTGTACTTGTTATGTTTATGTACATTTTGACTAGGTCCAGACATTGTGTCCACGGTCTTCCTGTCTCTTCCATGTGTCACATCCCGGCTCATTGAATGTGACAATAAGGGGGAGACAAAGCAGGTTAAAGTGCCAAAAAAGAATGTTTTATTAAATAAACTATAAACAACATAACTATGTACAACAGAGGAAATGATTATCAGTGGCATCAGTGGTGAATGGAGTGCATGGATGAGTGAAAATGTATGAACAAAGGTTGACGGAAACTCAGGAAACAAACCCAAATCAGGAGATGTGGAGCCTAGGAGAGAGAGAGAGAAACAATGAGACAAGGTGATATATGTAGCCTAGGCTGAGGCCTGCACAGGTGTCAGCCCATTACTGAACGAGCCCTCCCAAACTGCCAGCTACTGCAGGAAACAACAAATGAAGTTACAGCAGGCAGAAAGGGAGGGGTCGTAACACATGCATTTCTTTAATCTATTTTTTATAGTCCCATTCATGCTCTCTACCAATCCTGGTATGCACAGTGGTGTTTTAACTTAATGTGAAACATAACTCCTATTTTATCAATTAGTTGATTTACAAAATGTGTTCCATTATCACTATAAATTCTTTCTGGGATGCCATATCGTGGAATAATATCTTTACACAATGCTTTTGCTACCGTCAGTGCATCTGGATGCTGAGTTGGGAAAAGTTCTATCCACTTGGAAAAGGTATCTATTATCACTAGACAGTATTTTTTCCCTTCACTCTTATTTAGTTCTATGAAATTCATGTGTATTGCTTGAAACGGATACTGAGGCTCAGGGAACCGGCCCCTTCTTGGTCTTAGGTTCCCTTGTGAGTTATGTGTAGCGCAAATCAAACATGCTCTACAAAAATTCTTCGAAAAGGCATTAAATCCATATGTAGTATAATGTTGTTGCACCTGAGCCACCATCCCTCCTGTTGAGACATGAGTAACTCCATGGCTCAATATGGCTGCCCATTTAAATAGATTCTTAGGTAATATTTGTTTGTTGTCTGGTCATACATACAGATCATCTTTCAACTGTGCACCATTACGTAACCAAACATCTTTTTCAAACTGGGGACTTTGTTGTTGCATTTCTTTAAGGGTTGACTGATGTCTGTGTGTTCTGTCATTAGAAGAACATCTTGTTTCCCTGTAGCTGCTGCTTTAGCTATTTTATCCATAAAAGCATTTCCAAGAGACACCTCATCTGTCCCTGATGTGTGTGCTGCACATTTACATATAGCTATTGTCTCAGGGATCTGCACAGCATTAAGCAGTTCACTGAGAAGTTTGGCATGAGTTACTGGTTTTCCTGTGGATGTTATCATACCTCGATTTTTCCAATATTGGGCAAAGACATGCACCGTGGCATATGCATATTGGCTGTCTGTATATATAGTTACCTTCTCTCCTTGCATTAATTTACATGCTCAGTAAGCGCAACCAACTCAGCTGCTTGTGCTGAGTAGTTAGAAGGTAGTTGATTTGCTTTCAGTACTGTGGTTTTCGTGACCACAGCATATTCTGTTAATACTTTTCGCGATTTTTCGCCTCTCAGTGCTTTCCTCGCGTGAGTACAATCGCTGCAAGTGTTCACACACAATGCGAGAAGGCGATTTTAACGCGATGAGGTGAATAAACACAACTCGCCATTACTACAACTGTATGAAACCAAAGTAAAACATTTTGCGTGATTAAATAGCAATAAACGGATTAAACTGATGCCGAAATAACCACAACATGATGCAGATTTGAATTCATGCTTTGTCAAGTCTGTCAGCAAGAGAGCAGGACAACAACTTATAAAATGTTTGTTTTCTGAATGGAGTTTGGATCGATCAGGCTGTGCTATGCTAACTTGGTCACAGTAAAGTACAATGACAGCTGTAATAAAGTTACAGACACATGTTTTCTGAACTCACCAGGTAGTTCAACCTCCTCAGCTTTTCTCTGCTCCATGACTCTTGTCTGACACCCATCCACTGCAGATTTCCTGTGTAACAAACTCAAAAGCTCACATTAGTAAATGCTTTATATTTCATAAATGTATTTCAATGTACTAAGTAAATGTTCCATATATTTCATTGTATTGAGTAAATATGGGCTAACTTATATACATAAAGATTCCAACATTTCCCTCCTGTTTATCACATATTTTCTCAAATTCTCATTTCACTTAAGTCAGTCACTTCTGTTAAGATTTTCGACTGCAAGATCATTTTTATAAGCCCCAATATGCTTACACTCAGAGTTCAACGTTACAGGTTAGAGGAGACTCGTTCATAATCTCCTGGATAAGGGAACAAATCTGGTATTTGACATAATGGATCATTGTCTTCATTATCAGCGCCATCATCATTGAATTGATCCATTTCGCTCAACAAGGTGTCCAGTTATCATTTTCATCTGCTACTAGAGTCGACCATGATGTATCTTTCAGATCATTTGTCATATACAATATATTAGCACTATAATCACTGCCTTTAGCATCTCTACTGGTAAGGCTAGAAAATGGAAGCACTACAGAAATACTGGTCTTGTGTGGAATACACACCTGTATGCCGTGGCTATAGTAATTACTACCCTGGCAAAACTGCGCTTTTGATGTGGCCAAAGGTAGGACCTCCAATGAGAGCACCACCAATAAGTGCCGTGCCATACCTTCAAAGTCATCTCACTGCTCTTACTCCCTAATAAGGTCAGCAGCCTGTGGGTTTCTTCACTGACTTTTAGGCCTATCCAGGTTCTACACACCTGAATCCGTCCTATTATCAGACTTTGGCTTGCTTCCCTTGTTGGAGCTTGAGACAGCAGAAATGACCTTCTTACAGTGAGTCAGATGCTATTTTAATTGCAGTTTTTCTAATTTCTTTCACATATAATCAAACAGACATGACTCATCATCTGTCTCCCAATGATTTTTAAACTGTGGTCGTCTATAACTCTATATGAAACTTTTTGGACGATCATATACTCTAGACGACCACAGTTTAAAAAGTTTCATATTGAGTTAATCCTGTTGTACTTGTTATGTTTATGTACATTTTGACTAGGTCCAGACATTGTGTCCACGGTCTTCCTGTCTCTTCCATGTGTCACATCCCGGCTCATTGAATGTGACAATAAGGGGGAGACAAAGCAGGTTAAAGTGCCAAAAAAGAATGTTTTATTAAATAAACTATAAACAACATAACTATGTACAACAGAGGAAATGATTATCAGTGGCATCAGTGGTGAATGGAGTGCATGGATGAGTGAAAATGTATGAACAAAGGTTGACGGAAACTCAGGAAACAAACCCAAATCAGGAGATGTGGAGCCTAGGAGAGAGAGAGAGAAACAATGAGACAAGGTGATATATGTAGCCTAGGCTGAGGCCTGCACAGGTGTCAGCCCATTACTGAACGAGCCCTCCCAAACTGCCAGCTACTGCAGGAAACAACAAATGAAGTTACAGCAGGCAGAAAGGGAGGGGTCGTAACACATGCATTTCTTTAATCTATTTTTTATAGTCCCATTCATGCTCTCTACCAATCCTGGTATGCACAGTGGTGTTTTAACTTAATGTGAAACATAACTCCTATTTTATCAATTAGTTGATTTACAAAATGTGTTCCATTATCACTATAAATTCTTTCTGGGATGCCATATCGTGGAATAATATCTTTACACAATGCTTTTGCTACCGTCAGTGCATCTGGATGCTGAGTTGGGAAAAGTTCTATCCACTTGGAAAAGGTATCTATTATCACTAGACAGTATTTTTTCCCTTCACTCTTATTTAGTTCTATGAAATTCATGTGTATTGCTTGAAACGGATACTGAGGCTCAGGGAACCGGCCCCTTCTTGGTCTTAGGTTCCCTTGTGAGTTATGTGTAGCGCAAATCAAACATGCTCTACAAAAATTCTTCGAAAAGGCATTAAATCCATATGTAGTATAATGTTGTTGCACCTGAGCCACCATCCCTCCTGTTGAGACATGAGTAACTCCATGGCTCAATATGGCTGCCCATTTAAATAGATTCTTAGGTAATATTTGTTTGTTGTCTGGTCATACATACAGATCATCTTTCAACTGTGCACCATTACGTAACCAAACATCTTTTTCAAACTGGGGACTTTGTTGTTGCATTTCTTTAAGGGTTGACTGATGTCTGTGTGTTCTGTCATTAGAAGAACATCTTGTTTCCCTGTAGCTGCTGCTTTAGCTATTTTATCCGCAAAAGCATTTCCAAGAGACACCTCATCTGTCCCTGATGTGTGTGCTGCACATTTACATATAGCTATTGTCTCAGGGATCTGCACAGCATTAAGCAGTTCACTGAGAAGTTTGGCATGAGTTACTGGTTTTCCTGTGGATGTTATCATACCTCGATTTTTCCAATATTGGGCAAAGACATGCACCGTGGCATATGCATATTGGCTGTCTGTATATATAGTTACCTTCTCTCCTTGCATTAATTTACATGCTCAGTAAGCGCAACCAACTCAGCTGCTTGTGCTGAGTAGTTAGAAGGTAGTTGATTTGCTTTCAGTACTGTGGTTTTCGTGACCACAGCATATTCTGTTAATACTTTTCCTTGCTCATTTTTTCTAGACGAGCCATCTACAAAAATAACTTCCCCTTCACAGAGGGGTTGATCTTTGAGGTCAGATCTACTTTTAGCTGTTTCTTCAGCCAGCTTTTGACAATCATGCTTCTTTCCGTCATCTGCTGTCGGTAGAAGTGTTGCTGGGTTTAGCGTAGTACATCTTTCTATAGTTATATGCGGTTGTGATAGCAACACTGACATGCAAGACAAATGTCGAGCAGTTGATAAAAATGTCATGTTCGTTTGGAGAAGTAAAGCTGAGACCGCATGTGGAACCTTTAAGGTCAAGGGGTGAAAGAGTACAATTGCAGCGCTTACTTCTACAGCCATTGAGGCAGCTATTACAGCACGCACACAATGTGGCAAAGCACATGCCACACTGTCTAGTTTGGAGGAGAAGTATGCAATAGGTCTCATTTTGTCTCCATATTGTTGAGTTAAAACTGACGTCATAAAGTATCCCTTACAATCTACCATATGAATAAAGGGTTTACTATAATCAGGTAGCGCAAGAGCTGCGCTAGAAACCAAAACTTGTTTTATTTAACAGAAAGCCTCTTCGGCTTCCTCTGTCCATTTTAATGGTGAATTTATTTTAAGATCTTCATCATACATCAGTTTATTCAAAGGTGATGTTATTTCGGCATAATTTGGCACCCAAGTCCTACAGTAATTAGTTAAGCCTAGAAAAGACATCATTTACATTTACATTTACATTTACTCATTTGGCAGACGCTTTTATCCAAAGTGACTTACATTTGAGGAATATAACTTACAAGTATCAACAGAGCATCAAATACAGATCTAGAACTGACAATACATACTAGTAAGAGCAGCAATATATCCTAGTAAGAGCTCATAGTACATATCACATCAATGGGTAAATACCTAGGGAAGGAAGTAGGAGCAAAACAAGCAGAACAAAAAGTGCAGTCAATACAAGATAATTGTAGGGATAGAAGAAGAAGAGCACAGGAAGTGCATTAGTGACTTGAATTTGATTCAAGAGGCCTCGGGAAGCCAGTGGAGGTCACGGAGTAATGGAGTGACATGAGTCCTTTTGGGCTGATCAAAAACCAGACGCGGTGCTGCGTTCTGAACCATTTGTAAGGGTTTTACGGCACAAGCTGGAAGACCTGCTAGGAGGGCGTTGCAATAGTCGAGGCAAGAGATAACCATGGCCTGTACCAGAAGCAGAAAACAAAGCACACGCATTCATCCATCCATCCATCCATCCATCCATTTTATTTCTATAGCACATTTTACAAACACAAAGTTACCAAAGTGCTGCACAGAAGACTCAAACATACAACATTAATATAAAAAAAAAATTGTAAAAACAAAATAAGAGCATCAGGTTTAAAAATAAAAAATAAAATCAAAATACAGTAAAACAATAAAAGACATCAGAGGACCACACAACTCACACGGAGTTAAAAGCCAAAGAATAAAAATGTGTCTTTAGACGAGACTTAAAACACTCAACTGTAGGGGCTGCTCGGACATGGAGGGGCAGAGCGTTCCAGAGTTTAGGTCCAACCACAGAAAAGGCCCTGTCCCCCCGAGTTTTAAGTCTTGTCTTGGGGACCACCAGCTGGAGCTGGCCCTCTGACCTCAGTGATCGAGTTGGCGTATACATTTGGATGAGGTCTGAGATATATGTTGGGGCCAGTCCATTCACAGCTTTAAAAACAAACAATAAAATCTTAAAATCAATCCTAAAACAAACAGGGAGCCAGTGCAATGAGGCAAGAATTGGCGTTATATGAGCGCGCCTTTTGGTTCCAGTTTAAAGACGTGCTGCAGAATTTTGGACTAACTGTAAGCGTGAAAGTGCTTTGTGATTTATACCGATATAAAGTGCATTACAGTGTCTAAACGAGAAGAAATAAAAGCATGTGTAGCTTGTTCAAAACTGTTAAAAGACAAAAACGGTTTAACTTTGGCTAAAAGACGAAGATGATAAAAACTAGATTTCACAACTGCATTTATCTGTTTGTCAAGTTTAAAATCACTGTCTATTTTGACCCCAAGGTTAGTTACAACAGGATGCACAAAGTCATTGAGGGGACCCAAGTCTATCATAGAGTTAGTGGGGCCAAACTGCATGATCTCTGTTTTACTCTCATTTAGTTTTAAAAATTTTTTTGAGCTAACCACGCTTTGACGTCATTTAAACAGTCAAGTAGGAGTGTCAGGGGGCTGCCTTCCTGCTTTCTGATTGGCATATAAATTTGACAATCATCAGCATAAAGATGATAGGAGATGCCATGCTTTTTAAAAACTATTCCAAGTGGAAGGAGGTACAGTGCAAAAAGAATAGGACCAAGAATTGATCCCTGGGGGACTCCACAGTTAAGAGGCGCAGTTGATGAGATAGAGACCCCCATTTTAACAAGGAAGCATCTCCCTGAAAGATATGACTGGAACCATTTTAAGGCAGTCCCCCTGACTCCCACACAGTTTTCCAAGCGAGATAAAAGAATTGTGTGGTCAACTGTGTCGAAAGCAGCAGTGAGATCTAAAAGCACTAAAATGGCTGAATCACCAGAATCTGTCATTAAAAACAGGTCATTAAAAACCTTTAAAAGTGCAGACTCAGTGCTATGAAATGATTTAAAACCTGACTGAAAAATATCTAAAGTGCCATGTGCCTCCAGAAAAGACTGTAGCTGCATAAATACACATTTTTCCAAAATTTTCGATAAAAAAGGAAGCTTTGAAATAGGGCGATAATTTGAAACATTTGTGGAGTCAAGTACAGCTTTCTTAATCAATGGCTTAGTCACTGCTTTTTTACAAAATGTAGGCACAACCCCAGAAGACAGGCTACTATTTATAATTTCCTCAACATGAGAGCCAATCGTTTCCCATACATCCTTAAAGAGGTGTGGAGGGACAGGGTCCATGGGAGATGTGGAGGGTTTAATTTGACTGATGATCTTTGTAAGAGATGGCAGTGAAACTGGCTCAAACTGACAAAGAATAGCTGAGCAGTGCATGTTTAAGGAGAAGTTTAAAAAGGGGGGCAATATATTGGCTCTGATATTTGAAACTTTACTGTTAAAAAAGTCCAAAAATTTCCCACAAGTATCAGGTGAAAATTCAATAGAGGTGGATTGTGGAGGGTTCAACACAGACCCAATGGTTTTAAAAAGAACACGTGGATTGTTGGCATTTTGAGAAACTATTTCTGAAAAATATTGTGTTTGTTTAGCTTTAACAATTTTTTGATAGTTTCTCCGGCTGTCCTGTAAAATGTGTTGCATTAACAACACTCAATCCACATATTTAAACTGTAAAATAGGTGTCCCTCAAGGATCTATACTGGGCCCTCGACCTATAAACGACCTGCCCACTGTTTGTCCATCTGTACATTTACAAATGTATGCAGATGACACAGTCCTCTACGTACATGATAAAAATAAACAACAAGCTGCACACCAACTGACTGAGGCCATGAGTAATGTATCCATATGGCTAATTAATTCATGCTTACATTTGAACATAAGTAAAACAGTGTGTATGTACTTTAATTCAATTCAATTCAATTCAATTTTATTTATATAGCGCCAAATCACAACAAACAACTGTTACTTATGACCCTGAGGTACTTGTCAACCAAGAGAAGTACCTGACTGTAAATATTTGGGAATCATCCTAGACTCACATTTATCTTTTAAAAAGCATACAAAAAAGGTTGCCAATATTGTTAAATTTAACCTGGCAAATTTTAAACATATAAGATCTTATCTATCAATGAAGGCCGCAAAGCTCTTTCTGTATGCTATGATCTTCTCACATTTTTCTTACTGTTTAACTAGCTGGTCGCAAGCAAACAAAACAACACTGCAACCTTTGGAGTCACTTTATAAACAGGCATTATAAAGGCATTGGACCGTAAGGGAAATAGCTATCATCATTGTCACATAATCAAAAAACACAATATGTTTAGCTTTGAAAATTTCAGACACTTTGCTGACGCCTGTCTTGTTTTTAAGGTACTCCATGGGCTTGCTCCACCACCACTGTGCCAGTTTATAAAACAGAAAGATAAGGCCAGTAGAGTAACCAGAGCAACCACCAGAGGGGACTGCATAGTTCAATATAGACAAAGTAGGATTGGAAATGCAGCCTTCTCTATCAGAGCCACAATTTTCTGGAATAGTTTGCCCAATGAGTTAAGGAAGTGTAATAGTCTCTCCTCTTTAAAAAAAAAACAACTTAAGTCTTGGATTGGGGACCATTACACTTGTAACCATACATCCAATACTTAGGTTCATAATATATATGTACAGTGGGTACGGAAAGTATTCAGACCCCTTAAAATTTTTCTATCTTTGTTTCATTGCAGCCATTTTCCAAAAATCAAAAAAGTTCATTTTATTTCTCAGTAATGTACACTCAGCATCCCATCTTGACAGAAAAAAACAGAAATGTAGAAATTTTTGCAAATTTATTAGAAAAGAAAAACTGAAATATCACATGGTCATAAGTATTCAGACTTTGCTGTGACACTCATATTTAACTCAGGTGCTGTCTATTTCTTCTGATCATCTTTGAGATGGTTCTACACCTTCATTTGAGTCCAGCTTTGTTTGATTATACTGATTGGACTTGATTAGGAAAGCCACACACCTGTCTATATATGACCTTACAGCTCACAGTGCATGTCAGAGCAAATGAGAATCATGAGGTCAAAGGATCTGCCTGAAGAGCTCAGAGACAGAATTGTGGCAAGGCACAGATTTCTGCTGCACTTAAGGTTCCTAAGAGCACAGTGGCCTCCATAATCCTTAAATGGAAGACGTTTGGGACGACCAGAACCCTTCCTTGAGCTGGCCGTTTGGCCAAACTGAGCTATCGGGGGAGAACAGCCTTGGTGAGAGAGGTAAAGAAGAACCCAAAGATCACTGTGGCTGAGCTCCAGAGATGCAGTCGGGAGATGGGAGAAAGTTGTAGTAAAATAACGAAGGAGTGGCTTCACAATAACTCCATGGCTGTTCTTGAATGGCCCAGCCAGAGCCCTGACTTAAACCCAATTGAGCATCTCTGGAGAGACCTGAAAATGGCTGTCCACCAACGTTTACCATCCAACCTGACAGAACTGGAGAGGATCTGCAAGGAGGAATGGCAGAGGATACCGAAATCCAGATGTGAAAAACTTGTTGCATCTTTCCCAAAACGACTCATGGCTGTATTAGATCAAAAGGGTGCTTCTACTAAATACTGAGCAAAGCGTCTGAATACTTATGACCATGTGATATTTCAGTTTTTCTTTTTTAATAAATTTGCAAAAATTTCTACATTTCTGTTTTTTTTCTGTCAAGATGGGGTGCTGAGTGTACATTACTGAGAAATAAAATGAACTTTTTTGATTTTTGGAAAATGGCTGCAATGAAACAAAGAGTGAAAAATTTAAAGGGGTCTGAATACTTTCCGTACCCACTGTATGTGTATATGTAGGTGTGTATGTGTATGTATGTATATGTATGTGTATATGTATGTATGTATGTATGTGTATGTATGTATATGTATATATAGCCTATGTATGCTTTTTTTTATTTTTATTATTTCTTTTTTCTCTTCTCTCTCTTTATGCTTATATTGTTTCTGAAATTTACTGCTGTATTTATCATAGTGCTACTGTATTTATTAACTGTAGAGTGTACTTTTATTGACTTTTGTATTTTAGGAAGCCTGCTAAGACCTGGCTAGGGACAACAGATGGAAACTAGCACGCGTAGCTAACTCTGGCTTGTTTACAGCATGTAATTTGTTGTTTATTAATGAGCATTGTCCCTATCAAATAAAGAACAAACGAAACGAAATCTGGGTGGCATACTGAGTGAGTTAGGGCCTGATTTTCCTTATGTTGTATAAACCAAAGCGGCATGACTTAGAGGCAGCAGTGACATGGTCTGAAAATGACAGTTGATCATCAATCAAGACACCCAAGTTTCTCACCACCTTGGTTTGAGTGATGGTTGAGGAGTCAATTTGTAGTTTGATGTTATGGTAAATGGATTGCTTGGCTGGAATGACCAAGAGTTCAGTCTTGAGAGGTTTAGTTGAAGGTGGCAGGCCTTCATCCATGTAGATATGTCAGAGAGACAGTCTGTAATCCGCGCCGAGACAGTGGGATCGTCTGGCGGGAAGGATAGGTAGAGTTGCGTATCGCAGTGGTAAGAGAAGCTGTGAGAGTGAATGATCAGCCCCAGTGAGGTGGTGTAAATTGAGAAGAGAAGGGGCCCTACACTGAGCCTTGGGGCACGCCTGTGGAGAGGCAGTGGGAGGAGGATAATTGTCCTTGCCACAAGACATTGTAGGAGCGCCCAGAAAGGTAGGATTCGAACCACAGGAGTGCTTTACTCGAGATGCCCATTGCTGAGAGTGCGGATAGCAGGATTGCGTGGTTGACTGTATCAAAGGCAGCTGATAGGTCTAGCAGGATGAGAACCGAGGATTGGGCTGCAGCTTTCGCTGACCTCAGGGCTTCTGTTACAGACAGAAGAGCCGTTTCAGTAGAGTGGGCACTCTTAAAGCCAGACTGATATGGATCTAGGAGGTCATTCTATGAGAGGAATTCTGAGACCTGTTTGAAAACCGCCCGTTCAAGAGTTTTGGATAGAAATGGTAGAAGAGACACTGGTCGATAGTTCTCAACTTGAGAAGGGTCAAGTGAGGACTTTTTGAGCAATGGTGTAACCTGAGCCCTTTGAAGGTGGTCGGAAGGTTCCTGAAGCCAGAGACGTGTTTATCACGTGAGTGATTGCCGGGACCACAGTAGGAGATATGGCTTGGAGGAGATTTGTGGGAATTGAGTCCAGTGGGCATGTAGTTGGACGGCTACGAGTCAAGAGTTCTGATACTTCACTCTCTGAGAGAGGAGTAAACGAGGAGAGTGAAGAACCACTGACCTGGGAGGGCAGAGGAAAAGATGTAGTAGGACTGCTACCTTGGTTGAGTTTGAATGTTTCAGAGAATTAGCTTGTTATAGCCTCCACTTTGCCTGTGAAGAAGGCAGCAAAGGTATCAGCAGACTAGTTTGTGGGTGGTGGAGGGGGAGGCGGATTTAATAGAGCTTTAAAAGTGGAAAATAATTTCCTTGAGTCAGTGGCACTGCTAATTCTGTTATTATAAAACTCTTCCTTGCCCACCGGTGCTTTCCTGTGTTTGAGAGTGCAGCAGGAGTATAAGTACCCTGTGTTATGGGCTATTGATCGCCCACCAGATCACCAAGACAAAGGTTGGTTTCAGTGGGTGGGACACACACCCAGTTGTTTGAGCTCGCTCAGCCGGCCTTCAGATTCTAGTAGAATGGTCAGTAAAAGTGCAAGGTGATAGCACAACAAGTGTAAGAAAAACAGTAAATACCTCACTGCTGCAAACTCTTCCTTGCCCACCGGTGCTTTCCTGTGTTTCTTTGTCTGTGGTTTGGGTGCTTGGAGGACAGCTACTTTTCTGTCTTCGAGGAGAGTTCTTCCTCCTGCACTTAAATTATGGCCTAAATATTTCACTTCCCTTTTACATAGCTGAAGTTTGTTTTTACTCACTTTGTGACCTTCCTTTGCCAAATGCTGCAGTAATGCTAGTGTATCTACTCTACAAGTTTCTTCATCTGGAGATGCTAACAATACATCATCTACATAAAGTAAAATTTGACTATTGCCAGGAGGTTGAAATTTAGCCATACTAGCACTCATAACTTGGGAATAAATTGTTGGACTTTCACAAAAACCCTGAGAAAGTCTAGTAAATGTGTATCTTTGTCCTTCAAAAGTGAATGCAAACCAAAATTGACTATGTTGATCTATTGTTACAGAGAAAAATGCATTGCTAATATCTACCACAGTAAAAACTTTAGCATCAGATCTTAGAGAATTTAACAATGAGTAAGGTGCTCTTTGTACTACAGCAACTACCTGCTTTAAGTAAATCTGGTATTACTGGTTTTATCCCTTCTTGTGCCTCCTGTTTTAATGGATATTGTCTTATGCGAGGCCTATAATCTGATTTTGGTCTAATTTTTACAGGTACTGCTCCTTTTACTAGGCCTACATCACTAGGTCCCTTAGACCACTCTTCTTCTGGGATGTCTTGTAACAAATCCTCATCTTCCTGTGTTAATACCATTAATTCTCATGTGTTTGAACTGTGGAGGTGTATTCGCTCCTGTACTTGGGCTGACCAAAACAAAGCTTTTTTTGTCAGTCCAGTACTACCACTTTACCCAAATCTTTCCACTGCACGTTTTTGCTTTTATACAGAGAAATGTGTGGTGGTACTCTCATTTTGTACAATTGCATGATTTTATCATCTAGAGTCACTCCTGCAACTGCTGTGCTGTCTGTATCAGAATAAATGTAGTTGATGGTAATTTTAGTAGGGGTAACTTGTGTCAGTTTTTTTTCATAGTCTCTAAGAGAGGAAATATAAGATACATTCCATCAAATTTTGACAGGTACTTCCGGTCCCCCCGCCCCTCCCCCACAATTCCGGCCCCCAGGCGGTGTACATTCCATAAATTAATATTTCCGGTCCCCCACCCCTCCCCCACACTTCCGGCCCCCAGGCGGTGTACATTCCATGAAATTAGTAATTAAGCTTTCTGACACAAAGTATTAGCAAAGATTTTTACAAACTTACCATCGTTTTCCATCTTGTGAAACCTACTCTCAAACTTGTGAGTCTTAAAACTTTAAGCTGAGTCTGTGTCTCTTCTTATCTGTGCAGTGTCTTTCTGCTGTAGCTGCTAAGGATAATGTGTAGCAGGTTGAGTAGAGGAATGCCCCTCCCTCGCTCCCTCCTAAGCCACCCACCCACCCCTCCCTTTGTTTTCTCAAGGAGGCAGATCAACTTTTTTGTTTTAACTGTCATTAGCATCTTCAGGTAATCTTGTAGACCATGGAATAGAGTTATCTATAACCCAGACTCCGTTTGTTAAAAAACGCAATCTGGTTTTATCAGAGTTTGTTTTCGAAACCTATTTTCATCAGACGGAGATCAGACTTAGAAAGTGAAGACCTGAGACCCGGTTTCACTGTAGCAACCAGGCTTCCATGTTGACAAAACTCGACTCCTATCCCTCTAGGCTATTTTGCCGGACAAAAGAGCATATCTTCTTGGGTAAATCAGAGTTTGCTGAGAAACATGGTGTCACTAAAGTCAGTTCCTGTACCTCTAGGCTAATAAACAAAACATCAAGTCTTCTTGGCTAAATTATATTTATTGATTTATTATATTATATTTAATGTGGTGTGACTAAGCTCAGTTCCTGTACCTCTAGGCTATTACCTGGCCGTGAGACTCCCCACATAGCTCAGCTCTCAGGGGGTTCTTTTTGTTTGTTGAGACACTGAGACATCTGGCCTAAGTAAAGTCGACTCCTGTCCCTCTAGGCTATTTGCCGGACAAAAGAGCATCTCTTCTTGGGTAAATCAGAGTTTGCTGAGAAACATGGTGTCACTAAAGTCAGTTCCTGTACCTCTAGGCTAATAAACAAAATATCAAGTCTTCTGGGTAAGTCAGAGTTGCTGAGAGACATGGTGTGGATAAAGTCAGTTCCTGTACCTCTAGGTTAATAAACAAAACATCAAGTCTTCTTGGCTAAATTATAGGGTACTAATGTGGTGTCACTAAGGTCAGTTCCTGTACCTCTAGACTATTACCTGACTTTTTCTATAAAAACCAGAAATCCAACTGTCACTATTTCACACTACTGACCTGATACCAGAGCGATGGCCCCTCACGGACAACATGGTACGCATTCAGGCTTTCCTCCATAATTTAAGAAAAGGAAAATCAGCACTTTGTATTTTTATTGGATTTGAGATTGTTTTCAATTAATTATTTTTTTTAAATTAAACGGCATAGAGCTTCAAACAACTGGAGATCATCATGATGATCATCATGAAGGTAAGAGGGCATATACTGAGAAGCCTTACTATATTCCATGAAATAGAAGTATTCTGTATTTTAAAGTGTCCTTTCCTGATTTTGTTTTATGTTTTTACAGATTTTTTCTCTGAGGTCCTATTTGACTTAGCAAATGAGAATGTTAATCAGTCACAGGAGGTGGTCGACCTCACAAGAGAAGTAGGTAAGTAACATAGCCTTAACTTTACCTAAACAGTATGTAGGTTTTATTTATTTACAAACTTTTATACAGATGTGTTATCATAACTCTTTCCTTCATGTCATCGCAGATGCAGCAAGTGACTGTGAACAGTACTTTAGGCCCGGGCTCTCCCCTACGTTTTGTGAGGAGATAGCTCCGATTCAGGAATCTGTTCAGCTCTCGCCTTCAGTACCGCTGAAGTTACACAACACCGGGGACCCGGATCACGGAAATCAGCCGGATGTATCGCCGGAATCACCCGTCAACGTTCCAGAGCCCCCCATTCAGGTCTCAGATCAGAGATCCCGTAACGGAACACCGGTAGAAGCACGGGCGCTGACAGCGGAGGATATCATCAGTCATCCGAACCCCGCAGAACCATGTACGCCGAGGAATCAGCCCATACCAAACAACGGAACTCGGCAAAGGCCGCGAAGGAGGAGGAGACTTATATCAACCAGCAGCAGTAGTAGCAGCGAAAGCAGCAGAACATCCACACGCTGTAAGTCAATTTGATTATTTTAATTCTCTGAGACAGTATGTTTTATTTTAGCTCCTGTAATATCCCTATCAGATGTTGTTATAATAAATGGAAATATTCAGAGTTTTCTGTGAAGTAGTCATGTTGTCTATTATTATACATTTCATAAGCTAAAAGTGACCGACACTGATTCCTCAAATACCATGTAGCAAGTAGTCTTGTATGAGTTAATTTAAACTGACTTTATAAGTTATTTTGCTTCTCTTTCATAAAGTATTACTGAGGTGTTTTTATTCACTTCTACAGTGTTTGGTACTGATTCATGCTATTTAGTTACAAGTGTTGGAAATATTTCTTAGGTGTCTTAATTGATGTAACAGGGAAAGGTAAGACAGGTCTAGCTTAGAGTAATATAGCTGACTCCATAAATATTTGACATTATAGGTTTAGGTATTTCTCATATGTACTTGTCCTCGTCAAGTAGACAACAATAGACTGATCAGTAGCTCAGGCGTCAGGCTAGCAGATATGAGTGTTCTCTGGGAATCTAACAAGGTTGAGCCATACAAGAATGTTTACAAGAACTAACTGGCTCCACAGATTAGAGTACAACTCTTGGATAGTGAGAGATTCCAATATGACGAAGCACTGGAATCTAAACATCAGATAGATTAGGTGTTCTAGGTGAAGATGACCTAATAGAGAAACCTACAGGCTCTAGGGGGGAGAGAGAAACATAAAAGGGACCACAAGTTGTTATCCTTCAGATTTGGTGTTGGCATTTGACGTGTTCACATGTTGTATGCTGGCACTGTGTCTCCTCGGCCGGGCTAAATAAACTATGCTATGTTAAGTCTTCATCAGTCTCCGAAACTTCTTCACACCTGAACCTGGCTCACAACAATAATTCCTAACAACAAGATAATGTAAGGTTGTTTGTTTTGTTTTTAAAAACGTTAATGAGACCATGCAAATATTTTTTTTTTTAAAAATAGTCTGCTATAAAGTATTAATGGGTAGTTTTAAGGGGTGAAGCCTGACTTTAAGTATTGAAATACACAAGAGATTAAAGTTTGGTTGTTTTTTTGTTTTTGTCTACCTCCAGCAAACAGACCGAGACCGTCAAGGAGAGGGTGCCAAAATTGCTGTCGGACTGCCCACGAGCAACTTGTTTTGATGAGTAATGCTTTCCGATTAATCGGCGACATGCTGGCTGTGTACAGTGATCATAATTAGTAAGGTGTTTTATCTGAAATTGTTTCAATTCATTTTTAAAATGTGTTTCATTCGGTAATTTTTTTTATTGTTTTTCACTTTTGCATTAGTTTGTTAAGCATGTTATTCATTTTATATTGTTACAATATTTTTTAGGTTTAAGTGTGTTTTGATTTTTATGGTAATGGATGAGAAAAATCGACTAGGGCTTAGGCCGAGTTTATCAGATGGGTCAGATCAAAATTTTCAGAATGAGTCAAACTTTCAAAATGGTGCAACTGAAAATAATGTAATTGAAAATGTGAACTCCTCCAGTCAGATCTTAGACCCGTTACATGCTATAAATCAAGCTCTGATTGAACTGGAACACGATTTATTAGATGAAATAAACCAAATGAATGGAGCCTGCAACCAAAACAACATTGTTTCTTTACCCGAGCCTGAGCATATTCCTGTCTTAAACTCATCTGTGTCTCCAGACCCCTTGATCCCAATACAAAATGCTCTCTCCGAGCTTGAAAATAATGCAAACTCTGCCTTAAACCCCTCTACATCCTCGGCCTACCAGATTCCCATAAACTATCCCCTCATTGACCAGGTAACCAACACTCCTCCCTTGCAACAGCAAGGGGGCAGCGCGACTCAAAATATTGACCCTGTGGCCCCTCAACCAAGAGTCATATCGCGAGATAGATTCTGCAATTATTAATATACGCCAGGTGTTGAACTTTCCTTCTCCAACCAATGCAGAGGGGGTAGTTGATTATGCTCAGTTTTACAATGGTACATTAGAGCAGGTAGACACGCATTTTACAACAGGCCTTGTCACACAGGAGACCCCAGGATGTGGTGCAGTTGGAGCTAAGAGGGGAAAATCTCCGTAATAATGTGTCAGTTATCTTACAGGATGGTGATGCAAATTTAGCAGGTTTTGAAAGACTTTTGCTCCGCGATTGTACAATCCAATTGGACCATTATGACAGACGGTGATCTAGAACTGGTTCTCCAAGTGATCAGATGCCCTACAGGGGCGGTAAAAGAGCAATGGTGGATAAAATGTTGAACAGCCAAATCTTGAAAAAAAAAACAACGCTTTCTGTACATTGTAGAAAACATGGGGAATCAGTTGTGTTTTGCCGCCTGTCTGGCTCATCTATTGCAACCCAACCTCAACGATAGACAAGCTCTTGAGCTGGTAGAGAGATTCAAAATGGAGTGGGAATGGATGATCAGACCCCTGTAGCCTTAAGCTTACATCCCACTGATTTGAACGGGCTTTGGACTGCAAAATTGTAGTGTTTTATAGAGGAGACGATGATAGGGCCCTCTGTAAATTCACGACCAAAAGCCCAAGACAGAGTAAAACCCTATTTTTGTTTCTCTTTCAGAACCACTACTATGGTATAAAAAATCTAAAGGCCTTTCTGGGTTCCCCATATCTGTGTGAGTACTGTTACACAGGGTACAACTGTGTTCTGAGTCACAGGTGCCCTGCTCATTGTTCTGTTTGCTTTGACCCTGGCTGTATTCAGAAAGGGGTCCAACCTGTTGTATGTACAGAGTGTAACAGGACGTGTCGTTCAGAATTCTGTCTGAAAAAAACACAAAGAGCCTACAGAGAGGCCCAGAGCGCAAAAATTCGTCAGCCACTGCTCGTTGTACAAAAAATGTAACAAATGTGCAAAGATTTACTACTCGGCGATGAGTGGTGAAGGTAAACCACACACATGTCCTGCTGTGAAGTGTAAAATCTGTGGTGAACAATTGGCCCCTGACTTCACAGATAGGAGTGAGATGCACCAGTGCTACATCCAAACACTACTGCCTGAAACAAAACACAGAAAAATTGGTGTTTTATGATTTTGAAACATACGTCGATGAAAATGGCGTTCACATACCCTTTTTGGTGTGTACAAAAACGTTAGATGGCAAAACATGGAGCTCTCAGGGCAGAAATTGTGCCACAGAGTTTCTCATGCATTTCAGACGCCCTCTATACAAAAACGCAGTGTTTATTGCTCACAATGCGCGAGGATTCCTACCTGCTCCTCAATGCCATGCTTGAACAAGCATTAAAACCCTCTTTGATTTTGCATGGTTCAAAAGTCATTTGTATGACAGATTTTGATCAAAAATACATAGACTCACTGTCCTTTCTTTCCATGCGTTTAGCCGATATGCCAAAAGAGCTCGGTTTCGATGACAAAATTAAAGGTTTTTTCCCGCATCATTTTTGCTCTGCTGCCCATTTGACCTACATAGTTCCCTACCCAGATCCAAAAATGTACGGTACAGAACGCATGACTATGGTACACCTGAAAGAGTTTAACTCCTGGTACGAGACAGTGCGCCGCGGTACATTTGATTTCATGAGAGAGGCTCGCCTCTATTGTGAAAATGATGTTGAGATTTTAGCAGAGGGGTGCAAGCTGTTCAGAAAACAGTATATCGATGAAACAGCGGTTGACCCGTTTAGCCGTGCGACTATAGCGTCTGCATGCATGAAAGTGTTTGTGACCAACTTCCTTCCTGCTAAATCCTTAGCCATCCCCGACCCTGATAACTACAGACAGTTCAAAACGTATTCAAACGCAGGCATCCAGTGGTTGCAATGGGTAGCGAGCACCGAAAACATCTTCATTCAACATGCTTTAAATGAGGGAGAAAAACAACTGGGGAAATACTTTGTAGATGGGTATGCAGAAATCCAAGGTGTAAAATATGTATGGGAGTTTCTCGGATGTTTTTATCATGGCTGCCCGAACTTGTTTCCAAGGTCATGAGAAAACCCTCTGACAGGCTGCCCTTTTGAGGAGTTGCATGCGAGGTGTGAGGAGAAATTACACGATTTACAGTCCACCCACCATGCTAAAGTTATTGTCATGAGAGAGCACACATGGACAGAGATGAAAAAATCAAATCAGGGGGTTAAAAGATTTTCTTAAACAGTACAATGCTCCTCAGGCTCTCTCACCTCGGGAAGCTTTGTATGGTGGTCGAACCTGTGCAGTAAAGTTGAGACACACAGCAGCTGCAAATGAGACGGTAGACTACTTTGATGTGACATCACTGTATCCCTATGTCAACTGTAGCTTTCCCTATCCTTTAGGGCACCCTAAAATAATCTACAAAGATTTCAAAGAACCCCAAAGCTACTTTGGAATAATCAGAGCCACAATCTGGCCGCCACGTGGGTTATTTTTTCCCGTTTTGCCCTACAGAACTGTCGCTGGTAAACTTGTCTTCACACTCTGCCGAACGTGTGCTGAACTTAATTTTCAGGAGGGTCCATGTCAACACATTTATGACGACAGAGCGCTGACAGGGGTCTGGGTCACTCCTGAATTTAACAAGGCATTGGAGATGGGGTGGCTGAGATCACAGAAGTATGGCAATTTGACAGACAGAGTGACTCCATTTTTGTTCAGTACATGCACACTTTTCTGAAGGGTAAACAGGAAGCTTCAGGCTATCCTCCTGAAGCCAAAGATCAGGCAACCCGAGAAAAGTACATCAAGGACTATCAGACCAATCAGGGTATTTTGCTGGATGCAGATAAAATTCATCCGAATCCAGCAAAACGACAAGTCTCCAAATTATGTCTCAACACATTCTGGGGAAAATTTGCTTAGGGTTAGGGACTCAAAGTGCTGTACAGAAGAGTAAAAACAAACAGTATAAATGTACATAAATATATAAAATTAATGTGACCCTAGTGAAAAACCCATCAACCAAAAGCCTACTTAAACAGATGTGTTTTCAGATCCTTTTTAAATGAGACAACCGTGTCTGCCAGACACAGGGACCGGGGCAGAGCGTTCCACAGTCTGGGAGCAGCAGACTGGAATGACATGTCCCCTCGGGTCTTATAACGGGTCTTAGGGACTGCAAGTAGGTTCTGGCCAGAGGACCGAAGAGTGCGGTCAGCGGAATGCGGCTTCAAAAGGTCCAGGATGTAATGTGGGGCCTGACTGTTTAAGGCTCTGAAAGTCAGCACTAAAATCTGAAAATCAACCCTGAATTTTACAGGGAGCCAATGGAGGTCCAGTAAGACTGGTGTAATATGAGACCTTCGAGGGCCCCTGTTAAAAGCCCAGCAGCAGAATTTTGAACAATTTGCAATTTGTTCAAAGCAGATTTATTCAGACAGGTAAAAACAGTGTTGCAGTAGTCGAGTCTTGTTGATATGAAAGCTTGAATTATCATCTTCAGATCCTCCTTTGACAACATTTTGGGAATTTTAGAGATGTTCCTAAGGTGACAAAAGCAATTTTGAATGAGCTGTTTTGAGACCAGGCATGGTCAACAACAACCCCCAGGTTTCTGAGGCTGGATTTGACAGAAGGGCCCAGAGAGCCAAGATGCTGTTTGATCAGCAGGATCTTATGGTTTGGGGCAAAAATCAGCGTTTCAGTCTTGTTTGAATTCATCTGCAAATAGTCTTTGATGGAGGACACACACTTCAACTGCAGTCGGACAAGAGAGGTCATCAATATGCAAATTAAAGTCCCCAAGGATTAAAACGTGATCTAGTTTGATGATAGATGTTAAAAACTCAGAGAAATCATCAAGAAATGTAAGTGCAGGACCAGGGGGTCGGTAAACTAAACCACAGTAAAAGGGCTGTAGTTTCCCAACCTTCCACATCTGCAGCTCAGAGGAGTCGGACGGAGCGGTGTCCATCAAACTGCAGCAGAAAGAATCCTGAAAGTACGTCTCCGTAATGAAAAGAAAATCCAAGTTCTCCTTAGCCAAATGGTCGTTTAGGGTAAAAGCCTTACTTGCAATGGAGCCCACATTGAGAAGTGCAATCCTGGTAGAGCATGTGAGTGACAAGGGCCGGTCTGGGACAGGCTGGATGGCGTGATCTGTCCGACAGGTAACCGGGCACAGAACATGTTGGCAGGGCACACGGCGGCAGACAGACTGGGTAGGAAAGATCCAGTCAGAGGTGAAGGACCACAAACGTATGAGAGAGCGGAGCAGTGACCGATGCATGGCCGAGCACAGGCGCCATCTTGTCACCTCATGTTGACTTTTTGTTTCACAGGATACACGAACACAAGTCTCCTGATTCAAAGGTCCTGGTCCTCCTTTGACCCCCAACCAGGTTCTCACTCAGTCTTCTCTGTTAAATATCACATACCTGCCTTTACCGTCACAAACTGACGCCACAGGGATCACCAGTGCGTTACGCAGTACCAGCACCACCACATTCCACTCTTTGGCGTACCAGGACTTCTCCCAAGCTGCCGGTCCTCTCCTCTGCCCTCTCCAGATCAGGTTCTCTAGGCGCTACGTGACGCTTGCCTGTTCCCCCTGCTGAAAAAAACAGCTTAGACCAGCTTTGTTGGTCTATGTTTTATATGTTTTCTAAACCAGGCTGAATTATGTGTTTAAACCTCTGTTTGCTAAACTGTTATGGTCACAGAATAGTTTTAAGTAAACCTCTACAACACGAGTTACCACCTTTTTGTACTAAATATCTGCCAATGAAAACACAGAGTCACTGACAAACAATTATTAGTGTAAGTAGAAGAGTGTAAACACTAGGAAGGTAAAAATAAAATGTGTGTATGAGAAGCATGTTCAAAGATGTGACGTCTGTCAGTTTGGGTCAGAGCACATATTTTAGCAAAAAGGTAGCAGAATGTCTACAATCCATTCCATAAAAATACTGCACACACATCAGTTTCATTTCTTACATGTTTTATTATGCACTTAATAAATAAGCATTAGCCCGACTTTGACATGAAGGCTGAATAAACATCAGAATTTAATTTATACCACAAACAGCTTTGGTAAAAGTGTCCAGATCCACAATTTGTTCAAGTTTCCTTACAGTGTTTTTTTCTTTTTTCACAAGGTCTTGAATGTTTTGTGAAATGTAGTATCCCACAAGCTTCTCCCTCTTCTCCTCTCTGTCTTCTCCATGTTCTGTGCCTTCAACCATCCACTGCAGCTCTTGAAAAGGGCGTGGTGGGCGGGTTATAGAAAACACACCTGCATTACCTTTCTGCCTTCAGTGTTTTTCTGCAGTTGGCATTCAGTGCAGGAAGATGTGCAGCTGACCTTTGAGGATTCACAGCTTGTCTGGTGTTCAGGGAGGCTTTGCTTCGGTATTTTCTGTCAGCCGTTCCTTCCCAGACTCGCTTCTTCCCCTCAGCTCTACCGAACCCCAGATGGCTCCAGCCGACTCTTTTCCACAGAGCGAGTCCTTTGTCGTACGGGTGGATTTTTTCTCCACACCTCCTCACGCAGCCACATGTCTTTTCCAATGTGGATCTGAAGAAGGAATATTTTTACACTTTATTTCTGAGTGATTCATCTCTGCTAAATACCTGCAAACACAACAAATGGATCAGCAAGCCGAGCTTGAAATGAAGAAATAGGTTTATGCACTAAGGGCTTTATGCACTGGGACCTTTTTCAGAAGGTTGATGGGTGAACAGGTGAGAGCTTAAATACTGACAGTAATGGACTTACATTTGTTAGCTGAACAGAAAAGGTGGCTCTGAACAAATAATCCTATAGTTCTGTGTGCTGTGCATTGCTAACATGTTCACCATGAGCAATTTCTAAAGTCTAGATTATATAAAAAATAATGTTGCTAATGTTGTGGAGTATTTCTGACCCATTGTGGTCAAGTAGCTTCAACAGTCTACATGTTTATTTCTATATTTGCAGCTACGTCACTGCAAAGTCTTTAATAAGTGCATCAGTTCAGGTTAAATTATTGCCTCTGTCTGTGTGAGCCTGTGTTTATCTGTTAGTCCAATAACCTGACAAAAGTGTTCCACAAGACTTTTGAATGAACCAACAGTCAGAAACAACGGCTCAAGAAATAGAAAATGAAAAACTTTGTACCATCCCATCCTTTTTTTCCAAAAGCTTTGGGCGAGCCGTCGGCTGAAGCGGCTCCCTCTCTGAAGTGGGCTTGTTGATTACTGCTGGTGTCAAAGGTGCAATGACACAGTGCTGAGAGGTCACTGATTCTTTACCATAGAATATGGATATGAAACACAAAGAAGGGACAGCAGGAAAAGGTCCAATAGTACTGATTAATATTCAGGTACACATTTCAGTAGGATGCAGATGTTGTCTGTCTGGAAACATTTAGAAAAGCCAAAGTGAGCAAAAACTCCCATGATGCTTTAAAAACAAAAGGACTCCCTTTGAGAAAAGACCTGTTTCAGCACTTCAGCAACATTTTGTTGCTGTGTTAAGTTTGCATTTCTGTAAGTTGCCACTTCCTGTTCCAGCTCACATTTCCAGTTCTCCAGTTCAGCAGAGCTTTATTCTGAAAAGAAGGAAACAGGAAATGTGCACGTTAATAACCTTTTAGTGTCCCACTGCTTCCATCTGACATTTGGTATTATCCTAAAACTGATATTTAAAGAACACACAGGCACAGATGTTTACAGAAATGTCCAGCGCTTTTATAGAAATGTATTAAAAATGCTTTTATTTGATGAAATAAAATCTGGCAGCATTAATATATCAGACGGCAGACGACAGCATTGATCAGATGTGTCTTTGATGGAAACTTCTTCTGTTGTTTCAGTGTGCTATAGAGGCCTAGTCCTGTTGTTTCAGGGTCCAGGTCTTGTTTCTTTAGTTCCTGGTGAATCTTTTGGGGAACAGCTCCTCCATCCTCATCACTGTCAGAGAAGATGTCTTGTAGTGTCTCTTTTTCTCACAATGTTTTTTCATGGCTTTCTTTTGGGCCCAGATTTGCATGAAGCTTTTCCTTTTCTCTCTTCCCTCGGACGCGCAAACCGTTTCCCCTTCATTCTCTATGGTAGTGCTAAACCACTACGGGTGCAATGCGCCTTCCGGCCACTAGCGCTTTGTGGCGCTGTAACCGCTTCAGCTCCGTGTCTCGTGCTCACCTTTTCCTTCGGTGACTGGAGAAGAACAGAGGCCAAATCCAGCTCAACAACAACAACAAGCACTGCGGACTTTGTGTTTTGTGCTGCAAAGGTTCCAGCAGATAAACAAAGAGCAGATATCAGCGATGTCTGTGGGAATGTCGGAGCTTTTCTATGTTGGAGGACAGTTTTGCTCTCATCTGGTTAACAACAGGGGAAAGTTGCTGGCTAACGCTAAATACCGCCTGATTTGATTTGATTTTTCTCAGTTCACTTTTAAAGTTTGAGATTTCCAAAGCTGCATTAAATGAGGTCGTATTTCTGTTGTGGAATTGGAAACGCATGGCGCTTTAATAACTAAGGGGCTCAGATTTGACTCAAAGCAGCTTCTGTTCACTAAATGTGGAGCAGTGAGAAATAAAATGCAGCTCAGTCATGGAACATGTGCCTGGAAGCAAACTAATGGAAAGTAGAGACACATGTTTTTACAGCACTGATGATGATGATGAGGAGGAGGAGGAGGAGGAGGAGGAGGAACGTGCACAGTAAGTACACTCTCTGTTTGATTTCCTACTGACAGAACATTCAAACAGTCTTATTAAAGGCCAATCTGTTCTACCATTGGATCTTCATCATCATCATCACCATCACCTGCTGATGTTCCTACTAACCAATAGGGTTGATGAACTGATCTCCTCAGTGCTGAGGGGAAGGAGCCCTTTTGTCTTTCTGCATGTTTTTTAAAGTAGGAAAAATCCTCCTGCTTCACCTGCTCGGACTTCTAAAGGTTAAAGAAGAGTTTTTAATTGAGCGTCGATCCGTACAAAATGTGTGTATGAATAAAGTTTTTAGATTCTAATGATGCTGAAGTCATATTTTAGTGCTCTGTTCCTTTATCAAGTGCGACTGTTTCCTGTTTCTAAGTGACATCATAATGTCTGTTTTAGTCCCGTCTGCCTCGCTGTCCAGACCACCTGCTGACACCCAAAGGAAACTGCAGGAGCCTCTAGTAGATGGGAAATACAGGGGGATTTATTTCTCCATCTGCAAAACATTCCTGTTAATAAAATGGATTGTCTTCTGCACTCTGCTGATTCTGTCCTCCTTCAGTCATATACTGATAAATGCCTTTTGTTATCTGGTTGTCTTTAGCGTCCCTCGTGGCCCTCGCCTCTGCCTACAGTGAAGAGACCTGCGGCCCTTCCTCCTGAGCTGCAGTTTCTGCTGCTGAAAGAGCAAACTGAGAAGACGCCTCAGGTTTTTTCTTTCCTTCTAAACAATGTCTACACTGTGGCCCGTGATGAGTCTGATACGTCTCTATAAGGCTGGACAGCAGTGGGAAATAAAGAAATGATGCAGTATAAACAGAGTTTGTTGCTTTGAATTGAAGCAGACATTGATGTGTTCAGGAACCCTCTCACCTTCTGAGACCTCCTCTTCCCCTCATACACCTGAGCCTCCACACAGTAATGGACCAGCTACATGGAGGGGGTTCTATCTGCAGCGGGAAACGGAGGACGGCCCAAAGCGAGGCGAGTAGAGGCGAGGAGAGTTCAGCTGGTAGCAGCAACAGAAAAGAGCCAAGAGTCCGATGTTTTTAGAGCCACTCTGAAGATGTTACTGTGGCCAGAATCTCTTTTCATTTCTTATCCAATCTGTGATAATAACACAATGTGTGAAAATGACCACATGTCATCCTCACAGCTGGGCCTTCTGTCGCCCTCCCCGCACAGAGACCAGATCAGGATCTAAGCGGGTTAGACAGAGCTCCGGTCTCAGGGACCGAGGCCTGGATCCCAACATAGGCTCAAGCCAGGAAACGCCTCTTATTGCAGCTGCCTCCTCCACATCCAGAACTCACTGACACTGTGTCAGCTCCCATCCCACAATTCCTTTGTTGGGGAAAGCAGAGAGGGACATTATGGTGAGACTGGAAACAAAAGACATTCTCCCATGTATGGGTGTGCGATATGTGTCTTCTACCATAAATCTGACTTGTTGTTTTAACGGCGCGTGAGCAGACGCTATCGAAAGCAGGCTGCGCCACTCGCTTCCAAAACCTATCAGAAACACATGAGGTCAGTCACTGCGCCACGCATCATGCATGCAGCACACGTGTGCTCCAGTTAAAGAAGCAACAGCTGCTGCAAAAGTCAGGACTGAATTTAGAAAAGGAGCCAACAAACAGAGCCGGAGATAAAACACGGACACCGGCAGCCTCAAGCAGTCTAACGTTATGTTGTTAGACTGAACCGCTAGACTTGATCCGCCTCGCCAAGGTGGAGCTGGACGTCCGCTTTGTCCGCCAACAAGCTGCTGCTGTTAGAGACCAGGAACTAACCGGCGCACAGAATATGAAGAATATAAAAGCTTCGGAGTCAGCTGTCATGATCGGACCTGAAGCGCCGAGGTACCGCACAAAACAAGATCCGGTTTAAAGGCAGCTGCACTGAGGACAGAATCAAAGCCACTAAGACAACAGCTCCAGACAGAACTCAGGGCTGATCTGGACTCAGATGAAATGCTTTTAAGTGCTTTTGTTTTCACTAAATGCTTCAGTTTGAAATAAATTGGAGCCCCTTCTTCAACAGCTGGCAGCAACACACAGCAGCTTGGCTTTAGTCTGGAGATGCTGTTGTCTTTATTCACCAGCCGCTGGAACTTCTACTGTACGTTTCCTGCTAAACTGAGGGCTTCCTGCCGAGCCGCCGTTCACCGACACCCTCGCTCAGTCTCCTCCTCCTCTACCACACTCACACAGGACTTTTCCACATTTGTGAAGGAGGCCAAATGTCTCTTTGTCTCTCTCTGTCTCATTGTCCCAAAATCTATCCAGAATCCCAGAAACTATCTAGCTAGTATTTTTGTGGTGCTCACACAGCCCTACTCCAGAGTCTGCATGGTTGTCTAAAGCCAGATATAGTCTCAGCCGCTGTGGATGGGCCTTAGTGATTGTTGTCACCAGTGGACAATACTACACCTTTGCTTCAGGCCTCAGCTGCGTGGATCTGCTTCTCTAACAGTCCTCGGTGGTTGGATAAACTGTCAAAGCGGTTCACGCTCTGCCAGCTGTAGCTAACTTCCAATAAGAGCCTGACCCTTCCAACAGATGGAGATCATTTATGTTGCCGCTTCCTTGTGTAGAAATCTAAAGCTTAATCAGCTTGTTCTTTCTCCTGTGTAGGTCTGCATATCAGAGCTGATAGTTCGGACTCATTAGAAATGGATCTGACTGATTTGCTCCCTTTTCTTCTTGTTGTTCCTCCACTTTTCAACATGTTAAGCCCAGCCCTGTCCCATTGCTGTGCAGATACTATCATTTCCTTCTTTCTCCTTCTTTCAGCTCTCGTGTTTGAGTAGATTTAATAAAACATTGACTTTAAGTAGAGAACTTGTTTCATCTGATTTCAGCTTTTTTCAATCTGAATAACAGGTCAGTCCGTTATTGTTTAGTTCAGCTTTGAATGCAGCAGAACGCCCTTGATAGTGAATCTGATTTTGCAGTGTAATATTACAGAGTAAACTGATATACTATATTATGAGCTGCTGCTTTCTAAAGTTCTCTGTACAAAATGATGTCCACATTTTAAAGTGAGCTGACTCTCCTGTGACATTTTGAATAAGTAGTGCAGAAGCTGAATTCTAAAAACATTAGTATTCTCCTCTCTGCCAAGTCAGCCTCCTATTTAATATTAATCAGAAGGAAAAGTGACGAAGCAAAGTTTCTTAAAAATAGAAGCTCTAGATTTTTATTCTAGTGCTTCTTTATTTCAGCCGCTTTGAAGGTTTCTCTGTTAAAGTCCTGATTATTGGAGCCGTGAGGACTTTTCTCACGCTTGTAAAATGTTTGTCTCCTGCAAAGCAAATCTACCTGTGGCTCCAAATAAAGTGAGCTGAAGGTGAAGCTAATAATAAGCTGGAGTCCTGTCGGCCACATCTCAGTGTAATGTAGTGTTGCAGTGACTCAGCGTGACCACTGGAGGGCAGTAAACACTGTGATTCTTTCTCAGTCAGTTTAGAAAGAAGCTCAGTGTTTGTAGCACTTTAATAATCTCTGTGTTCACATATAGAGCGTGCTCATCAGCCTGAGGAACATTAGTGCTAAAATAATGCAGTGAATGTGGAATAATGTGGATTATTGGCAGTGCTGCAGTTACTGACAGTGACCACTGGAGGGCAGTGATCATGCTAGTTTCTCTGGGAGATGAATGTTTGTGTTGAACACATCACTGTTGGTATCAGTGTGGCTAACAGCACTCATCAATACAATTCTAATAACAAGATTGATTCTTCATTTGAAATCTGCTCTCAGGCTGCTGCTGGCTTTCTCTGACGCTGCTAGAGACGCACCTTTAGTTTCCATCCACAGAATATTGATCAGGAGCTTTTAAAGCCGCATCCATCGGGTCGATCGATGTCGGTGTCGATAGTGAAATCTTCTCTGAACAGAATCTGGAAGACACGCCGATGCTTCTTAATAACGCCCAGAGAAACAGTCAGAGAGACGCTTCCACTGCGACGGCCAATCAGGTTGGATTATTGTGTTGTTTTGTCCAATCAGGAGCAAATGTTCAACATTTCCTCCTCCGACAGCAGCAGAAGTGAATTTTCAAAGCTTTAACAGAATATATCCATGTAAGCAGCTCTTTAAGCTGACTAAGTTTAATATTGAAGGAAATCTGGGAACATTTTGGAAAGATGATGCTAAATCACTTCATTTAACAACAACTGGATTTCTGGCTGTGCTGGAAAAACTAAAGGAAGATTGATTTGAATCAAATATTGTCAGCAGCATCAAAGTATTGATGAGCAACAGCTGATTATTGGCAGTGATTTTCTAAATCAGCATTTCAAAAGAACTGGCTGTCTTTCTTAAATCTTCTCAGCCTGCTGCTGATCCCTGATCAGTAAATTCAATCTCCACGATGCCTTAGAAATGGATTCAGGCTCATTTCCCACACTGTTCCAACACAGACACATGCAGACACAGCGCTTCATCTGATTGGAGCTGTGATCTGGATCCATTCTAGTCATTGGAGAGAGGAAAACGGAGGAACTCCTGAGGTAAAGAGCTGAAAATCTGTCCCAGTGAGAGACCTGGAAACCACTTTGAACAACTTGATCCTAACTGGGGGCTTTTACACGCCATTGATGGACAGATTTCATGTGGCCAACTTTTAGATTACTGCACGCTTTGGCTTTTACACTGGGTTTACTGGGTTTACTGGTTCAGGACTGAGGACCAACAGCTGACCCCCCCACAGGGACTACTGGAGGACGGAGGACCGGCTGCTCGTTAAACTGATTGTGGACAGGCGGTAGAGGGGCGGGGCTTAGCGGCCTCAGATGATTGGAGGACAGGAGAAGCTGTTGTGAAGCAGAGAGCTAATGGTTCCTAACTTGTGGCTGAGGACCAGGGACCCTGTAGACTGGACTTTGTGGGATCCAGCAGAGCTCATTTCCAGCTTCTTCATGTTTGGACGCTGACTGAATGTTACTGTAGCATGTTAGCCGCTAGCATCGGGCTCCTAGCCTTTAGCTCTGCTGTCCTGCTGTCAGCTGTGGAACTGAGTCCAGCCTCACTACAACTTATTGTGAACTCTTAGTTCATGGTTCCCCCAGAAGGCTCCAGGTCCAGGTTCTGAGCTTCTGACTTTTGAACGCTGTCCGCAGCACTAAAGGCCCTCAGTTCAAACCCTGTGTGTGCTGTAGTGTTCACATGCTGCACTTTACTAAATGGGCCCTCTCCGTGGGGACTTTGTCCCGACAGGAAGCGAAAGCCTTCCCCGCGGAGGGAGAGGAGTTTGATGCGAGCAGAGGTGTCGGCCCCCAGAGCTGTGCAGCAAAGCTCAGAGCAGCAGAGAAACTGGGGAGCAGAAGGCTGGGAGGTTAGGGTGTACTGCCATGCATGTGGATCCATCCAGGGAAGGAGGTAGGATTCTAACATGGTTCTCAAGGTTTCTAAGGTCGTATGAGAGATTTTAACATGGTTTCAAGGTTTTAAGGTCTGCATGAGAGATTTTAACATGCTTCAAGGTTTTAAGGCGGTATTAATGTTTAAGCTGGTATTACACTTTTAACATGGTTTCAAGTTTTTAGCTTGCCAGGTTTAAGGTGGTATTAGAGATTTTCATATGGTTTCAAGGTTTTTAAGGTGGTATTAATGTTTAAGGTGGTATTGCAATTTTTAACATGGTTTCAAGGTTTTTAAGGCGGTATTAATGTTGACGGTGGTATTGCAATTTTTAACATGGTTTCAAGGTTTTTAAGGTGGTATTAGAGATTTTAACATGGTTTCAAGGTTTTTAAGGCGGTATTTAGGTTTAAGGTGGTATTAGAATTTTTACCATGGTTTCATGGTTGTTAAGGCGGTTTTTGGGTTTAAGGTGGTATTAGAATTTTTACCATGGTTTCATGGTTGTTAAGGCGGTTTTTGGGTTTAAGGTGGTATTAATGTTTTAAGGTAGTGTTAAATTTTTTAACAAGGTTTTAAGGGTTTTAAGGCGGTATTAACGTTTAAGGAGGTATTAGAGATTTTAACATTGATAAAGGTTTTTAAGGTGGTTTTAGCTTTAAGGCAGTATTAGAATTTTTAACACGGTTTCATGTTTTTTAAAACAGTATTAAAGTTTAAGTTTGTATTAAATTTTTTAACATGGTTTCAAGGTTTTTAAGGCGGTATTAACATTTAAGGTGGTATTGGTGTGTTTAAGATGTTTTTAAGGTTTTTAAGGCCGGTATTAGGATGTTCAATATTTTTTATGTTCTTTAAGGCGGTATTAGGATTTTGAATATGATTTTAAAGTTTTTAAGGTGGTCTTTAGGTTTAAGGAGGTATTAGAGATTTTAACATGGTTTCAAGGTTTTTAAGGCGGTATTTAGGTTTAAGGTGGTATTAGAATTTTTACCATGGTTTCATGGTTGTTGAGGCGGTTTTTGGGTTTAAGGTGGTATTAGAATTTTTACCATGGTTTCATGGTTGTTAAGGCGGTTTTTGGGTTTAAGGTGGTATTAATGTTTTAAGGTAGTGTTAAATTTTTTAACAAGGTTTTAAGGGTTTTAAGGCTGTATTAACGCTTAAGGAGGTATTAGAGATTTTAACATTGATAAAGGTTTTAAGGTGGTTTTAGCTTTAAGGCAGTATTAGAATTTTTAACACGGTTTCATGTTTTTAAAACAGTATTAAAGTTTAAGTTTGTATTAAATTTTTTTAACATGGTTTCAAGGTTTTTAAGGCGGTATTAACATTTAAGGTGGTATTGGTGTGTTTAAGATGTTTTAAGGTTTTAAGGCCGGTATTAGGATGTTCAATATTTTTATGTTCTTTAAGGCGGTATTAGGATTTTGAATATGATTTTAAAGTTTTAAGGTGGTCTTTAGGTTTAAGGAGGTATTAGACTTTTGAAATGGTTTTTAAGATTATTTTAAGTTGCATCAGGACTTTTAAGGTGGTGTAGGTTTATCATGGTATTAGTACATTCATAAGGTCTTTAAGGCGGTATTAGGATTTTTGCGGTAGTATAAAGTTTAATGCTGGTCTTAATGTTTATTGCTGGTTTAAAGTTTTTTTCAAGGTGGTCATGTTTATCTGGTCTCTGTCTTGATGTGACGTCCAGTGTCCTCAGTGGGAGCTACACTCCTCTTTCCTTTGGATGTTTGAAGCTCAGAGTTTCCAAATGTGCTCTGAAAGACACTAAGGCCCAATCCCAATGTCCCCCCCAAACCCTGAGCCCTGAACCCTGACAGACTTTACTGACATCTACTTGAAAGTGACTGAGTTTAAGAGGCTGCAAGAGCTCAAAATGCTGTAAACAGAACAGGGACAGAAACTTTGCCACTTTATCATGTTACCTTGACGACGCTGAAACATGTTACCTACTTTTTATTTTATGTTTTTGCCTGATTTTTCAGTCCTGCAGGCTCTCGCCCTGCAGAGTGGAGGAGAGTTAAATGTCAATCTACATTTGTCATTAATCATTAATGCACTATTGTTGGTCAAAACAGCATCATTAAGCAAAACCTAAAATAAATAGTTAATAAACTCAGTGTGTAATAAAGTGACTGCATTCCTCTGACTCCATGAGTTCTATGTACCACCTTAAATCTATGTTAACAACATTTCTTACAATCTTTAGCATCAGCGTTGGTGTCCATGCTTGTTTGTTTAACGTTCATCTTCTTCTTCTCTTGTCAGGCGGCTGGAGAACAGCTGTTAGTGTCGGTGAATGCTGGCAGCAGATTTAGCTGCAGGACTGATGTGGACTCAGTCTGGAGGCAGAGGGGGGCTCCCAGCTTCCTGAAGGCTCAGAAGCTTCTTCAGAGACCGTGGAACTTCTTTACATCAGTTTGAACTTGGCGACTGGATGAGACGCCTGCCTCTGGTGTGAGAGACCCGGGTTCAATCCCCACTGTGACCAATCCACCAACATGTCCCTGAGCTGGACCCTTAACCCCTCGCTCTGCAGAGACCTCTGACACGCACAGCAGCTGTAAGTCAGCTAAATGAATAAATGTAGTGACTCGGTGTGATTTTCAGCCTCTGAGTGTTTAAATATTGATGATGTAATGATTTGTGTTTCCTGTCCAGGTGAAGCATCGATGGACCCCCTGTGAGGAAAGAGAGGAGGAGTCAGAGCTCAGAGGTGAGATGAGGATTTTCAGTCAGCATGGCAGCAGAAATCTGTTTTACTGTCTGGGTTTCATCATCACCCACTGAACGTTATGGTCCTCCTGGTCTACAGCAGGACTCTGGCTCTACAATAAATAACCACGCTATCCTGATATTCACTCCAAAGGTAGCTACTGGAGACAACAAAGGCTTCTCCAACCTTCACGCTTAGCAGTGACCCTTAAACTTTGAGCTCCTTCCCTGGTCAGGAAAATCTCCCAGCCCAGCTGACTGTGTCTCTGCTATAAAGTCCAGCTGTGGAGCTAAAATAAGAGTCTAACTTCGTCCAGCCGACAGCAGGAGGGAGAGAGAGTCCTCACCAAACCACACAGCTCCTTTTGTTCTTTTATTTTGTGGAATAAAAATGGAACAGGCATAGAAACTTCAGAGAAACGTGCAGTTTAGGACGGAGCAAATGGAAACAAGGTGCAAATACAGAAAGCATCAACAGGAAGAGACGCCAACAGGTGGGAATTAAAGTAAAAGATAAACAATATCAGCTTCTGACTGGGATCCAGTTAAACGAGACACTTAAAGAAAAATGTCTGTCTCTGGTTTAATCAGTCAGTCAGTCTGAATAAAGACACAGCTCTTTGAAAAATACAGTGAAATGTGTTTTTAGGATTTTCCATCTGTGTAAAAGATATTTAGTGAGAATGATCAGGTTCCACCTTCCTGTCCTCCATTAGAACCTGATCTAACATTACTATCAGTCAAATTACTGTGTGAGATCCAGTCCCAGAATAATTTAGGTTCATCACAAGATAACAGCAGACCTTCACCTGTTTCTGTTTCTGTGACCAAACACTCCTTCATCAGAATAAATCTTCAGCCTTAGTCGTAAAAGGTGACGGCAGGGACAAAAATCAGTCGTTGGTTCAAATGTACTTCTTTAGCTGTCGGAGTGAAACTGAGGAATCCACATCTGATCACACAGCAGCAGTGAGGAGGAACATTACAGGACTGATAACAGCTGGAGGACCACGGGGCAGCAGGTTGGTGTTTGTGACCTGAAACATCCGGCCGAGACCACCAGGAGCTTTAAACAGCCGGGCTCAAGATGTCAGAAGGAAACAGGAGGGAGACCTTAAATCCACTCTGACTGAGAGAGGACATGAATTTAACTCTGTGGTCTCTGCTCAAAGCGCTGGACTAAACAGCCTCACGTAGTTCTGCTGAGCCCGGAGCAAAGATTTTCCTGGGGCCTGGACAAGGGCCTGGACGGTGAATATTGTTGGCTCTGAATCATCTCTTGCCTCAATGTCTTATGGTGTCCCACAGGGCTCAATTCTTGGCCCATTGCTTTTCTCTCTTTATATACTGCCTCTGGGTTCTATCCTTAGGAAACATGGGATTTCTTTTCATTGTTACGCTGATAATTGTCAGATTTATGTGCCCATAAAGCAGCACGATGTACAGTCAATCAAACATCTCCTGGCTTGTCTACGAGATATTAAAGCTTGGTTGGCCTTGAACTTTTTAAACTTTAATGAAAACAAAACAGAGGTGATGGTGTTTGGACCCAGTGGCTCCTGTGATTCCTCCTCTGTTGACCTGGGACCTTTGGAGGAATATTTTAAACCTGTTATTACAGATCTTGGTTTTAAGGTGGATAGTGATTTTAAAATGGACAGCCAAATTAGAGCCGTGGTTAAGTCCAGCTTTTATCATTTACGGCGCTTGGCGTCAGTGAAATCCTTTCTTTCTAGGCAGCATTTTGAAACAGTGATCCATGCATTTATTTCAACTCGATTGCTCTACTGTAACGCACTTTATCTGGGAGTCAGTCAGGCGCTGCTCTCACGCCTGCAGCTAGTACAAAATGCTGCTGCACGCTTGTTGACAGGTACTCGAAAAGGGACCATGTGACCCCTGTCCTGGCCTCACTTCACTGGCTACCTGTATATTTTAGGATTCATTTTAAAATTCTTTTGTTTGTTTTAAATCATTGCATAATCTTATACCGGCTTACCTCACTGAGCTTCTTCATCCCCACATACCCCATCAGTCTCTCAGGTCAGCAAATCAGCTGCTCTTGGAGGTACCGAGAACAAAAAGGAAGCTCAGAGGGGACAGGGCTTTCTCTGTTATGGGCCCCAAATTATGGAATGACGTACCTTTGCAGGTCAGAGAGGCCCCTTCTCTGTCCACTTTTAAAGCTCGTCTTAAAACTCATCTATTTTACTTGGCTTTCAACACCAGTGAGATCTAGTATAAAGTGAGATTTAGTTTAAGGTGTATGTCTTTGTTTTTAAACTACTTTTAATTAAAATTATTTTATTTTTGTTGTGTTTTGGATTGTACAGCACTTTGTATCAACTGTGGTTGTTTTAAAGTGCTTTATAAATAAAGCTGGTATGGTATGGTAAACCACGGACAGCAGCTGCCTGAACGGCAGATTAATCAAAGCTACGGCCACAGAATTCCCCCAACAGCTGAAACATTTTAACCAGCCAAACTCAGAGACAGTGATTCAGAGGAAAATAATATATTTGATCCATGTTGGAAACATCTGTTCCATAAGAACATGTGGAAAACGTGGAAGCGCCAGAAAATGTTCAGGATGAACTGAAGGAGTCTCTGATGGTCTCCAACAGCAGCAGCAGAGACTCCTGTCTTTACCACGCTGGAAGAAAAGAACAGGACCGGCTGAAGACACAGCCTGCTCACCCTGCTGCATGCTGGGAAGAGAGAGCAGCTTCCCCCCGAGCTATCAGACTGTTAAACTCTGATCCGTCCTCAGCTCTGCTCCATGAAGCTTTTAAAATGTGGATCATGTTCTGTTTGTATTTATGGTCTCAGAAGCATGAAGGAGCCACAGAGCTCATCTTGTTCCCCTGTGCTGTAAAATAACACATAGATCCAGCTGGTAGCCTTGAACACACACCTGTCAGAGCTGCTGTCTGACTGCAGCCTGACTGTCTGTCATGTAGCTGCTGAACCTGCACGGTTACATTTCTACATAGTTGTGCTGAATGGAACCACAGAGGCCACCTGAACAGGATGGACCTGCTCACTGTAACCCAGCTGGGGCACCAAACCAGTCAGACTGTGTGAAGTTATGAGGAAACGTTCAGAAATGATCGTGTAGCACAACAGGAAGTCCAGACTTCATCTGGTTACCCTGTGCTGTGAAATGAATCCACCTCGTAGCCTTGTACAAACACACAAACACACTTTGTGGACTTTGATCTTAGTGTGTCGGTGACACAATGCAGCAACTGTGCTGTGGCTCAGGAGGTAGAGCGGGTTGGCTGTTAGTCAGCGGTTCAATCCCCGGCTCCTCCAGGCTGCATGGTGAAGTGGCCTTGGTATAGTTGGTAAAGTATCAGTGTTACACCACATGGACCGGGTTTGAACACGGTCATGTCAGCCAATAAGCTGGTAGCTTATGTGTTTTAGAGATGCCCTGTCCTTTGATTACAAATCAAATCTGTCAGGTAGGAGTGAGTGGTAGTTGTTTTAAAGGACTGATTATTGAGCAACATCTTGGAGCTCCTCCAAAGCTGCCAGTGTTGAAGAGACATCTTATCTAAAGTTACTTTTTAAAAGGAGAAATCAAACTCTGGCACATTGTCTTGAATCATAAGATCCTCAGATCTGAGCTAAGAACACAAGTCATTTCAGTTCAGTTATTTATTTATCTTTATCATTTCATAGCAGATCCTTCAGCCTCCATCACTAGTATCATCTAAAAGCTGACAATGCAGGTCATTTTAGGCCAACATCACCATTATTCACCTCTTGGAGCAGCCAGTGTATGCACATGTCAACTTACTAACATTACTTATTTTATGTGTTTATCTCCCTCACAGGTCGACCTGTGCCTCTTGAGGTGGGGAGCAGTACCATCATGTTACCACCACACCTGGCTCTCCAGTTTCTGCTCCCCCTGTGGATCCAGCTGACTGGCCATCAGTCCTTAATGACCAGTTACACACTGATGTGGTGAGCAGTGAAACCAGCAGAGGTTGGCAGAGACTTTTTGACTTTTCCAAAAAGACACTCAGACAGTGAAAAGATTTTCTATCATTACATGTTTAGATCACTCATAAAAAAGCTGGCTGAGAAAAATGATGCTATCAGCTGTAGTTTTGGTCTCTTAAACTGTTGTTTGGCTGACAAGTCTTTGAGCTAGAGGTCAAGTCTCAGGTCACTGAGCTAGAGTCCATGTCAAGTCTCAGGTCTCTGAGCTAGAGTCCTAGTCAAGTCTCAGGTCACTGAGCTAGAGTCCAAGTCAAGTCTCAAGTCTCTGAGCTAGAGTCCTAGTCAAGTCTCAGGTCACTGAGCTAGTGGTCAAGTCTGAAGACACTGTGTGTGCGACTTCGGTAGGACTCGAGTCCATGTCTCAAACTGAAGTCCCCGTCTCTGTTTGACACTGCTCGTCCCTGGTCACTGGTCAGGACACTGGTAAGCGGGAAAAAAACGGCCTGTTTGAGGCCCCAGCTGATCAATCAGCACAAGGTGACTTCCAGTCCAGTAAGCTACCCAATAAGCTAGGTAATGTTAGAATAACAGGGTGGGCTCAGTTATCATAACTTTGTCTGTATTAAAGACAAAAGAATCAGTTCATCCGTGTTTAAAGTGCATAAAACAGCCCTGCAGGCTGAACATGACTGGAGCTCCCCGACTACCGAAGGATCCGAACTGGTTTCCTCCTCCTGTAAGAGGGAAACCAGGTGGACCAAACCACTGTGAGGCAAGAGATGGTGGACTCATCCCTCCCAGAACTGTCCAAAGTGTTCAGTCAGGTAATAATGTGCCTTTTTTGGAAGCAAATATCTGTGTGAGAGTGTTTCCTCTACTATGAGGTGTAAAGTACAGGTCCAGGCTCACTAACTGAGCCCATCGTCAAGCTGCAGCAACCTCCATCAGAGCAAATGTGTTTCAGTTGTGTGAGAAGGAGCACAGGTGTCTGCAGGAATCAATATAAAGCAGGCCTGTGAGCCAGCAAAGTGTTCAGGGTTGCATTAGTTAGTTCAGTTTAAAACTGATGCTTAAACTTTTTCTTAAGTATGTTGCTCAGTTTGAAAGACTTGAGTTCATTTGTGGCTGACTATGTGCTTCAGTGGCCCAACGTCAGTTACTTCAGGACATGTTTGAGTTACACACATGAGAATGCACTGCGTTTGAGTTGGATATATTTAAGTGTATATGGTAGATTTATCAGACATCTTTAATTTACCATTTATTTCAGAAAAACACATGAAATGTTCAAAATATGTTGGTAATAAAATAAGTACATTTTGAGACTCTGCTTTCTCTGAGTACTTTAATGCTGCTGTGGCCCTCCTATGAGGTGACAGTACCAAAGTGGCCCCTGGGTGGTTTGAGTTTGAGACTCCTGCTGTAGATGGTTACAGGTCACAGCTTGTAAAACACCAGGTGAACTGGTTTCTGTGGGACTGACTTTGTGTCTTCAGACCAGTCAGACTGCATGTTCTGATGGTGAGACAGCAGCTGCAGTCACATGACTGATTATGGGAGGAGTCACCATAATCTCTCTCTCTACAGACGGACTTGGACGAGACGCCATCAGGCTGCTGATCTGACGGACGTCCACAGGAACAAGCTGAGTGAGTCTGATGTTTGTACCTTTGAAAATAGTGATGGGAATCAGGTCTTTGGAGGAGCCGGATCTGATGG
Organism: Lepomis macrochirus; assembly: GCA_024633595.2. NCBI lineage: Eukaryota > Metazoa > Chordata > Actinopteri > Centrarchiformes > Centrarchidae > Lepomis > Lepomis macrochirus. Next base: position 21,194,796 of record JALXJV020000025.1, on the reverse strand, counting down.
ATCTGGTCCTTTCAGAGAAACATGCTCCTGCTCAGGGCTTGACATTAAATCTTTGCTCACTAGCCAATATGGCTAGTGATTTTCCAAAGTTACTAGCCACGCAGCATTTTCACTAGTCACATTTTTCTTTTTTGGGAAATTAGGTTTTATACGATTAAAATTGACAGTGGTGTGCTAGAATGTCCTAATATTATCATTAGCTCTAAGGTTGTGTGTAAAGCTCCTTTTTTTTTGAAAACGTGCAGTCTATTAAGATAAACACAGTAAATAGTAGCTTCTTATTAGATATAATAAAACTGCTGGCTGTAAAAGTTTAAACTAAAAAAACTAAAGTGAAAAAACAATTCATTCCTCAGAGCTCTGACTGGATTTATGTTTGTTGCTCTGAGTTACTATACAAAACAAGTTTACAGCTCTTTTCTCCAGATTATCCCAAACAGATGCATCTTCTGCTTATGGCATGACAACTTTTATTAAAACATAGGTCTGTATTTTAATAATCAACTCTGGAAATGTAGCTGTGACAGGATGATTGGATGTAGCTGTGACACTTTCTCTTTCTCTCGTCCTGCTGTGCATTTCTTCTCCACACTGCTCGGCCTCGAACACTCACGCACTGACTGACATCTGTGTTGAATGGATGTGTAGCTGTGTATGTTCGACTGTGTGAACACCTTTGACTCTGATGTTCTCTGCTTCAGCTAAAGGTTTGTTAAGCTGTCATCAGCTGTGGAAGGAAGGAAAACCAGTTTACAGAGGAGGAGGGAGGGAGGAGAGGAGGAGAGAGGGAGAGGAGGAGGGAGGAGGGAGGAGAGGAGGAGGGAGGAGAGGAGAGGAGGAGGGAGAGAGAGGAGGAGGGAGGAGAGAGAGGAGAGAGGAGGAGGAGGAGGGAGGAGAGGAGGGAGGAGAGGAGAGGAGGAGGAGAGAGAGAGGAGGGAGAGAGAGGAGGGAGGAGGAGGAGAGAGAGGAGGGAGGAGGAGGAGGAGGAGGCAGTGCCAACAAACCGAGCCTCCTCTGCTTCAGCTAAAGGTTTGTTAACCTGTCATCAGCTGTGGAATGAAGGAAAACCAGTTTACAGAGGAGGAGGGAGAGGGACGAGGGAGAGGAGGAGGAGGGAGGAGGAGGAGGAGAGAGAGGAGGAGGAGGGAGGAGGAGGAGGAGGAGGAGGAGGGAGGAGGAGGAGGAGAGGAGGAGGAGGAGGAGGAGGAGGAGGAGGAGGAGGAGGAGGATGGACTGGTAATCCGGCCCAGTGGGCTACAAACAACAATAAGATGCTGATTACTGCATTATGTTCTATTATATTGTATATTCTGAATTGTCAGCTGAATTTAGTTCTTCCCTTTATAAAGTAAAGACATTTCCACCTTAAATGTCTCCAGAATGCAGGAAACTAAGTGTTTAATGCTCAAAATCTTCTAACAGGCCTGTAACAGTCTGTCAGACTCATAGGACCAATCCCAATGACCCCCCTAAGCCCTGAACCCCTCACAGACTTTACTGACGTCACTTGGAAGAGGCTGCAAGGCTGCAAGGGCTCAAAATGCTGTAACGAGGAACGGGACGGCCCTTTCCCACTTTATCACGTTACCTTGACAACAACAAAAAACATTGCACACTTTTTATTTTTGCCTGATTAATGAAGTCCTGCAGGCTCTTATAGTGACATCCACTCTACAGAGTGGAGGAGCAGTAAATGTCAATATATTTGTCAATAATCATGAATAGTTCGACACTATTGTTGGTCAAAACACACATCATTAAGCAAAAACTAAAATAAATAGTTGAATAAACAAAGTGTGCAGGCTAATAAGGTGTATTCCTCTGACTTCATGTGTTCTATGCTCCATCTTAAGTTCAGAAAAATTCTAACAATGTTAACATCAGTGTTGGTGTCAGTGCTTGTTTGTTTACCGTTTTCTTCTTCTTCTCCTATATAGGCGTATTTGCCGTGATTTTTCTCTTTCCCCGTGTTTCACGCCATACCGCTATGAACTGTGGGCAATTCCCTCAGCCAAAGTCTGCAGAAATGCGGACTTCACGGAAAGGGTCTAAAGGGCTCAAAATGTCCGCTGAGAGCCCTCGCAGCACTTGACGATTTGACAGTGGGACAGCCCTAAGCCCTCACGGACTTCCCGGAATGCTCTAAAAGTCTGTGAGTCTGTGAGGGTGGAGATTGGGATTGGGCCATAGACTGTCAGACTGCAGCCCTTCTGTCACGCTGCCCCCTGCTGCTGACTGGCAGCACTGCAGCTCACACTGGCTTTAAAGACTCTTCTGGATCTGAAGGTGTGAGGATGTGACGGCTGTTTGCTCCTTAACCTGCAGACAGTTTTAGTAAACTTCATGTTGTGATGTCAGACTCTAGGAGGCGGGGCTTGAGCTGTTGTATAGACTAATGACGTTCCCATCAGCCTCAGCGGTGCTGCTCAGTATTGTTTGGTGTCGTGAGCTGTGCTGCTCGGCTAAAGACACCAGCTAGCCTTTATTTCAAGAACAAACAACCTGTTCTCACTAGAACGTCGTCACAAACTAACTCCTGGTGTCAGTTTTTAACAGAACAAAACTTCACCTTTCTGAAGGAAGAAATCTGACCATATCTTAGCATCCTGCTAACATTTAGCGTTTCCATTCAGTGGTGCTTTAACTCAAAGACGGCTCTCTGTAACTGAAAGAAGTGTCAGCAGTGTGCCGCCTTAAAATGACCACAGAGTCCAGAGAGCAGCAGCAGGAGCTCTGATTGGACAGACTCAAACACAGCTCCTGTGTCGGCCAATCAGAGCTCCTGCTGCTGCTCTGAAACATTTGTGTTCCAGTTTTCCTTCAGCTCTAAAATACTGTCTGACTTTAGCAGGGAGCCACCATGACGGCAAAGCACCTGTTGAAGACTCTGGAGGATTTAAAAGAGGAGGAATTCAAGAAGTTCAAATGGTATCTGAAGGAAGGATGGAAGGGAACCATCAAAGTGTTCGAGCTGGAGACAGCAGACAGGTTGAAAACAGTGGACCTGATGGTGAACGCCTTTAATCTTCATGGAGCTCTGAAGGTGACCAGGAAGGTCTTAGAGGACATACCCAGGAACGACCTGGTGCAGAGTCTGCCAGAAACCAGCTCAGGACCAGAAGGTCAGTCTCTATGTTATATAAACTTGTAAAGGAACAGGGTCTCAGCACAGAAGCTCTCTATGCTCACCAAAGAATAAAGTTTGAGGCCCATGTGGAAATGAAAAACTAATTGACAAGTACAAGTAGTGAAAATATGTATAGCGCGTGATCTCTCAGTGTCAGCAGATGTCTTTAAAGCAGAGGACCGTCCTCCTCTCAGTGTGAAGGTAAAGCTGCTGTAATCTCTGGCTGTAGAAGACAAAGTGTTTAGTTTAGGGATCGACCGATATGTTTTTTCAGCCGATCCCGAGTATGAGTAACCAATTAGACCGATGACTGATATGTGGAACGATATACATTTGCTTTAAAAATTTTAATCTTGGTGTCCAAATTTAGAATAACACAAAACTTTGTTAAAAATAACAAGATTAATGTGAATTGTCATGTTTAATCTTTATAAATTAAATGAATTAGAGATCCATCCCAGAGATGCAGCTGTTAACCACGAGTGATAAATGATCAAACTTTGTGTTTACCAGCTTTATATTGTATTTATTTTATATTTTTAGGATTTTATTGAGACTATTTATTGGTTCTGTTCTTTATATATCCTCCTATTGTTTTTTCATTGCTAAATAATTACCTTTCTTATTAAAAAAATGAATAAATTCAGGACAGTAATCAAAATTAACTATTTTATTGTGACTGAGCAGCAAAAACAGTAAAGTTTACAGCAGCACAGTCACTTTATAAAATCAGTATCTCACTGGAAACAAATGGAACATGTTAAATAAAGTTTAAAGAAAACAGCAGCCGTGGCCGCCCTCTCCCTGTCCTCCTCCTCCTCCCTCTGCTGCTGCTGCTTTAGCTCAACAAGCAGCTGAGTTCACAAGTTGCTAAATGTTAAGGTCCGTAGCATCTCAGCTAAACAGAGAGGTTTCTTTTTAGCTTGTTAATGACAAACTAGCTATTAGCCGAGCTAGCACATGTGCGTGTGTAAAACACAGAGAGCTGCGGTGGAAGAGCCAGGATCTGTGCACGGTCCTGCTTGGTGTACTGGTGCTGCTGGTTTAGCTGCACTTCCTTCCAGTAACGGCCGTAGTTCTGGTCACCTTGGGCCTTTCTCAATCTGTGTTCTTGTCTGTTCTTGTGAAACGTCATCTTTTGTGGCCCAAGTTCTGTTCCAATACACAAGTTTGCATTTTGGTAAGAACGGTTAAAAATCCCGGAAGTGTTCTTGACACGCCCATTTTACCCAGGATGCATCGTAACTTGTGTGAACTTGCCGGCAGAGATATCCCAGCATTCATTTGAGAGAGAGAGAGAGACAGAGACAGAGACAGAGAGAGATCAGCTACGCAATAACGATTTTTTTTCAATCCGAGTACAGATATTGACTCGTGATGATACTCGTACTCGGCAAAATGCTTTATCCGCATCGGATACTCGCTTTCAGCCGAGTATCCGGCTCAACCCTATTAAACATATGAATTCCTGCTTTGTCAGGTCTGTCAGCAAGACAGCAGGACAACAACTTCTAAAATGTTTGTTTTCTGAATGGAGTTCGGATCGATCAGGGCTGTGCTATGCTAACTTGGTCACAGTAAAGTACAACGACAGCTGGAATAAAGTTACATGTTTTCTGAACTCACCAGGTAGTTCAGCCTCCTCGCTTTTCTCCAAGTAACGCCCAGCTTTGTCCGGTTTTTATATAAATATGAAGTCGTAGTCCGACAGAGCTAACGATGCTAACAACAACACTGGAACCGGATGTGCGAAGCTGCTGAGAAGCTCCAGTGAAGATAAATAAACGCTGAAATCCCAAAACTAAAGTAAAAAGCTAATTTAATAAAAACAGTTAACTCCGAGCTCCTCCTGCGAGTAAATGGCGTAGCTGTCAGAGCCGAAACCGACCGACTGTGGGTGTTTATTTCTCCGAAGGTTGCAGCTGCTCCCTGCTCCTCTCCCCCAAGTTTAGCAGCTCTCAGCCGGCCTGCAGATGTTCAATCCCCGCTTCTGCCCGGCCCTCTGCACAACAACGCTCTGAAGCCTCTGTGATGTACTGGACAATCTCAACACTGATAGGCTATCGCGACTCAGCGCTAGCGTAACTTCTTCCATTGCCTTTCCTTTCCTTTGCGTTGCCTTTGCACCGCCTCGTTCGATCAGCTTTGCCGTACCGACAGGAAATCGCTGCTCTAGCGCCTTTGCATTGACTTTGTATGTAAACTCACCGCTCAACGCCGCTTTACTTTTGGTCTGAAAGCACCTTCAGAGAGTGGCTTGTGTGGTGTCCAACAATAATGCTGCGGTGATGTGTTAAGAAATCCGCTTGACACTGTTCTTGATCTCAAAAATTTATTGAATCAAAAGAGTTCAGCATCATTTACAAGCTCTGCAGCAGCTTGGAGAGTGACCGAGCCCGATGACCACTCTGCCTCACTGTTCATTACACATAGCTATATAGGACATGTTCAAACATCTGGTAAGTATCATAAAAAGGTTGGGTTTGCAAGGTGAGAGGTGAACCCCTTAACAGGATGTAGTACTATTTAGGTTGTAAAACAAGGGGTTAAAAGTCAAATTCCATAGACATCAATCACTACTCTTCCTGTAGAGGGTAGCTGACCCTTTATCTTGTTGATACAGCTGCCACTTTGAGCTGCTGTGAGTGAAATACACAGACACCAGATACTACACTTGCGTGCGGACTGTTTGGTTCTGTTTGTCCTAGTAGGCTTGCTGTAGTTTTCTCAGTCCTGGCGTAGTCTGGAAGCAAAGCTGTTTTCCCATTTTTGTTCACTTTTGTCTCATCTTTAATCCATAAGAACACGTGTCTGTGAGTACTGCTTATCCTTTATGAGACTCGCTTGTAATGGTTACTGGAAACAGCATTTATTTGTGTGGAAAACATTAAAAACGCCCGCGATGCTAATGGCGTTAGCCCGTTAATGGCATTTTCCATGTTAAGTTAGCATCGTGCTAATCGTAGTTATTATGACAGCAAGCTTCACATTCAGGAAAAATTGTGACCTTTATTTATTATTTCTGTATTTCAGTTTTAGAGTGTTTCTAATTAAACATTCCCGAAACGACCTGCTGTCTGCTGGATTCATTAAGTACCTGTTAGCTAGCTGCTAAGCTAGCTAATGTGTCCACATCATAGCGAGGGCAGAATATCTATAAAACTTGTGTATTTACAAGGTTTTAACTGCATATTGTTATGTTGTATTATCTACAGAACAGAATAAACTAATGATGAAAGCAGAAAAATCCTTACCTCCTGTCACTGCGCTTTCAGACCAAACACGAATTTTCGCCTCGCAGCGTTTTCCTCGCGTGAGGACATTCGCTGCAAGTGTTCACACACAACGCGCAACGCAATAAGGTTAATAAACACAACTTGGCATTAGTGCACCTGTATGAACCCAAAGGAAACCTTCTGCTGTGATTAAATAGCAATAAACGGATTAAACCACTGGTGTAGTCTACGTGATACGCAGGTATGCGCCATATAACCACTAGGAACGGTCAAAGATTTCCGTATACCCGAGATGATGATTCGTAACAACATCGTTTTTTGTGGCAGAACTTTCACACGTTCATTCATAAGTTCACCCCGTTTGTGTTGTGAAGCTCTGAACTCACGTTTGCTGCCTCCGTGGCCTGATGGTGCGTTCGAGACCGGTCGGAACTGGGACATTTCCCAGTTCAAACTTCCGACTTCCGACATCAAAGCGTTCCAGGTGCTGAAAGTGAACGAAAATAATGGCTGACCGTGACAAAGTGTGCGCACAGCTGCAGCCTCAGCAGCTTTAGGTGTTAATTAAAAGGATGGCAGTTTAACTGCAACAACTGACATAAACAGCCCAGACGTTACTGGTTCTGTTTCCCTCTGGCTGTAAGTTGGCAGCCCTCAGGTCAGTCAGTGTTGTCGGTTACACTTCATAATGTTTCAGCATTTTAACAATAACTTTTATGCATTAAAGACTTTTTCAGATTCTTTACTGTAGCCAGCTACCTAATGTGTAAAACATATTTCTACATCAATATACATGCAGAACAGGTTTTACTGCATGACTGCATGTATTATTTTAATTCAAATACATGCAAATATACGTTTTGTTGCCTTTTAGTTTATGGTTTACCATTTACAAAGTGAGCTTCCATGGACGCTGACATTGTTTTGTGACGTCATTCAGCTGCTACTCGTGAAGTCGGGGTACAAATTTTTCCGACTTAAAGTGGCGTTCAGGATAGTTTTTCTAGTTGGAGGTCAGAAATTTCCCAGTTTTAAGTTGCCTGGAACGCAGCATAAGACCGGGATCTGACATCAGTTACCAAACAACCACACAGCTGCATGGCGTCACTCTGCGCACGTTTGAAATGAACTAATGTGAATCACTGAAGGAGATGTGAAACGCGAGCAAACTACACTCTTTTAGTGTTTTGGTGAGCCTGCAGCTGAATCTCCTGCCGCTCCGGGTGACGCTGCAGCTGCAGCAGCAGCAGATGAGACGAACGTTAAAGTTACTGAAACACAGAAAATGAGGTTGATGTTATCGTAACGTTACCTGCTGAGTGAAAACAGCTTACAGGCCTGTGAACGCTATCAGTCACAGAACTGTAACAACATTGTTGGTCTAATAATTAATTGAATCTAAAACTAGTTAACTAACGTTAATGTGGTGGATCAGTGTGTGTGTGTGTGTGTGTGTGTGTGTGTGTGTGTGTGTGTGTGTTGTGTGTCTACAGCAGTAGAAGTAGCATTTAAGCTGATCCAGTACATGAGGAGGATGTGGACCCTCTTTGGTGTCCTCACTCCTGATATTCTGTATGAATGAGTTTTGCTGGTAGAACTGCACACAGGCCTGTGTTTATTTTTATTACTTCTACCGATTAGCCTCAGCTTTCTATTATTGTTAATAATAGCTGCAACTTGCTCTGTGATATATTATTGATAATATATATACAAATATACACGGCGAAATTATAAATGGTATTTTCACAACTGATGTGAGTGATCATCTCCCTGTATTTACAATTTATGATAATTTCCATATTAAAGGCACAATATGTATTTTTTTGGCTTAAAAAATATAAGAAATCACTATATCCATGTTATATATTTTTTAAAGTTGTGTATTTACATTATCCCGACAGTTCCAATTAACTTCTAAATCCAGAGAAATTAATATTTTAATTCGAAGACACGGGCCGTGTCTTTATTTCCGCTATGTCGCCTCGCCTATCGCGTCATATCCACGCTTGCCTCTTCCTTCCCGCGGAACTCGGCGGAACCGCCAAACTCAAAGAGGAACACTGACAGTATAAGGGGAACACCCATATAAAAAAGTCGGCATTTCGGCATTCAAGCGAGCGGCGGAAAGAAGCTGAGAGAGAGGCCGACAACAGAACGATTTTTACTGTTTTCATACGTTATTTCATCACTAAATCCATATCTGAAAAGTTTTGAGGCAGAAATCAACTGTGTAGATGTCGAATTATCGGCAGTTTTACTACAAATGATGCTGAATCGAAAATGTGCTCCAACGTTTTCAGTAGTTGTGACGCCCGCAACCGCCAGCGGGGAGCTCGCGAACCAGCCAGCTGGAGAAGCTTACGAGCCGACCTGCCAGATCAGCTCACAGAGCCCTCAGACACGCAGACCACTGCAGCCAGCACGGCCGAGTGAAGACCCACAGCTGGGAGATAGTTTTAACGTTCAGTATCGCTGTTATTCTGTCATTACATTCTGAGTAATTTTGTAAGGTTTTAACTTAAATCAAGAGACATCTGGATCATGTACTGAAAAAATACTAAGAGAAAATCTGGTCGTGTGAAACTTTGAAAATTGTGCATGGACTAGCAAATAAAAAGTCAAATGATTATATAGATATGAATATGTCACTGATCAAGCAAATTATAGATGTTATTGTTGAGCCTTTTTCTTATATTTGTAATTTGTCATTCACTACAGGGAAATTTCCAGAACGTATGAAGATAGCTAAAGTGGTTCCACTCTTTAAAAAAGGAAATAAAAATGATGTTTCGAATTACAGACCTATATCTCTGTTACCACAGTTATCTAAAATCTTAGAAAAATTATTTGTGAATAGATTTAAAAACTTTTGGATAAAAACAAATTGTTAACAAATAGTCAATATGGATTTCGTTCAAATCATTCAACTGCAACAGCAATTTTGGAACTGGTAGAAGATAACCAACGCTATGGATAAGAAATATGTTACTGTAAGTGTCTTTGTGGACCTGCAAAAAGCGTTCGACACTTTAGACCACGATATATTATTGATTATATTATATAAATATGGTATAAGAGGTATAGCTCATCAGTGGGTCAAAAGTTATTTAAAAGACAGAGAGCAGTTTGATGAAATCAATGGCATCAAATCAAGAAATTGTCCAATAAATTGTGGTGTACCCCAGGGATCGGTACTAGGTCCAGTACTTTTTCTTCTTTATGTGAATGATATAGTAAATGTTTCTAAGTTACTGAAATGTATTTTGTTTGCGGATGATACTACTTTTTTTTATGCTGGGAAAATATAAGTGAGGTATTACAAGTTGTAGAGTATGAGTTTGGGAAAATTATAAAATGGTTTAACGCCAATAGACTCTCTTTAAATATAAGTAAGACAAAATTTATGATTTTTAGTTGTATAAATGTGGATTTAAATGTAGCATTGACAGTACAAGGAGTACAGATTGAAAGGACTCAGGAATTTAAGTATTTAGGTGTTGTGATCGATGAACAGCTGACATGGAAATTCCATATTGACCATGTTAAATCAAGGGTATCCCAAACTATAGCTGTGTTACATAAAGTAAAAGAATCTGTTAATAAATGTGCCTTAATTCTGTTATATAATTCATTGATTGTTCCACATCTGACCTACTGCATTGAGGCATGGGGAAGTGCAAACAAGACTTATATAGGACCTGTCTTTAAATTACAAAAACATGCCATTTGTGTTGTAAATGGAAGTGAATATAGGGCTCACAAAAGTTCAATGTTTATACAGTTAAAAATATTAAAATTCAATGACCTATTAGAATATAGTCTTCTAAAAATAATGTATAAAACGCATTTGAAGATATTACCTGAAAACTTGCAAAATAGATTCATTAAGAGAGTTAGTAAATTTAATTTAAGAGGAACGGAAGTCTTTCAGAAATCTGAGTTTAGAACAAAGTTAAAGGAAAGATGTGTCTCAGTGCAGGGTGTCAGTCTGTGGAACAATCTAAATAGTGAAATTAAAACTTCAACATCATTATTTGTTTTTAAGAAGAGAGTAAAAGCTTTACTAATAGAAAAATATAATGTATCCATTTAGTAGGAAAATGTGTTATTTGATTTATGACTTTGTATAGGTGCTGCAAAGTAGATGTGTGTTGTAAGTGTACCTCTTTGGAATTGTAATTTGATTTATGTTGATAAGGGGCAGATATTATAAGTTTATCTTCTTTTTGCTCCTTTTCATTTCTTTTTTTTAAAAGAATGAAATAAATATATGAACTGAACTGAACTGAAATGTGCAAAGTCTTCTGGGGGAGGAGCCCCAGACCCCCCTAACACGTCCCCACCACGTTTGAACACAAAGTGACGCCTTTCCCACCTCTAACTCTCATTGGCTGTTAAAGTCTTTGCGTTGTTGATAAGCAGTCCTTCAGAATGATCTCTGTTACATGTCCATACTGTAAGTATTAGTGAGAGTAGTGGTGCTCATAGGACGTCGCTCTGGGACGGGGGAGTACGAGGCTGGGATTGAACACATATTCTGCAGTATTTATCAGGATGTGGTGAAGTTTCAACCAACAAATGAAACTATAATTTCAGCCTGTTTACATCAGTACTTACCATTTATTAATTGTCATGTCAATAAATAAATATACTTCTTTCAGTTCACTTCAACTTTATTTATATAGCACCAACTCACAAAAAAAGTCATCTCATTACTTCTGTGCCTACATTTGTCATTCTTAGACCAGAATGACTGTGAAAGTTCTTCAGCTTCAATCTGTTAAAAATGTCTTAATTAGTTTTTTGAAGAACGCTGCAGAAACACTGAGCCATGAACAGGATCAGAAGCAGCACCTTCTCTACTGATAAAAGTGACTGAAGGGGAGGCAATTTTTGGGGGGGATATAAAGTCAGTACAAGGACGGGACTGATTCATCAAGACACACTAACTGCCAAACC